>OZ034969.1:33713100-33875600 GCA_964030785.1 Siderastrea siderea
GACGCGTAAGACGTTGGGTCCTGTAATAGTTTTTAAAAAAATAAAATTTTCAAGTGCACAATGTCACAATTCAATAGGTGAACGTTCTGCTAAAACACATACTTTGTAAGTATTATAAAGGCATACCTTTTAACGTGTTGACTATGACGACGATGATGTTCGCGATCTTTGGTTTTTTGCTTTTTATGACTTTTTCCCTTTTTCCTGGCATCTTTGGAGAACGATACACAGATTAACATTGCATGCCCAAGCAGCCAAGGTTCTAATGCGCTGCAAATTTTTATCTCATTACAAGAAGAGTATCTACAATGATACATTCCTCGAGTTCCTTCACGTGACTCATTGCTCAAAAAAGGCTAATTTTTTTCCGACCCCATCTTGACGGGTAGGCAACGCAGTTAGAAATTATAGTGTTTGTATGGGAATCCGATGGCAAATATTTTTCTCAAAAATTGAATTCTGGACAACTTATGAATCGTAAAGTAAACATACTAGGCAAAAGTTTTTATTGACCAAGTTTGGAAGATGTAGCTGGTCTAGAAAGCGTTCAGTTACGTTTTTAATTTTCCATACATTTGCCTATAATTTTTTTCCCGCGAACCGCGTCAATTTACGGGAAAATATAGACAACTGGATGGAAAATTAAAAACGTAACTAAACGCTTTCTAGCCAAGCTACATCTTTCAAACTTGGTGAATAAAAACTTTTGCCTAGCATTTTAACTTTACAATTCATAAGTTGTCCAGAATTCAATTTTTGAAAAAAATATTGCCGTCGGATTTCCATACACACACTATAATTTCTAACTGCGTTGCCTACCTGTCAAGATGGCGTAGAAAACCGTGATAAGGCCAATTAAAACATTTTTTTCGTGGTGTTCTGTTTTCCAACGTGGAATCTGTGAGCTTCAATGTGAGCTAACAAACGGATAAAAATGTTTAGATTCGTTAGTTGGCAGAGTTGAAGGGCCAAAAGTTTTCAAGTTCGATTCAAGTCTACTTTGAGATCGACTTTGAGGCTTCTGAACTATCATTGTTCATTCAATTGCAGAAAAATAGTATGTTATCCTTTTCACCTTTCACTGTGACTTCTTGTCTGTAGCGTTATTTGGTTTCGCTGGCAGACTGAAGTCAACATGAGTTTCGGATGAGTTTATTAGCGGTCAAATGGCGAAGATGCATGGATCTACTTAGATTTCAAACACTACACTTAGAAATCGATTAGAAAAGAACTCTCGATTTTTATTGTTGTTGTCGTCGTTGTTGTAAGCTTATGGTTTGGAAATCTGTTCAAGTTAAAAATAGTTTAAAAGCTTTACTTACCTGTCTTTCCTGTGCTTTCCCATCTTTACAAGTCCGAACAGTTCTTAGACCGTAACCAAAGCGTCGAAATTTAAAGCGGTCAACTGAAGCATGTGCTTTGAAAGTGACGTCACAAGAAAATATCTCCCTTGGGGAGTAGTCCGCGTTGCAAATTTTGTAAGCTTAACATGAGGCAGAGCGCCTGCCAAATATCGAAAATATAGAACACCTGCGATTCTCATTTGGAGACAGAGAGGGTGAGGAGAACTTATTTTCTCTTTGCAAGTATTCAATATTCTTGATTAAAAAACTGAATATTCAATATTCCTTACAATTTTGAGCCAATATTCAATATTCCTTTACAATTTTAAGCCAGTATTCAATATTCATTATTCCGCTTCAACCCCCGAATCGCTTAGTGGAGTTATCAAACTCGGCTACTCGTCTACTTCAGCAGGTCAACCCGATTTCATTCCATCGGTTGCTGCAGTTTACAACAGCTATCGACCTTTTTCCAGACCGACAGGAGGTAGGTTTTCTTTTAATATTTCATAGACTATCGGGCGGGTCAGTTAGGTGCTGTTTTTGTTTTTCTTTCAAGAAGTTGCTTCACGATTTGTTTACGCTTTTGACTCTTTCTAATCTCTTACGAACAAATTACAAATGGAAAGATTTTTCATCAGATGTAAGCCTTAGATACGTTTCCTTTCCCTCTGCTAAGAAAATGCCACACGTGGAAATGACAACATGTTAGTACCTTAAAAATAGGAGTGATTATTTCACTGCAAAAGATCTGAAATACAATACTGCTTAAGTGTCTGAAACTTTCGGTTTTCGCGTTAGGTGGGACACAGTTTCAATCTAAACAAGTAGTTTGCTTCAACTTTGTCCTCTAGACAGTGTCTTTTTACGACTTTCATTTTGAAACACTGTTTTAAAAGCATTCTAAAAGAGAGAGAGAGAGAGGAAGGCCATGCCTGCATAAAACTTCGTACTTTTCTACTAATTGTTCTGCGTTTTTATCCTGATCACGCTAAACACTCATACGTTGGAGTGCATTTGTGGTTTGTAAAGATTCTTCTCAACTCATTGGCCCCTAAATACAGTACATTTCAGTCGTTATTCGCCAAAAGATGAAAAACGACAATGGGAAAACATAAAGGCAAAAAACAGAATGCGGACCGCTGAGGAAACAGCGAAGTTCACCTATTTTTCTTCAAAAACAAGACTTCAGCACAACATTCACAGGCAGCTCTTCTTCCAGCATTCTTTGGAAAGCTAATTAACTTCAAGGAGAGTACTCGTGAAACTACAGTTGCTTTAATAATGCCATTTTAACTTGCTGCCGGTAGCGACTTCACAGATTTGTCAATGTAAAAACGAATTTCTTACTGATTCGCATGCATCCTGCTGGCTGTTAAATTCTGTCAACCATCAAACAACTTTGCTAAAATAAATAGTATTGCTACTGGCGGCATCTGGTAGTTTACCGGCCAAAATTACCCAAAAAAGGTTTTTGGAAGCTTCCAAGCACGATGTAAATTATGGAGGAAAATGGCACAAGTTTTTCGCCTGCGAAGTGTTATTCGGCAAAGAGATTTAACTCGCGATCAGTTGCTGTATTATTTTGTTCCAAAGATTTAAAAAATTACTTGGAAGCAATTTCATTCGATCATTCACTTTAACATCTTAAGAATATCATTTTCAGCACAGGAAGTCTCTCAATTAAACAATTCTTGTAATGCGCCGATCAATTCGAAAGTTCAACATCCCCCCCGGGCAACCCCCCGGGCATTTGAACTTTTGAAGATTGGCTTGTTCAAATTCCCTCCCGTCGGGGCAAAAAAACCGATCAAATGCCCCACCAATTAGTACTGAACTACCTCTCCTCAAAGACAAATTTTGTCTTCAATCAAACACTTTACACGCCTTCCAGAGAGAGATAGGCCGTAATGACACCTTCAAACTTCTTTTAAAGACCCTTTTGAAAGAGTTATTCACTAACAAAGGCGACACTCTATCTTGTAAATCCGCCAAACCCTGCAAAAACCGAAAAAACTCACGGGAGTATTACGTCAGAACAGGAGATAAATCCGGTTCAAATTCCCCACCCTTCCAACGGAACGTTCAAATTCCCCTCTCCCCGGACACGATGCACAGTCAAATGCCCGGGGTATGCCCGGGGTGGGATGTTGAAGTTTCGAATTGATCGGCGCATAATATGTAAATCCACAATCAAATTGGTAATTTTCTTTACCGTGGAGGTGGAAGTGAAGTACTTGAGAATTTAACCGAAAGGTTGACGCTATCGTGGTCTTTTCAGAAGGTCGCTTTCCAGAAAAACAAGTCTGTTCAGCTAACACCCCGAGATCCACTGTTCGTCCACCTTCTCGCCAAGTCAACTTCGTCCCTCCCGCGCTACTTTCCTTGTTTCACTTGTTGTCGGAAGCCGGTGTCGATGTTTGCTTTTTGTCGTGCAAGCGCTGCCGCTTTGACTGCCCGGATTCTTTCATTAACCTACCATTTCGTTTTTGGTTTCACGTTCCCCATTAGCGGATCAACACTTCCACAGCCGAAGCAAAATACAAAAACAACAACTCAATACACCTAAAATTTTATTTTCGCATCACTGCACATACAGGAATCGCGCGATCGCGCGGGATGAACGCGCGATGCGCAGAAAATGTGCGCGTTAGCAATAGGGGCCACCGTCCTTAATAAGGTTTGAATACCCAGCAAAAGATGGGATAACCAAGGGAGAACTCTCTGCAATTTAGAGGCAACAAATTTCATGTAGTGTGCAATTTTCATGCATAACGCACAAAAAACGCATAGTCACTTTACTTATTTTGTCCTAAGTATCAAAAATGGGCGCTTTCCGTGATGCTACCATGTATGATTAAGGCTTAAAAAAGGACAGGAAACAAGCATTTTTAAAACGACAATTTTTGGCTTGAGATAATAACCAGGGGGCGAGCACGCTTCTGTTTAGCCCAAGTGGTGGCGAAAACCCGCATGGCAAACTTTTTTTTTCTCCGATTTTTAACCGTAACCACGAGATATTGTAATGGCTTCCAAACATTTGAACAGGGTATACAATTTCGCTATTCATTGGAATTCGTTGTAGTAAATCGTAACTGTGGAATGTCTTTTATAATAGGCATATAACTATACCTGCTGTGTGAAGCTGATCTGATAGTCTATGATAGCAATGAGTGAGATCAGTAAAAACCTTGCCGATGGAATGAATTGTAACTGCTACAGTAGAACCCCGGTAACTCGAACTCGGATAACTCGAACTCCCCCGCTAACTCGAACGAAGTCCCATTTCCCTTGGATTTGACCCCAAGTTTCAGTCATTTTTACTCGGTTAACTCGAACTCGGATAACTCGAATTCTCCGCTAACTCGAACTAAATTTCGTTTCCCTTGATAAAAATTTACCCCGATATCCCATTAGCTCTTCTTGTCGTGTAATCGGTAAAAACAGGAAAACTAATTAACACTACAGCAATTTGATTTTAATTAGTGCAACGAACACATCACGTATTTGACAGTCGTTTCCCGGGTGAGTGTAACTGAGTTACACTCACACTACTGTAGTATCATAAGAATGCATAGTTGTGTTACGGTTTCTGACGAGATAAGTTTAATTTGCACTGTACTGCATACTGAAGTGCTGAAACATCAGTAAACTATCAATTATTAACATGGCAATTTGAATATTCAATCGACCCGGATAACTCGAACCCCCGCTAACTCGAACTGTTTTTCGTTTCCCTTCAGAGTTCGAGTTACCGAGGTTCTATTGTACTTCATCCTTATAATTGCTCTAAACAGTGTTTAAAACAGACGAGGTGGTTTGTTTAGAATAGGGTAGGAACTGGTCAAAGCTAGAATTTTTTGTCTTAAACGTACAGTATTAGGTTGGAGGGCCAGGAGGCACATACCTTCTCAAGCTTCTGCCAGGATGACTCCACTCCCTAACCCCACCCCCCCCCCCCCGACCCACCCACCCTTGCTAGGTGACCTCGTTACGACCCCGTTTTTCACGTGTTTTAAGAGCATTCTTGGGTTACGTGTGGTCAGAATTGAAGATGGTCATATGATCACTGCCAAGCTTGTTTCATGAAGATGGGCACTTCTCTACGTTTAGTACACGCAATCTGCAAACTTGGATTGCCTTTGCGTAGATTTCTTTTTTGGTCAATTTTGGCCTTGCCGATTTTCTCTACTGCTGGATTCACCGATAAGCGAAGGAATGTTTTGGTTATGATCGGCGATGATGCGGGCTTTGAATCTCAGGTTTACAATAACACAGTATGCAAAACCCCAAACATCGACACACTGGCAAAACGGAGTGTAACCTTCAGGAATGCGTTTACTACTGTAAGTAGTTGTTCTCCGAGCAGATCGACCATCTTTACAGGTGAGACAATCTTCTCTTTCTCCGTTTACCGTCACTAGCATTTTCTGACTTTGGGTCTGTCGGACAGAGGACGAGATGGGATTGGGGTAGGAGGGAAGTTGGGGGAGGAGGGGGAGTTAACGTGATTTTGGTTTGCGTCGATGCCAGTGTAGATGCTTGGGAAAGCAGATAAAGCTCTGCCTATTTGAGATATTTGTGTATGATTTTTTGTCTTAAACGTACAGTATTAGGTTGGAGGGCCAGGAGGCACATACCTTCTCAAGCTTCTGCCAGGATGACTCCACTCCCTAACCCAACCCCCCCCCCCCGACCCACCCACCCTTGCTAGGTGACCTCGTTACGACCCCGTTCTTCACGTGTTTTAAGAGCATTCTTGGGTTACGTGTGGTCAGAATTGAAGATGGTCATATGATCACTGCCAAGCTTGTTTCATGAAGATGGGCACTTCTCTACGTTTAGTACACGCAATCTGCAAACTTGGATTGCCTTTGCGTAGATTTCTTTTTTGGTCAATTTTGGCCTTGCCGATTTTCTCTACTGCTGGATTCACCGATAAGCGAAGGAATGTTTTGGTTATGATCGGCGATGATGCGGGCTTTGAATCTCAGGTTTACAATAACACAGTATGCAAAACCCCAAACATCGACACACTGGCAAAACGGAGTGTAACCTTCAGGAATGCGTTTACTACTGTAAGTAGTTGTTCTCCGAGCAGATCGACCATCTTTACAGGTGAGACAATCTTCTCTTTCTCCGTTTACCGTCACTAGCATTTTCTGACTTTGGGTCTGTCGGACAGAGGACGAGATGGGATTGGGGTAGGAGGGAAGTTGGGGGAGGGGGGGGGGGGGGAGTTAACGTGATTTTGGTTTGCGTCGATGCCAGTGTAGATGCTTGGGAAAGCAGATAAAGCTCTGCCTATTTGAGATATTTGTGTATGATAAATTCGAACCAAGACAACAAATTGTGAAACTGTACACCTTGTTCAAGAAAGATGACCCTGGTGAAACCAAACCCATACCCTATCCTTCACAGCGGCCAAACTAAACAATCTCAAGTCGCATCCGGTCTTAATGCCTTGAAACTTGTATCGATCAGAAGATTTTGTGAAAGCGAAGTTCGTTTGAAAACAACTTAGGAAATCCCCCAGCAAACCCAATTTCACGCCGATAAAACTGGTTCATTACTAACAGTTGCTTTTGAATAGATACCCAAGGTAAAAAGTTAAATTTGTTTTCTTAAAGGCTTAGGATTAAAGAGCGGATTTGTAATTTGTAATAAGTTTGTATTTTGTTTTGCAATTTTTTTCGGGAACTGTCAATGTCGCAGCTGACAATGCCGTAGTGTGTCAAGGGCAAGGGATGACGTTACTTCCTGCATACTGAAACTCTGCAGGAATGTTGGAATATTAACACCTTGACGTATAAGATGGAGACTGGAGACAAAGGGGAGAAGGAGGAAAATGTTTGATGATTAAAACAAACGCAATCGTACTTCCCGTAGATCCGTAGTTGTCATAGTCTTACTACTATCGGTTTCCCATTTTTTTCTTTTTCTTATATAGCGAATCAGTAAAGGTGAAAATGGTATAGCCTAAAGGCTGGTTTCCATATGATCGCTACGATCGCTTGAATCACTGGAAAAAACATTCAGCAATCGTTGTGATCACATGGAAACCACACTTCAGAGATCGTAGCGATCACAGCATTTCTCAACGATCGCTGAAGAGTGGTTTTCGTATGACCGCAACGATTGCGGAACGTTTTTTCCAGCGATCGTAACAATAGTAGAGATCATGTGGAAACCAACCTTAACCCTATTTAGCCGGGGGGGGGGGGCGCTGACTTAAACGAAATATAACTTTTAAACGGCTAGACGAATAATCATCAAATCTCGTGACCTTTCCTGAAATTTATCAGAGAAAATTTTCCTGTGTCAATGACGTGTCTATGATGATTGACGTTTCCATAGCAGGAGGTTTTTGGCTATTTTCTGTCTTCTTTCAGTCTTTTGTTCAGTTTTTCCCCTTCGTTTGTAAGAAGAAGATAATCTGTTACTTTTTTTGCGCTTGTTTCGATTAAGTATGTTTCTTAGAACAAATTCATATATTTTTAGATGTCGTCATTGTCAACTGTATGACCGCATGCTAGGGATTCAAGACGGCGGCTCAATATTCAAATGGATGCTTTGTGACGTCATTGTGGCATCACAAAACGTCATAATCGACACGTCATATATCCGATCTGTTAAGCTAATGACGTGCTAAAACCGTGCCAAGTTTCAACACAAGAGTGTGAATACTTTTCCGAGATCTATAAGTGCCCCCCCCCCCCTCCTCAGGCTCAGAAACTCAAAAAAAGCCCAGGCAAAATAGGGTTAAGAAAAATATGATAATAGACCGGCGTGAGACCACTAGATAAAACGTTGATCATCTCACCACAGTAAAATCGTTGCTTGAGACAATACAAAACTTAAAAGGACTTCCGATCCTGCCGCCATCTTAACGTCAGGGACGCAAAAAAATTCAGGGCTTCTTTTAAAGCATTTCCGGCAAATATCCTCAGTAGTAAGCATCCTTAGTAGTAAGCTAAGACGTATTTTACGACAATAAAACGTAATAGCAAGAGCACATAACCTTGTGGCTGTTGTTGATAAATGGAAACTAAATACTGGGCAAACTGTTTTCTTGGCTCCAGGCCTTCCACAACATCAAAATGGCATGTTCGGTCTTCACCAGACGTTTGATAACTTTAACTCCTTTGAAGCAGTGAGGAGCCTTCCTTTGCTGTTAAAGAAGGCAAATGTGAGAACTGGAATCATTGGAAAGAAACATATTGGGCCTGAAACGGTAAGTCCTTGTAAGCCTTAGCTAAGTTCTCGACAGTCTTGCATGCTGAGACAGCAGCGCGAGAGGTCAGCAAGGATGAGCGAATGTTGCCAGGATGCCCTAAGGCGCTGTTACGCGAGGCAAATTTCCCTGCAACTTGAAACGCAACGCCATTGCGAGACAAGTTACAGGAAAAATTGCCTCGTGTAACAGCGCCTTTAATATCGCAGATTCTGGAATGTTTGCTGAGATATGCTCTAAATATCTGTGCATGTGACTGTAAAGATGATGGAATCCAATGGTTGCAGAGATATATCTAGGACTGAGTAAGTCTCGTGTTCTAAATATCGGCGTGACCATACAAAGAAGTTGGAATCGAAGTCTTTCGAAGATCTTAGATTGAGCAAATCTCGCCAAAATATGTTCTGAATATCGGCGTGGAGCAGATTTTGGCGAGAGAATGCTTAATAATACATTTTAGTCTATACCATACCAGTGGATAGTCTTTTTTGTGCGCATTGATTGGCTATTCAGACGCGGAGTAGTATGAGCTCTTCAAATCCCGGTTTTGTTCTGGATTTCGAGAGCGAGTTTTTCCTCATTTCTCAGGAAAAAAGGAACTACTTGGTGCAAGCTGTTCACACTGTTTGGCTAAAGAGTGGTAGGTATTTGCTGGTACCTCGCCGCTTAATTCGCGTCTTGGCAAATATCCACCGCATATTCACCCCACCTCGGTGAATAATTGTTAAGTATACAAAACATGAACCCTTAGTAAATTCTCATCCCAATAAATGATGCTATAATTATAGGTAGTGACCTGTATATGTAATAGCAGTGATTCTTGCTCTGCCTTATTCAGGTTTATCCATTTGATTTCTCCTACACTGAATACAACTGTGGTCTTTTCCAATGTGGACGCAACATCACGCACATGAAAAACTTGGCTCGGGAGTTTTTTCAAGGATCGCAGAACGATTCGAGGCCGTTTTTCTTGTTCATGGGCTTCTATGATAATCACCGCTGTCCACCTGGAGGGAGATTTGGTAAGATAACAACAGTGACAAATTTACTTCAACTCGAGAATAAATTGTAGAAAAACGACACCACTCGTAGACCCGGTGATTTAAACGAGGTCTAACTTAGTCCGTGGTTTATGGCAATGAAAGGACCTCCAAATCTATGTATAAGTGGGCCATTTTAAGCAGATTAAAGTGCCATTTTAAGCAGATTAAAGTCTTTCTTATCTGTGCTATATGCATTTTTGACACTTCACAGTAAACTAAGTTTAAATATTGAGGTGGTCAGGATTGGTATCAAGAAAAATCGGTTCTACTCACCGATTTTCTTGCTCCCCATTATTCCCCACAAAGAGGAATATAAGGCTGAGCAAACCAATAACAAAACCTCTCTTTTCTTTTTCTCTTTGTAGGGGAATTCTGCGAGAAGTTTGGAAACGGTGAACGAGGAATGGAAATCATACCCGATTGGAAACCTCTACACTATACCCCTGAGGAGGTCGCTGTTCCTTACTTCATCCAAGACACTCCAGCCGCTCGGAAAGAAATAGCTAATCAGTACACTAGTATTAGCCGGCTTGACCAGGGGGTAGGGCTAATCTTAAAGGAGCTTCGGCAAGCGGGATTTGAAGACAACACGCTGGTCATTTTCAGTTCTGATAATGGAATCCCATTCCCTGGCGCGAAGACCAATCTTTATAGTCCAGGTATGGTTTTCGTTGGTCCTTCAGCTCATGGGCTGAATTAAACGGAACAACTTTGTTACATTCAACATGCTTAGGGCAATCGTAGCCATAGAAAACGTTAAGAGATAGGAGACAGTTGTACAATAATTTTCCCTGACCCGAGTGCATAGGTCGTAACGTCGAAATCGGCTAAATCGGCGATAAGCACAAGTCAAATAAAATTTCCACTTGGATAATACCTGGTTTACCCGACTTGTGTGGCTTGGTATCCACAACATTTGTCCATTGGCTTAAAGTTGGCCATCAGCTATCGGGTTAATATGTCCATTGCGTTATTTGCGTTTTTTCTGATTGGCCGGAGAAAATTGCTTTGATTTTGCTTTTAGGGTGGTTTTAAATTGATCGCCGTAGAACCAACAATAATAATGCAGACTCTCTCCAATTGACGTATGCAATGACTGACTCGCCTAAATTAGCAACTGCTACATGTGGGTCAGTCCATTGATGTAAGAAATCGTTTACTGTAAGTAAAGCTGAAAGCTGAAAGTTGAAAGTGAAAAGTTGGACAAAACCAGTGCAATCAAGCTGGCCAACCACAGCAGACAATAGCAACAAGGTGAACCAATCAGAACGCGAACCAAACACATGTAACTAGCGTCAAGTGTGGGAAAATGCGTGCGCAATTGGCTTTGGTTTACTTCGGACGAGGGAGAAAGTGGTTGGGTTATTTTGAACCAATCACAGAGTGTAGTAGAGTAAAACCAAAGCAAAAGCAAACTGCTTTATCCATTCAACTGAAAACTTCTGTTATCCCAGGTATGGCGGAACCTTACCTTGTGTCCTCTCCTGACGCCCCTGAACGCTGGGGTCAATTAAGCGATGCTTTGGCAAGCCTCTTGGACATTACACCTACTGCACTGGACTGGCTTGGCATTGATTACCCCACCTACAAGATTTTTGGACCCAACAAGGTTCAACTGACTGGGAAGTCTATACTGCCGGTATTAAAGCAAGAACCATCGACTGGGTGGGACACTGTTTTCGCCAGTCATGACATGCATGCAGTGACAGATTATTACCCAATGAGGGTAATCCAGAAGAAACAGCTCAAACTCATTCATAACTTGTGGTACAAGATGCCATACCCCATCGCCGGGGATATCTTTACGTCATACACTTTCAAAGATCTGTTGGAACGCACCCGAGAGGGGACCCCCACGGGATGGATTCGCACTTTGAAGGAATACTATTACCGAGCGCAGTGGGAACTGTATGACTTAAACTCAGACCCCAAAGAGCTGACAAACCTGATTGACGAACCTGCTTATCAGGATATTGTAAAGGAGTTACGTCAGGAGCTGTTGGCTTGGTTACGGACTACTGACGATCCTTGGATTTGCTCCCCAGGAGGGGTCCTGGTGGGACAAGCTTGTCAGTCCCTAGACAATGGTGCTTGACCTGAAACACCTGATGCAAAGAGGTCTGGGATTAACCTCAAGAAAAAGAGACAATCCTTTCCCCTTGCATGTTGAAAGTCAATTGTCATGAATAGTTAACTTCACATTGTAGGCATTGTTCATCTGCGTCAATGGGTTAATAGTGAATTGTGGTCAATCTGATGAATTTGGAATGTACCGTATACAACTTGTGCCAGAAATCATCCTTTGAACTCTTCAAACTGTAAGACCAAAATGTAAACAGGTAGTTACTTTAATTGTAATCAACGAATAGTACCTGGGATTATTTATAAAAATACAATATCAAGTTGGCTATTTTTCTACAGCGTTTCAAGCTATCAAAAACTAAATAATGTACAACTGTTAGAAAATCAAGATTGTAAGAACTCGAAACCTGTCTACGGTTCGGCACAACAGCTTTTGGTTCTCCCAAACTTCTACTTTCGCTTCTCTAAATCTGTTGAAATAATGAATTTTTTCTATTTCTTAAATGTTAATGGCAACTTGTATAACAATCTATTGAACATCAGTAGTGACAATTAAACCAACTGAAACTTAATTAATTGAAACTTTAAGGTAGCAAACAATGATTAAATGATTGCACACAGGAACAAATCTTATGGTTTGTTTTTCAATTTTACCACCCTTATTGAGGAAAAGGGAATGGTATCTTTTCAGTCCGCAGCTTCTCGCTGGCATTGTTTTGAAGACTCTTAGATCCATTAATAGACCTGTACCCCATCATGTACATCAGTGGCCAACACTCTTCTTCAATGGCCGTCACAAGTGAAGTGTCCATTTTAAATCTCCAGTGCTCAATTTTTTGGACATCTTTCTTGGAAATGTGGAATTCGGGTTTGGGGTTTTTAACGTCAGGACTTTTTCCTCGAAGAATCCACTTTTTGATGGAAGAATGCAGGCTGAGACCCGTAAAATTGTACATACGGACCACTGTTCTAAACAAGTCACCAGGAGTGTCTTCGTAACGAACAAGGATGTAGCGTCCTTTAAGCCAATTTTGCCCTTCTGCGTTTACATAGTTCAAATTCTTCTCGGATAAGGAGCATAATCGGCGTGTATAGCGCATGACAAATTCTTTCCCTTTACGGGGCGTGTTACGCAGGGAAACCAATCTTCTGTCAGCTGCATTCCTCAAGAAAAACTGACGATGAATTACAGACCACAAAACAGCTCGAGGATCCCTAACAAGGTGAATTATCAAACATTCGAACTGAGTTGGTTCAGAGCTACAAACACGCTGTAGTTCACTTATTCCAATTTCATCTGGAAGTCGGTATTGCATGACCTTGACAACTGTTATTCTTCGAGAGTTGCAGGCTTTTCTCATTGTTTCCTGGGTCAAATTTGTATTTCCGTTTCCCCATGCGACGATATTGTTTTTTAACTCATTTCTTAACCACTGCGGAAAAAGGTCTTCGATTGTTTTTCTTCTTTTAAATTTGCAACCGAAGAAATCCCAAAGCAAGTTGGAAAAGTCAATCCTATAAGCGTCCATTGTTTTCTTATCTAGGAAAGTCCTCTTGCTCGGGCTATCCATGTCCTTGTAAGCTTCCTCCCTTAGCCCACTGAGCGGCTCAAAAAGATAGAACACTTCGGGATGCAAGCTGAATAAATTACCGATAAACGACGAGCCCGAACCCTGATGAGTCAAAATAATCACATTCAACCTTGGTTTGTTGTGGCTAATCTTTACATTACTCAAGTTTAACTCGGCCTTCTTTATCTTGATGGTCTGGTTCACGTTCCAAGGAGCCTTGAACAAGATAAGGACACCTTGAGGAACGACAATCAGAAACATCCAGAACAGTATGTTCCAATTCCAGTGGCATCTCATCGTATGTCTCTGTGAATGAAGATTCGACACACTTGTTAGGTCTTCAGTTGCGTTGAAAGTTGCATGTAGCCTCGTTTATTTTAATTTGTAAAAGCGGGGCTACTTTGCCAGTACCATACCACCCCTCATGACCTGGCATAACAAACACAAATTTTTGGCCGCTGTCCCACACAAAAGCTCGTGCGATGACACGGAAACCAGACGTTTAGTGTCTTTTCCATACAATCAACCCGATTGTTCCAATCGACCGGATCACTCCAGAGTTGACCGTTCGATTGGGACAATCGGATTGATTGTATGGAGAACGCGTTCCCAAGTGAACGCACAAGCTTGTGCTCGGTTTTCGCCAATCATATGTTTGAAATCATAGGCTAAATCACATAGAAATAAATGTTTTCTTAAATAGCTACAAACTCTTGCGTAGTTTTCGCAAGAGACTGGGAAAAAAATGAGCTCTTTTGGTAAGCAGAGAGACCACCTCATGCAGACACAGTAACACACCGTTGTAACTTAGGGCCGGGTTGTTCAAAGCAGGGATAAGTTAACCCGGGATTAGTGCCCAGCTAAAATTCACAACAACACGTTTACAAAGCTGATTCAAGTAAATTCTTTTTAGCTAACGATTTGACTTTGACTGTTCTCAAATTATGTGTTAAACTTAACAGTGGAGAAGCTTTCAAACAAGAGAAACAGAAGCACAGCGGATTAACATTTAATCCCGGGTTAGTGTTGACCGACTTTCGAACAACCGGGCCCAGGCGTTTTAGTTCTTTCATTGTTCAGAACAGTCCTTTCTTATATTATGTCGCACATTTGGGCCTTAGTGATTCATCAGAAAGATAAAATTGTGATCAACTTTTCTTTGGAAGGAGGAACGATAAAGTCCATAAAAGAAAATGATCAGTTAGGAAACCTTGGCTTCACAATTGATGATTTCAAGGAAAATCTCGTCCTTCTTGGGGCATTATTTTGATGTTTGATCTCACATGTCTCAGGCTGTTCTTCCCAGTTTAACTTAAACTTGGCTATAAATATTTTTTATATGATTAATGTGTACTATTTTTGTTTACTACTGTGTATTATTTTTTGCAATGTTTGATTTAATGCTCAAGGAGTTTACTTACTAAGACAAAATTGTTCTTCTTTTCAATAATGCTGATACTTATATTTGTAAGAAACTAGGTTATGCTTATGATGAAGCTCTATAAATAAACAGTGTGTATATCATAAGACAAGTTTACAACATGGCAAATTAAAACCGATTCAACGAATAGTTTATGATTACGAATGTTTAATGTTGTGTTTCAGTAAGAACATCTTACATCATATATACAATGTATTCTTTCCTTTTAATTTTTTAGGCGATTCCCTATTTGTAAAAGGGACTGCTAATCAAGTTGTTGTTGTTGTTTTTGCTGTTGTTGTTGTTGTTGTTGTATACTGCTCTCGAAAAGGAGCGCCTGTGGATGTTTACCAAACACTCGAATTTGCTGGAGAAAAACAGGGCTGCTGTAGTCTGAGTTGCATCAAGAATTTTCCTATTAGTGCCTAATATTAAACACCAGCTATCAGATGTGCAATATAAATTTCTACTTGTAAGATTGTTGACTAAAATGCTCATGTGCAGCGCATTTTCTTGGAGCAACGTCTTTAGAGTTTCAACAAAACCGTACTGATGACTGTCTGGAATAGAAAAAATCCTAATGGCCTAAAAAAATTTAGAGTTTTCTGCAGCAGTTGGAAAATAAATAGCAATGTTTATGATAGGAGCTTGCAAGTCTATACAAGGGTCACCATGATTGAAAATATTTATTTAATTTACTTTTTATCTACAAGGAGAGAAAAAGTAACTGTACCTTTCCTTTCTTTGCTCTTATTAATCACTGATTAATTAATACCACCGATGTTTTGCTTGCTTGGGCAAGACATAAGAAAAACATGCGCACGGTTTTTGAGAATTAAGTGCATAGTAGTAATGTAATATCACCTACTATAATTAGAAATGCCTTCACGTTGCGATAGCTTATGAAATAAGTAAGCTTGTTAAGGAGAAACCTAAAAGAAGATGGGTTTTTACCAAAGACTCGAATTTTCTTGAGGAATGCAGGGATGCTTTATCTCGTTGCGTGAATAATTTTCGTAAGTGTCCAATATTAAACACCAGCTATCAAATGTGCAAAATAAATTTTTGCTTATATTATTGTTGACTAAAATGCTCATGTGCACCGCATTCTCTTAGAGCAATGTCTTTAGAGTTTCAACAAAACCCTACTGATGATGTATGCAACAGAACTAATCGTAACGACCTGCAGTGGTTTGAACTTTGTGCGGCCGTTTCTTTGATGAAAGATGCGACCTTCAGGTCAGGATCAACTATTTATAATTGCAGCAAAAGATCTTACCTGATTCCACTGATTCCACTTCACAATGACAACTGTTGAATAGATTGTATAATTACGTGATGTACAACAGGTTATTGTGCAAACAAAACGAGTTCAAGTTACGTGTCCTGTCTTTATACTGCTCTCGGAAAGAACCAAAGCATTTGACACTGTAAATAGCTAAAACTAGAGCATTCTGGGTTAAGAGCTAGTATTGCCCTTGAGTGGTTCAAAAACTACCTTACTAATAGAAGTCAGATTGTAAAATATAACAACGTATTGTCAGGCAAGCAAAGAATCTTATGTGGAGTACCTCAAGGCTCAGTTTTAGGACCGCTACTATTTCTTTTATATATTAATGATATTCACAAGAGCTCAAAAATACTTTCTATTTTTCTTTTTGCTGATGATACTAAATATACGTTGCTCAAACAGCAATATTCATGCTTTGACAAGACCTTTATCCTGATGAAGAACTAAAGAACGATTCCGATTGGTTAAAAGCTAATTTAATTTTTTTTAAAGAAGGACTCAACTACTGATATTCAAAGCAAAAAAAACAAAGAAAAAATTAAGCAACATGTTAATACTAAATTAGATGACTCAAATATCAAACAGGTACTGGAATCAGCCAGATCGATTCTTAGGAGTCCAAATAGGTGGAAATAAGTCATATTTGTAACAAAATTGAGAAAACAACTGGTATACAGTATGCAGGCCATGCAAGGCATTATCTACCTCGCATTGTCACACGAGGTCTTTGTAATGCATTTATTTACCCATATCTAAGTTATGGTAACATCGCGTGGGGAAATACGTACACATCAATTAAGATTACGACCAATAAGAAGATTACATAAGAAAATAATAATAATCACATTTTCAAAATTTATGTAGAGACCATACTAGTCCTCTTTTCAAAGAATTATCAATTTTACCTCTAGATGACATAAACAATGAAGCCGCTGCTTTGTTTATGTTTCGTTATTTCTTGTTTGGAGAGAATGTGGCAAGTGCTATACCACACAAGAGAACAGTAATTAAAATAAGGTTCAATGATTGATCTGTAAACACAGACAGTAAGTCTATAATCTAGAGTTGGGGCGGATGATAGTTTACGAAGAACACTGATTTAAAGGGGTTGGATCAGGATCAAAGAATTGGGATCAACTATCAAAGGAGTGGGAGCAGGGATCGAGGGCGTGGCCGTGAGATAAAGGATTAAAGTGATGGGATCGAGGACAACAAGCCACGGCAGAGGAATCAAAGGAAGCGAGGGATCAGGAATCAGGCTTTGTAATTTTGTGCGATCAGGGATCAAAATTTGTAACCTATTGAAATCGGATCGAGGATCAGAGTTAAGGCACAAAAATCAATTGAATCTGATGACAAATTTATATATACTTAATTATTTCTGTCTTGTATGGGACAGCATTGGAGATATTCTCTCCAAAAAAATTCAGTCCTTACAAAATTGAGCTCCTAGCATTATTACAGGCTTACCGTACACAGTGCAATCAGCTTGAACTTTTTGTCCTTGGGTTAATCGTCGCTGGCTGAAATACCTCTGCAACAAAAGGCTATTATGATGTACAAAATCGTTCGTGGTCTGGCCCCACCGTACATGACAGACATGTTTACTGAGCTGTTGGGTCCAAAAGTCTATGACCTCCGAAACTCTAAACTAAATTTACAGATCCCTACTGCTCCTACCTCACTGTTTAAAAACAGTTCCGCATTTACTTGGGCCTCAATTTGGAATGCTCTACCAGATGACTTGAAGCAATAACCATCTTTTAGTGATGTCAGAAAGTAAACGAAGACCTTTAGTTTTGCATTGGCAACAACAATTATGTAAACTATGAAAACTATTCGCTTTTATATTATTCTGTTAACATACACTTTTGTAATGATTATTTGTACGCCTCACGGCTTTCAGGTAGAACAGGTTTTCTATGTCAGGATGACATATGTATATTTGATAGAATCACAGTGATTAAATAAAGTATTCTATTCTATTCTATTCTATTTTATTCTATTCTATTCT
This sequence comes from Siderastrea siderea, assembly GCA_964030785.1. NCBI lineage: Eukaryota > Metazoa > Cnidaria > Anthozoa > Scleractinia > Rhizangiidae > Siderastrea > Siderastrea siderea. Next base: position 33,731,099 of record OZ034969.1, read on the forward strand.
ATTCTATTCTATTCTATTCTATTCTATTTCTTTGAGCCCTGATCCCACCACTTTGATCTCTGATCCACCCCGACTAAATAAGGTTAACAATGTTCACTTCAGTTTTAATGCATCTAACCTCTCATTGGCCCCAAATTTCGTCTTAAAATTGTCACAGTTGCTGAAGATCCATGAGCCGAAGGCGCAAAATTGCGCTTTAGGCGTTTAAACACACAATATTTCACTTCGGGTACCATCACAAACTGCCGATGGTTGGCTGTCAGCGTCGTTCCTGGAATAGAACTTAAAACCAGAACTGAAGAACGTGGACTGTACCGCTTAAATATAGCTTTATTTGGACACTAAAATCTTTCTTACAACCAATTTTTAATTATTAATTTTGTTATTTGGCTGGAGTTAGGATGAAGTAAGGGCGCGTTCTCACCCGTTATTTGAACGAAAGTTTAAATAGAAGCTTCTTGGCTCTTTGTTAGTTACTGATACGTGGAAAAGAAAAAGTAAAAAGTGCCAAAAACTACTAACAATTATAACAAAAGATAAACAAAAAACTGAATAATAACAAAACTTCCAAGGTTGCTTTATCACTAAATTGTAGCCCGTACGGGCTTCCGTTTTAGACGTTGTGGCCCGCAGCTAGCCTAGACGGCAAGCAGTCGTCCTATTTTTCGCCAATCCTACCCAAGCTCTATAGATTATAGGTTATGCGAACGTTCCGATGTTTTCGAGCAAAAAACAAATTAGAGGAGGAAGAGACTGCTGTTTGTAGCCCGATTGTAATTCAAATCTCTCTAGTGCAAAAGGGCATGTGCCGGCCAAGTCGTTGCATTTATCAAAATGAGACACGTGATGGCAGTGTGACGCATGCTTGCTCATCCGCCTCACGTAAGTAAGAAGCGGGAAAACTGCGGAAAAAGTGTGTTCAGTCAGTGTTTCTCAAAATTTCTCGTTTTGGCAAGGAAACTTTAACAATACTTTAGGGCAATAATTTTGACAAGTTACTTCAAAAGGTAGCTGATTGTTTAAGGAAGGCTATTGTTACAGAAACTAGTATTTTAGTTACGTTGATTACTTGAGATCCATTGCGATGCTTGGGTATGTAAATTCCACATAAAATTGGCATTCCTTGATTGTCTTTCTGCAAGAATAGAGCATGACATGTATGAGTGATTTGAACCACACAGCTCGCTTGATAAGGTGTGGCGTTCTAGCATACTTAAGCAATACTGTTTAATTGGTGTAATTAAGCTCACGATAGAGAAGAAATACTGGGTCACTGTCGTTTCCTCGTTCCTTAAGCTTTGTGCTCATTTCGAAGGTGTGTGTAGTTGTTCATCAACTGAAATCGGCAAACGAATCACGCGGTCAGAATATACGGAAGCACAGGAAAAGGTAAACAGGTCTGATGTGATACAGAACGGTTTTAAAATTGTTTATTTAGTAACAGCGATCCTTTTGTGGAATTGTCTTCGCGGAAACCAAGGGAGATAATCGGACCAAGCGCAACGAAAGCTAACCCGTTCATCAAACACAACGTTAGCAACTATCTCTTGTAAATGTCAAAACTTTAGTTCGCAGTTCTTCGTGGCCTTCGAAAATGTGAAAACTCAAAGTTCTCAGTTCTTCGTGTTTCGTGTCGTCTTTATTTTCGCTTTATCCCAGCTGCCCATCCGCAGTCGTCAAGGACTGTTTATTACTGCTATGATCGATATAGCAGAGGATCCTAGCTGCTCAGTTACCGTTATATATTCTCTCACTTCATCCATTGCAAAAGAGGTGAAATTCTTACTATGGACACAAGAATTTAAAGGAGCTGTGTCACGACATTTAGGCAAATTCAGCCACTAGGACCTGGCCACCAAATTTAGCAAAACATAAAAATAACCACTTAAAACATTGACGAATGGTTTAAATAACACAGCAAATACAAAAGAAGGCACGGATGGGCCAAATTGAAGAAGATTAACATGGATTGCAATTCAGCTTTTTGAAGATCTCTTAGGCTGACAAGTTTTCAAAGTTTATCTCTGTTGTTTGTAAATTTAAATATAACACTCGGGATACATTTTTGTTTGTCACGAAGCTGTGGTTTTGTCATTTACAAGTAATTTCTTCGCTAACGTTGAGCTCCATAGCAAGTTAGGGCGAGTAAGTGAAAAAGTAAACAAATTGGACTGGACTGCCGTGACACAGTCCCTTAAAAACCAGTGGCTAACGAGCCGAGTAAGAAACACTGATACATACAAAAATTGCGTGTGTAACTTTTCACTTTTTCAGTCTTTTGCCTTTCTTTAAGTTAAATAACCGGGAGATAGTTATGACACCTATAAAAAACTATAGTGCTGCCTCAGTGGGGAAGTGAACCTGTTAAATTAATAACAGAGTTAATAGCGGTTAAGTTGGCCACCCTTTGCCAGGGCCCTGGCTCAGAGCTAAACGCTCACAACTTCGGCTTTAAATCTTTTTACCCTATTCCGTCGGTTTTCTTAATATATTAACAAAGCAGCAAATCTAAGCTAAATGGGCAAAGGCATAATGTACTCAACTGTCAAGAAGATATCGACCACTGTCATTAGGGCTAATATATTCAACGATATTTTTATTGAAGCTTTATAACAAGCAATATCTCTGAAACATTTGCTTCTTAACACGTTCAAAGAATTTGAGAGTCTGAAAGCTCAAAACTGTCGTGCTGCATACTAACTAAGCCACCTTTACACACACTGCATAAGTAATAAGCTGTGTTCTCACACTTCATTCTAAAGTTCGTGAGTAAATGACGCCATTGTATTGTTTCTGGTGTAATAATGGCGAACCATTAAATCGGAAAATTGCAGTTTAAATAAACAGTCTTCTCAAAATTAAAGCTTAAAATTTCGCTTGGGGAGTGTTTAGTAAACATAGTCTCGAGATCCCAAGAAAAAATAAAAGTGACATTTTGATCATAGTACCACTATTTAGGTGTAGGCAGGGTTAGGCCTCAAAAGGATACCATTATTTTAAATATTTTGCAGTCTTGAAGGTTCCTCATAATTAAGGACGAACAAATGTAATGAATTTTTAATTTCGTCGCACTTCATTTTACTTAAGTACTTCTGACTTAGAGACATTTACTTTCTCCCCGGTAGATAAACAGTAGATAACACGAAGATAAAGCTTTTACAAAAAGTTATAGTATATTTGCAAAGTGTTTGCAACATCAACTTGAACTAAACCAATATATCGCAATCTACTTCCTTGACCCTCATAGTGAATGACGTGCGTTCAGTGCAATGTCAACTTACGCATAAATGAAACTGGTGCTGTGAAACGGGCGGGCACGAATAAATTTAAAACAAACTTTCAAGCTTGCATGTGTGAGGTAGAATAGCCGAGAAAAGGCTGGAGAAATCATCAATTGAAACGTCACTGAAACCGAATCCAAAGTGGCCAGCCTAGCAAGCGTTTCCGAAGGGCTTTCCGCAGGTTTTCGCCCCAATTTTCTCGCGGCCAAACAGCGAAAAATGCCTTGAACAGGCGGGAAAAAATCAGGAAACGGGAAAAGGCAAGCGATATTGTTATACCTCACAACTCAAGAGCGTTTTCTGATTGGACGAGAAGGTGTCACGTGTCATGTATCAAGACAGTCTAACTCCCAAGGGTGAACAAACTCACTAACTCCCTATGGAAACAGCAACTTGAACTTTCGACTGGCACGTCATCAGGTCGTGCAACTTGAAAATTTGAAAAAAAACTCGTATTCAAGGAAAACACTCGTAAAATTTATAATTTGTTCATTTTTGAGTTGTGAGGTATAACAAAACACTTACCGGTAGTGACTGGCCCACGAGAAACAGAAAGTTTTGTTTCCCTCGACCCTCATTACTCCATATGCAATTAAACGTCAAATAATGTCCAGAAAATACCTTGCAGCTTCTTTACAGAAATTTAACTTAAAAAGCCGAAAGACTAAACTTAGATTAAAACCCAAGGATCCTTACTCGTAAATTCTTTGAAAATTGATTGTTTTAAACAGTGTAAGGACAATCCTTCCTTACCCCTTTGTAATCTGTTCGCACAACGGAGCCATCATGTGCGTGTTTCATCGAACTGAAGACAGAACAAATTTGAACTTGAAGAGGTAATTTCCATGCAGCTCAGAAGCAAGATTACTGTAGTGAGGAACATTAGAAGTCACCATCATAGTTTGTTAAATGCAAAGTGCAAAATGCAGTTGTTCTCGGTTTAGAGGTTGCGGACGGAATGGTAAACTTAAAAACAACATTCAAACAACTGGAAAAGCGATTCAACTCCGTTTACATGGCATCCGATTTCTATCCGAGCATTTGGACCTGTTGGAGCACAGAGCTACAACGAGTGCAGGTAAACCAGTGTCAATTTCCTTCCTTCTTGGTAGTTTGCCGCTGTATTTTTTTAGTACTTGTTTAGACTGCTTCATGATTTTCGCACCGACTCGCCATGAATGTGTGATAGTTTTTATTAAATGCTCCTGCCCCATTTCACTGTGTTTTATTTTATGTCTTGTCTTGATATTTTGAAGTGGAAAGCTTTCCTGATAAAACCTACCGTGTTCAATTTCAATGATCGACGTGACGGTCGATGAAAGAAATTAATTGTAAACACGACGCTTAATGCTTAAATTTCTATTTCTGCACAGTTTCTTCAAACAATTTTGACTTGTGTTAGACGACGCTGTTGGTGATGCTTGTTGGTGACGATGTTGAAATTTTTGCTTAATTTAAATTCGCTGCCAAGTGATTTTTCTCGTCCATTTTTCTCGTCGGGTTGCTTGCGAGGAAAAAACTTTCAGCTCACTTTGTTGTTGAGTGTTCATTGACCATATTTGTTGCAGCAGGTATATGAGCTGATAGCCTAGCTCCGTTCAGCCAATCAAAATGCTAGAAATCCAATATACCGAGTCCAGTTTTTAATAATATTAGTTATGCTGTTTTTTACTTTGACACATCCAATGAATTCGCCAGTCCACATTTTTGTACTATATGGGTTTGTAGGGTTCTGAACGACAGGAGTCTTTGTAAGCATTCTCTTTGTATTGTTTTTTTTGTGTGTGGAAAGTTTTTCTTCCTCGGATAACCCACCTCCTCCTTACGCAAATTTGTCTAAGTCATTCTGAACTACATGATTGTGATGAGTGGATGGTTAGGTACACAACGGCGTCATTGGCAAGCAATTGGACGTCGGAGACTAGGAAATTGGGCAAGTCATTGATATAGAAAAGAAAAAGACTTGGCCCCAGGACAGAGCCCTGTGGTACACCTGAGAAATATCATAGGCGTCATCTGAGGAAATCCATTCTAGAACTACTTTCTGTTTTCTTTCATATAGGAAGGAATGGATCCACTGAGTTGTTTTCCACTTATGCCGTGAGATCTTAGTTTTGAAATAAGGCAAATGTGACTGACTTTGTCAAACGCTTTGCTGAAATCCATAATCAATTGTCTGTTTGGAAGCCATCGGGCATAGAATTGACAAGGTCATGGAAGGAACCTCTAGAAGCTGCGTCTCACACGACATCCTGTCTCTAAAGCCATGTTGGAGGGGATACAGGATGTTATGAGTGTTTGCGTGCCGCATAATTGTGCTTGCAATTAGATGTTCCAATAGCGTAAACGATACACACGTAAGGGAGATGGGCCTGTAGTTGCTAGGATCATATTTGCAGCCTATCTTAAAGGTGTAATATTAGAATTTTTCCAGTCGTCTGGGATTTCACCATTCTCGTAAGACTTCACAAATATTGTGGTCAGAATAGAAGCAACTGGTTCTAGAAGCTCCTTCATCACACGAGGCGTAATCCCATCAGGCCCAGGTGCCTCGTGGAATTTGAGATTTTTAACGGCGGTCGAACACCTCCCCTTGTTATCTGGATGTCACTCATGACAGGATATAGTGGTGGCATCCTGGGCCATCTTTGTGTCTTAATACCTTCACGTGTGAAGAACGATTGGATTTGGTCATTCAGGATGTTAGCTTTGTCTTTACCGTATGAGAACGTCTTGCCATCTTTCTTTAAGGATGCAACGCCCACACTATCGGTTCTCTGGTGCTTGATGAAAGATCAGAACCGTTTAATTGCGGACAACTCATTTGGTGTTTCCTCTGTCGGTAGAATAATGGATTCAACATGCTGCCAGTGGGCGTTTCGACTCTTTCTGGATTTTAGCCTTCAAGGCCCTCAACTTCTCGTCGAGCTTGTGTGTGGGCCGAACAAGATTTCCAGCTCTGGTCTTTTTTCGCTTATTGCTCATACGATCCCTTTGCTTAATTAGCCTTTTGATAGTAGGCGTTATCCAGGGCAAGTTGTTCTTAGTTTTACAATTCTTGTGTGGGATATGCTTCTTAAGGCCATCATGTATGGCCTTCTTGAACATGAGTAAAAGATCGTTCACTGGCAAAGTGTCCTTACAAAGATGTGTCTTAACATATGTAGCATAGAGGTCGAGCTCAAAACTATCACAACTTGACTTTTTGTAGAGTGGTATCTCACATCTTTACTGTGTATATCTTATAGGTCGGATACTTATATCTGATAGTGGGCAATCGTGATCTGAGATGCCGGGCATCACCTTGACTTGGTGAATTCTAGATGGGTCATTGGTAATCATCAGGTCGAGTATGCTATGACCTCTTGTCGGCGTTTCAATCAGTTGAATGAGCCTTCTATTATCAAGTAGATCCCCAAATATATGATGAAGTGTGGTAAAGGAACTGCCAGTTTTCAAGGTTTTATTACTCCATTCCCAGCCTGGGAAGTAAAAACCTCCACCAAGCACAGAATCATGTGTGGTTGAGCAGTGATTTTTCCAACTGCAGAGGGCTGTATTTGTCATCTACGGGTGCCTGTAATAAGCTCCTATGTGGAGAGTCTTGTAGCCAGTGCCGCGCAGATTACACCAAAGCAATTCACAGTCGGTTTCCAAGTTATTATTTCTAACCAACAGCAGGTCAGATTTAGCAGCGATGAACACGCCACGGTGGGGGTCACCTAGTCTGTCTCTTCGTTCCACCTGATAGGTATCCGTGGGGAAGTACTCGCTGTTGCTATAATCCTGGGTCAGCCAAGACTCTGGTCCAATAATTATATCCGGTTTTAGATCGTTGACTATAATCAGGAAAGCCTTTCGTTTAGCTGGAAGGCTCTGGCAGTTGTCATTCAGGACGGAGATCGTATCCTTTCTGATCCGGGAACTTCTAATGTTGTTTTCCTAGGGGAAAGTCGTATCATACGGAGGCCGCAGCCTGCCTGGATCACCAGTCAAGGAGTCACGTGTGACCAGACTCGAAAACGGATTAGAAAGCTCCAAGCTGGTGTCACTTGAAGGTGAAAAGTGAGCTTAAGAAGTGTCGGGGAGCATATGTCATAAAATAAAGTTCCGTGGGAATTTTGTGAAAAAAGCAAGCCACCTATTTAGATGAGTTAAGGGGACCCTGAGGGACTTTCTAAAAGTTGTCGGCAATTTTTTAAGTTGCACCGACGGCCGCTAAGTTGGGTTAAAAATTTGACGTTCTTGACCCAGCATGAAAACGAGGCTGGGACATAATTTTCCTCTCAATCATCATTTATGGCATTAAATTGCTACCAGAACTACTAATATCTGATATATAAGTTTGTCTTACTTAAGGTCACACTTTAAAAGTAATAAAAAATGTCACGTGACCATTTTAACATGGAAACGAGGCTGAATTGACTTTTGGGCTGTTGTTGAATTGAACAAATTGTCTTCTGAGTTACCAGACTCGAAAGACATTTATAATCTAATCCCTGAAATGAATATAAAACAATATTTAACTAACTAATTTAAATATGAACAAAAAATCACAAAACACTATCGCGATCGGGCATCTTTTTTCTTGATGCTACAGTATACAGAGGGAATTTTAACGTCATAAGTGAAATAAAATTAAGCAGGGGAAAAATCAAAAATAAAAGTGCTAGGTTTAAAAGAGATGCCTCGAATGCTAACTGCCTAAGTATGGTACACCTCGCTACACCTTATATGCACACTTGGTCAGCGGTTTAAATTTTTGGTCAGCGGTCTTTATCATCAATTTTAAGGCCGGCCATTTTGAACTTCCAGTACATGTAGAGAAGCCAACGATTGTTTTCTGTGTTTTTCTATGGAGAATGACCCCGTTTCTGTAGACATAGATGGCCAAACAAAAAACCTAGATGTTGCTTTATGTATTATCTGTCAGCTTAAGACGGATGAAAGCCTTGTGGAGAAACCTACATCGTACGAGAAAATCTTGAATTGTGTTGAAGAATGGGCAAGTTATGGTCATTTGAGTTACACGGAAGCATGGGAAAAGATTCGAAGTTTTTCAGCGCAGGAACTTAAAGAAAAGAACACAACATGGCACCGATCGTGCTACAAGGATGCAGTTCACACTGGAATGCTGAAGAGGGCAAAAGAAAGGTATGAAAGGCAGTTGGAGGGCCCCAATGAGTCTAGACGTAAATCTCACGATTTTACGCCTATTGAAAGTCCTCAGTTCACCCGTTCAAAAACATCCCCTTTCAATAAGGATGTGTGCTTTTTCTGCGATAAACCATCAGCTTATCGACAACCACTGCATAAAGTAAGCACGTTTGCAGCTGGTGAATCACTCTCCGCTGCCGTCAAACTGTCAGGCAATGAAAAATTGGCAGTTAAATTAAACACTTCAATTGCCGCCGATGATGCACATTCAGCTGACATTAGATATCATTTAAAGTGTTGGTTAAGCAATGTTACTAATGTTCTACGGAAACCGTCATCCCCCCTTGATTCCGGTTCTAAATTAGCTAGCGAGATTGCTGCAAAGATAGAATTTCTAACAATGACGGAGATAACTTTGCGAGAGGGAAAAATTGCAAGTATGTCCGAGTTGGAAGCTGCGTTCGAAAGCATTTTAGAAGGGAACAATGTCGACAATTCAACGGTCAGCAGAAAGTCATTAAAGCAACTTCTACTAAGTGAAATACCTGGAATTGAGTTTCATAGGCCTAAGCGTGTAAACGAGTCTGAACGAGTTAGCATAAAAATAACACGGGATGCTGCGATTCAAGAAGCTGAGGATCAAAGAACTGACCTAGATGACGAGATGAAAACATTGTTTGATGCCGCCTCAGTACTAAGAAAGTCTATCAGGAAATGCAACAAGTGGAAGTTTACTGGGTCATTTAATGACATTTCTGACCAGAATTTACCAGTAGAGCTATACAGCTTTTTCAGATGGGTCATTCAAGGGCCAAACGATGTACATTCCACTAAGAAATCCGAGGATGTGCATAAGCGTGCTATGAGTCTTTCTCAGAGTACCGTTTCGATGTGCCTATCTGATCGACAAGTGAAGTATGAAAAATCAGACGCTCTTATAAGATCCACGGTTGAAATGCCTCAACAGTTGGCTGTTGGCCTTGCTGTTCACCAGGCGGTGCGAAGTAAGGAATTAATCAATATGCTTCACGGGTTTGGCATGTCGGTTGATTACAATAGAATTCTTAGAGTAGAGGCACAAATTGAGTCAAGTGTACTAAACCGTGTGGCTCAGAACGACGGTATATACCTACCCCCAGATATTGTGATTGGAAGGCATGTGCTCTTTGCTGTGGACAACGTGGACTTTGCTGAGGATACTCCTGACGGCAAACATACTTTCCATGGAACAGCGATGGCCATATACCAAAGAAGCGACCCTACAGACAAAGAGCCAGAAGTTACCGTTGATACGACAGACCAGCGTCGCTCAATCAAAGAACTTCCAGAATCAGTCACTAAAATCCTGGAATGTCCTCCGCCTCCGTCCAAGCCCGTTGGCCCTGTTCACCCACAGTTTGGTTTGTTTACCGAAGACGAACTTCCAATAAAAGTAAGATTACAAGATTTCGCCTGGCTTCTCGGCCGCAGTCTAACCAGAGCTCCAACTGACAACCTACAGGTGATAGAAACTGAGGAAAATCAACTGGAGAACGAACCCACCAAGAGTACAGACGTTCCAGTGTGGTCTGGTTACAACTCGATGATAAGCGATGTAATGCCCGTCACACGAGTTGGTGCCCCTCCCCTGGTTGCAGCACCAGCGCACGAATGGCAGACTTTGTTGACGGTTCTCATGCAGGCACAGAATATCAAGGCACAGGTAGTAGGCCCGACCAGGAAGACGGTGATCTCGCTTGATATGGGCCTCTACCAACCGGCAAAAAAGCTTCAGATGTCGCGACAAGATCTCAACCATTTAATACTCAGGCCCGGAGAGTTGCACATAGTAATGGCGCAGCTAAGGGCAATCGGTGCCTTCATTGAGAACAGCGGACTGGACTTGTGTTGGTTAGAATCAGATCTCTACGGTCCTGCAACCGTAAAGCAAATTATTGGTGGTAACCACGTGAAGAGAGGGGAGACCGCACACCTGATAACCGTACAGGCACTTTTTGAAATATATCAAGCAGATTTTTTTAAGCAACACCCGGATTTGTACGCCATTGTTGAACAGGCATCAAAGGAACTTGACGCTGCTTGTAAAGATTGTTCCAAGAAATGCCTTAAGACTACGCACAACAAACTGGTCCACACTATTTCGTCAACACAGATCCTGGAGAAGATGAAGATTTTTGATGCTGAGCACACAGAGATCCCGCTGTTTATGTTTGTGGGCCATTACATGAGAATGGTGTTGGAGATGATGTCTTTTATTCGAGCAGTTCGCACTGGGGACTGGGAGCTTCACTTAGAAGCTCTTGAGTTGTTCACAAAGTATTTCTTTGCACACGACATGCTTAACTATGCCCGCATGATCCCAGTTTATCTGGCAGAGATGCAGGTGCTACCTGACTCGGATCCAGAGATTTACCATGAGTTTCAGCAAGGGAACTGGGTTGTGAACAAGAATGATGATGTGTCTTTCTGTGGAATCGGTGGCGATAATGCCTTGGAGCACCTCAACAGGTCAATGAAAGTCTCTGGGGGATTGGTTGGGATCACACTGAACCCCACTGCCCGTACCAAATATTTCTTGATAGCACCCGAGCTAGCAAGGTTGGCAGAGCAGGCCAAGCAGATGGCAGGTACTTCATCCAAGACCCAGACGCATCACCACAATCTTTCCACTGCTGTGAGGTTGCTACAAGAGAAGAACATCGATCGGTTAGTCAACGGCATACTACGTTTCACAAACCCATTCACCGAAGAGAGTGCTGACCTCTACAACCTTGTAACGAAGGTAGTAACCCCCGAGAATGTTAAGAAGGATCTGAGCGAGCAAAGCACCATTGGAAAAGAGCTTTTCAACAACTTTGTGAAAGAACGTATCCAGTCAGCCGAACACAGCATCTGGTCTCCGATGAAAAAGCGGAAGCTACTTACATGGAAGTCCACAGGGAAAACGCTGCGAGTGGCAACCCAGGATAAAGTTATCGAGCTAAAGGAAGACGGCTCGCTTTTTGCGCGGATGATGGTGGTATGCAAGTCACGCCCAGAGATTGACATCAAAGAGGCTGTCGGGCTGTACGAGTTCTCTGTAGTGCCAAGGTCGATGTTTGCCGCGGACGGTACCATGTTTCACTGTTCCACTAAGAGTGCCTTAATGGACAGACTGGAGAAGCTGCCTGATAGATCTACTGCCAGTAACATGGAACAGGATGACAGTGTTCTTACAGAGACAGCAGATGCTCCGATGAAGGTGTCAATTGTTGATGGAATGGCAGAAGTGCAGGCGATTGAAAAGCCAGACTGGATCAAGAACTATTCACATCTAGCTGATCATTTCACAGCGCAAATCTTTGAGAAGTACAGCCACACCAATGAACTGCGACTCATCTTTGACAGGTAAGTTATTTGTTCCCTCAGATCTACCTGACAGTTATCTTTAGCATATGGAGTTATGTTCAACAGGATATACTTGAAGTGAGAATAACAGATCCAAAATGCTTTGATTTTAGGTATGATGTACTATCCTCACTTAAGGCAGCAACCCGAGTGTCACGACAGGGAGGTAAAGATCCCATCTATTACAAGATTACCGACACAACCCAAATTACAAAGGTACAATACAATAGAATCTATTAAACTCACACTTTCATAGTTTTTCATGTGGGTAATAGTTTACTATTATTGCAGACATGGACTTTGTTACTCAGAATATTATTAACATCCATTTACAATTATTAATTATCTTATTTTAAGGTGTCAATGAAGAAACTTTTGGCGCACGTGAATACAAAGAAGGAGCTGACCGAATATCTCGCCAGTAAGACTCTGGAGAAGGGGCGCCGAGATGGAGTGCGAGTAGTAGTGTCGTGGAGCAATAAGTGCAGGGCTACCCACAAGGAAATGTCATACCTGGAGAGCGACCAAGAAGAGGCAGACACCAAGCTGCTGCTTCATGCTATCGATGCTACTACCTCAGGAGCAACCAGTATTGAGATCGTCTCACCAGATACCGACGTCTTTGTGCTGGCTCTCAGGCGATATCCAGAGCTGTGAGAGAATACAGTATTCGTCACTGGAAGGGGGCAGCGCCACCCGCAGATACCGTTAAGTCCAATAGTTCACGCTTTAGGGCCTATTAGAACGGCAGCACTTCCTGGATTTCACGCTTGGAGTGGTGCTGATGTTACAGGCAGCTTCGCTGGAAAAGGCAAGTTGGCATGCTGGAAAGCATTTCTTGAGGCTGGCGAGGAGTGTGCGACTGCACTTGCTGGTCTTGGTTCTACCCCACAACCTACACCTGAGACCTTTGCCGCAATAGAAAAGCTAGTTTGTCTTCTGTATCTACCGAAGACGCAAATCTTCAGGGTGAAAGATCTGAGGTGGTTCCTCTTCCGCAAGAAACAAGCCGAATCAGAGAGACTTCCTCCAACCCAGGCTGCTCTGAAAGAAGCCATAATGCGTGCACAATACCAGGCGATGGTGTGGAACAAAGACAAAGTGCCCAATCCAGACCTTCCCTCACCAGCCGAATATGGATGGAAAATGCAAAATGGTACAGTGAATATATCAAAAAATGAAATATGAATGTTAAAAATACCTTTGTATTTTTGCAGGTGAGTGGTGCCCAGTGATGACACAGCTACAACCAGCACCTGATGCAGTCCTTCACCTTGTCAAGTGTGGTTGCATTAAGAGTAGATGTTCTACCAACCGATGTCAGTGTCGAAAGGCTGGTCTTAATTGCACCGATCTTTGTAGCTGTAGTGATGAAGGAGTTGAGTCCTGTGACAACGTTGATATCGACGGTGATAGTGACATTGAGTATTCTGACAATGATGAAGATACGGAAGAGGAGAATGACGACTAGAATGTTTTTGTCGAGATTTGAAAGGTGTCTTTGAAAATTTGGGAACGTTTTTACGTAGTTTCAAATAAGCTAAAAGACATCTGTAAGGTAGCCTCGTTTTCATGTCTGATAGTCAAGTGACTGTGTTGATCATTCAGTAATCATTTAGTCGTGTCAGACACACTGCAATGTACATTCTGGGTAATTTGGAGATCAATTTATTAAATTTAACGGTAGCCAAAAGGACTTTCTTGCTTCAGCCTCGTTTCCATGTTTAAAGGTCACGTGAACTTTTTATTACTCTTAAGTTATAGCCTTGACTAAATGGCACCCATATAACAGATACTAGTGGTTCTGGTAGCAATTTGTTTCCATAAATGATGGCTAAGAGAAACAATAAGGCCCAGCCTCGTTTTCATGTTGGGCCAAACACGTCATTATTTAAACACGGCTTAGCAGCCGTGCGTGCAAGTTACAAAATTGCCGACAAGTATGACTATGTTCCTTATGGTCGCCCTATAACATCTAGATAGGTGGCTTGCTTCTTTCACACAAATCGCACGAAATTACAGATGCTCCCAGACTATCCAAACTGACGATGGGAGCGCCAGAGCCTGGTAAACTTCAGAACACATTTGCATACAGCGAATGTGATACAGAAGTATGTTGCCTGTGAATTGGGAAGCTGTTCCTCCTGCCTGCATGTTCAAATTAATGTTCCTATATTTGATTGTAAATATTTATAAATTGTACATACTATGTAACTTATATGTATTCATATTTATATTAGTTAGATACTCTGTAATGCGCTCTTGATCATATTTATGTTAAATAGCGCAATATAAATTAATAAATTGTTATTATTATTATTATTATTATTACTTATGCAATTGCCACACATTTTGAACTTGCTACCAAGACTCATGTAAAAGTTAAATCACCATGCACATTCAAGACTCCAGGTTTGACTCCTAACAGGGATAGCAAAAAGTACTGCTGTAAAGAAAAAAGCATTAAACGAATAGTAGTGCTTGGCAAAACACGATATAAGTTAACAAAAGTAAGTCCCCATTTTCCCACTTGGTAAAATGACTTTTTATGCACTGCCTGTAAAAATTATTGACACTGTTTCCAACATCAAGAAGTTCAGAGATAGTTACTTGGCAGCTCAACAGCCAATTTCCTAAACAAAAACATACAAAGTGAAAAGAAAGCTTTCAACTGGCTAACGTTATGACTGGCTAAGGAAAGGTTCAAAAAGGAAAACATATTAAATTACTAAGTACATTATTATATTATCAAAACAACCGTGCATGCATACGCCTTAGAGCACGACTGAAAACTGTGTTTGAACGTGTTTCCTTCTCACTCTTTGAGTAAAAAAAAGTCTTTATTAGGCGTAACGTCTAGAAGCTTAGCCTGTCAAACCGAAATCTATTTCCCTTGGATTTGCTTACTGTTCTTGTTGTTGTGTCTCTTATGCTTGTAATATTATTGCTCAAGTGGGAAGCAGTGGTTATGGACCCGGTTCCCATTTCTGATAACAACCATAAATGATAATTATGTGAGAAATAAGAAAAAATTGTTGATCAAAACACCAGCAGGATAAAAGCAAAAGGCATTATGCATGCACTTAAGGCGAGGAGTATTTGTCTTGTCTTATTCTTGTATGTTTCACCAGTGGCATGAAACAAGCACAAGACTACATGCCCATGTACTGCTTTTATTTGGCAAGTAGGAACTTGCATAAAATAAGTGAAGGAAAATTAAATGCTGCTCTCAAGCAATATAAAGCTTTTTCCGTGTGTGCATAGCCTGATATAAACACAAGTTGGGTTGGGAGAATTCTCGCAAGTTATACAAACCCAAGACAAGGCCGAGGGTTTGCAAAACTGTCTCGAATTCTTCCAACCCCTCTCGTGTTTATATCAGGGTATGCAAACACAGAAAAAAAAGTTTTTATTGGTTTTGTAAAATAATTAAGATACTACACACAACGGCGACGTCACAACTGTATTTACATACTCTCAGGCAAACACACCTCTCAGCCAATCAAAGCGCGCGTAGTATCGTTGTTATTTTATAATCATGAATGGTACTAATTCTTATGTTTGCCATGCCCGACCTTCAATGAAACCGGGATGACATACAGTTCTTGAACAATTACATGAAAAGATTCACACTCAAATTATTCTCTCAAAGCTTATTAAGAAGACAGATTCGAAAATAATACAATCAATTTATTGAAGTAAAACCGTGTTTACATCGACATTTTTTTAAATTTCAAAACACGTTTATCAGGCCTTTACACAGAAGCTTATTAAGTTTTGTTTTGTTCCTTCTAACATCATAGGTACCAAAGAGAACAATCTTGTATTCAACTGATGTTTTAGTCGACAAAACACGAACGACAAAAACTAGTCTAGTCTATCAACACATTGGTATGAGAACGTATTCGCTTAAGGTGTCTGAACACAGTTTGCGGAGACTCTACGATTTCTACTGCTGACGCAGCCTCGCTCCCAGGCCTTGATGCGCTATCGTGTGACTGAGGGAGGTTTGGAACCGAACGCGATAGCGCGAGGGCTGGCAAAACATGGCTAATTTATCCCAGATCAGGGAGTTTTTATCCCAGATTTTGCTGAAAAAAAAAAACTCGCTTTGTAGTAAAGGATCATCCAATATTTCGAATGCATGATCTACAGACGTCCCTTCCAGAGTTCTAGAGGAGGATTTAGACAGGATTCCTGGGAAGGAACGAAATTTGGCGCTTGTTTTCTAAAGGACTGTTCCTTTCGGTTGTCGTCCTGTTTGCCCCCGATCGAAAGAACGGGAATGACTGTAGTTTCTTGAAAAAGTAAACTTGTGAATTTTAATGCATCAACTGCTATTCGTTCCTGTTATGGAAAGCTTTCCTAGAAGGTAAGTTTTGCAAAAGCTATCGCTTTGTTTACAAAACTGATGACAAATTTAACTTTGGTGCACAGAAGATCGATCGATAGGCTTTGTAGCTTCTCGCTATCAAACTCATCCTTCGAAGACAAGGAAGATCCAACCGTTTTTTATTGTTTTTATCTCTTCATTTACTCTTGCTATTAATGAAACATAGCAAAAATTTATTTAATCGGTAGTTGCAGGCAGTAAGAAATTATTATATTATGCAAAAGAGTTAAAAACATCATCAATAAAGGTCAAATATGCCAAGCGTTTTTGTTGTTTAATATCCAGGAAATGGAACTGAAACGAATGGACTCTCAGTGTTATAATTCATCAACTGTTTGGTTCTTAGGAATCTATGCTTATTAACCGGTGTATCTCTGTCTCTGTGGAATTGCAGTTCATTATAATTTATCTTTTCAGACAAAACTGAAAACTTTCACTGTAGTTTCTCACGACTTTTACTCAACCCCTTCCTAAGAGATACTATTTTTTATTTTACTGTGCATAACAAAAAATATCCAATAAAGGTTCAGCTACCGTATGCTCTATGCACAGCACGAAATGGAAAATTTACGGAGCATTACAAATTACGTAAAGGTCCGTAAAGCTGAAGAGATCGCTTTACGGAGTTGTTATAAAGACGCGTAAAGTTGCTGTGAACTGTGATCCCTGTGATCCCTGGGATGCTGTGATCCCCTGTGAACTGCAAGACCCAATCAATTTGAATTGTTGACTATGAATATGCCCCCTCTCTCGACCAGCAAATTAAAGTTTTTGTACTGTCTGATAAAACAAGTCGTCTTACATGATCAACCTCTTACTAACCAGCACAAGGCAGTACTGGGAACCACAATTAAAAAGTCTAGTATTTTCCACTTGGAGAAACAAGTTTTAGGAATCCATAAAAAAAACTACGTTGACTTCAATTTTCGAACACTAAAGGATCTTTGGTCATAGACTTAAAAGTAAAGGGTTTTTTAAGAATGACTTTCTCTGTTCACTTGGTGGGAATAAAGGGGAAAAGATTAACTCTGTTTTTTTATACAAATGAAGTTTTGGTTTGGAAGACTTTAACATACATGTGCATATCCAAGCAAGACATGCTGCTAGCAAACAGATATTTGAAAAGAATGGTCCAACTTTTCATAACTCACAATATTTATTCCTCTAAAATTTATTTTACAACCTAAGGTCATGGACAGTTTATAAATTTGAAATTTATACTTTTGTCCATGGTACAACATTCATTCCAAAACAAATGTAAGTAGGCAATTGTAAACAGAGAAAGTGTGACTGTAACTCCATACTTACAAGTTACATAGAATGTACACATTATTGATTAAAAAACTCCTTACCCCCCCAAAAAATAAAAGTTATAAAACTGAAATCCAAATGTAAGGAAACAATTTTTATTCGGATAAAAAGCTGTTCGTCGTGTCTAAAGGTCAGGACACACTAGGCGACAAGTCGCTGCAACACGTCGCGGCAACATGTAGCTGCGACATGTCGCCTTGTGAGACTTGGTGCATTCTTGCAACATTCCATTGACAGAATTTTGTCGCTGCAATGCGTCGCACAAATTCAACCCAGTTTGAATTTGTGCGACGCATAGCAGCTTTGCTTTGTGTCTAAAGGTCAGACACACTAGGCGACAAGTCGCTGCAACACGTCGCGGCGACAAGTAGCTGCGACATGTCGCCTTGTGTGACTTGGTGCATTCTTGCAACATTCCATTGACAGAATTTTGTCGCTGCAATGCGTCACGCAAATTCAACCCAGTTTGAATTTGTGCGACGCATAGCAGCTTTGCGACAAAATATAAATTAACCAACGAGAACGGGTCATGTATTTTTGCCATATTAAATTGGAAAACTAGTCACATTCCCATTCTTCAAAATTCTCTACATGTGCAACAAACAATTGCCTTGTGGTAGCGACTTCTTTTGTTGTAGTATGTACAGAGCAACTTGTCCCAGAGACCTGTTGCTGCGACTTGTCGCCTAGTGTGTCCCGACCTTAAAGCTGTATGTACAAATGTACATGTGTACATGTGAAAAGAAATTGTGGTTTCAGGAAATATCCATACCGACCAAAAGGTTACTTGAAATGGCTGAAAGGGGGTACGGAAGAGGGGTTTGAAGGTCAAAAGCCAAAACTTGGATACCTTGAAACTAAGCCATCCTCCAGGCTGCAAATAACAGTCGGTCATCAGACATTGGCTGACCAAAATTTGCTCATTCATGATCGACAAAATCTGAATTGTAGTCGGACATGATGTCTGGACAATTTTTGATCATAAATCAGAAGTGATAACTTGTAAGTGGTAAAATTCAATTCAACCTTTTGTTTTTGGTTGTGTCCGACCACAATTTTGTTTTGTCCGACCAAGATGGTGTCTTAGTCACTACTATTTTCAATATTTTGACCGGTCGAAAACGACACGTGACTGAACTAAAAATTGGTTTGGCCGGTCAACATGACCAGCAACTATCCAAAAATTATTTTGAGCCCTGTTAATAACTTAGCGGTGGTTTTACACAGTTATTCAAATTTAAGTTTCTGCCAGAGGCCATGGCAAGTTCTGTGGATGATAATGAATCAGACAGTACACAGTTATTCTTTCTGCTACACTGTACTCAGCAGATTGTTCGTTGAATTGGACTGACAATAAGCTTCTCAACTCCATCCATTTTCACAGATGAAGAAGCAAACTTGCAGTAACATCGCTGCACCGGCATGAAGTTTGCTGGTCCTGGTTGATTGAAACTTTGCAGCCTCCATACCTCAACAGGTCGACGGTAAAGCTCCTTCTGGGAGTCTTCTCTGTACCACTGAATACAAGCAAACACATGCTTCTTGTACTCGTCTCCAATTTTAATACAGTTAACAAATAAGAACTTTACAAAGCCAGGCCTGAGTGCTGCTGAAGGATTAATCTCCCCATTGTTTCCTGCCCATGAAGCCATGACTTTTGCTGATCGCAATGACCGGCACTCCAACTTTGAACCAATTTTTTCTCCTGCAAGATGAACAGAAACATACCGCCTTGATACTTCGCTAACCATGTTGAGCTCTATGTGCTTCTCAGGATACATCGCTTGATATGTTTCTACCAGTAACTGATGATCATCTGCGTCGAGGTGCATGAGCTTATAGGCACTTGGGAGAGTTATTGATGAAATTTCAGACCAATTGATACTTCCTAGGCTTGCGCTGGTTGCAATACTAAGCAACATGGATGATCCAACAGGCATACTTTCTACTGATAAAGAGTCGCGGTACTTGTTGAAGAAAGTACTAAAATGTTCACTAAAATCCTCAGGAAGGGCAACATTGGATACAAATTGTTCAGATAGGAACTTTCTCATCAGTTGAATTTCAATAGATCTATTGTTTGTGACAGTACTTCCAAGGACTCCATTGAAGCGCTCAAAGGCAAAGCACCAGAAGCTATAAACTGGGCCATAATCTTCAATACACTCCTTAAGATGGCAGTGAAGGTGCATATTTATTCTCACATAGTCCTTTCCATAAAGAGCCTCAAACTGGCGGCAGAATTTTAACAGAAGCATGTCAGCTTTGGTCAAATCGGCATGGGAGAGTGTTGGGACTGTGAGCAGGCGGCATGCCATGACGAATGTATGCCAACAGTTCAGGTGTTCCTCTGGCAACAGGCCATGAAGTGCATAGATTGAATAAATGAGAGTCCAGTTCTTCCACTGGGATGCCTTGTACCGCCCATGATTTGAAGAAATCTTGTGTGGTAATCTACCCACCCCAGTTCCCACATCAAGGCTGTGAATCCTTTCTTCAATAACTTTGAGTTTGGCCTTTGTCAAAAGGTCTTTGTCCAACCATAGCTGAAACATCATCTTAGCAGTTCCAAGGAACAAATTGTGCATAGGGTCAATGACAGTGAAACGTATGGCATCAAAGTATTCCAGTTCAAGAAGGACACTAAAGTAACAGCCATATTGAGTGGCAAGCTTCTCATGTGTTGTCTTGTTAACTGCTTTTTTGACCATTTCAGCGTATCTTCTATGCAAATTTACTCAACCCAGTGTCTGTGCAATGTGAACAAGTTATCAAGAGCTCAAGCTTAAAGTATAAACAACCCTTCAAGTTAAGACCATTTTATTAGCTTGGAGCTGGCGACTAAATTGGAACCAAAGTCCTCAGCATGGCAACTAAAATTGAGAAGAAGGATTGAAAGCCTCAGAGCTAAATTTACATGTAGTTTCTAAAATTTTTTAACTACATTGTAAGTGGCCACTAAGGAAAAAATAAACTTGGAGGGTTGATAAAATATTGTAATTATATGTCCAGTAGTGGATTCCGAATGTGGCTTGTAGAAATAAATGAAAGCATGGTATCATTGGGTTTCAAATAAAGAATATATGACCTGACTCTGTTAAAATCTGTCTGTTTGTTTCAGCAATTGCAATGTATTTTCAGAGTTTTTCTACAACATTCATGTATCATGATTGAATTTATTTCATAGGTTAAAATTACAGAGTAGCCAACAAGCAAACAGAGAAAGAAACAAACCTCCATAGCTTCTTGTGATGAACATGTAGGAGTTTCTTCATTGGATACATTCTCTCTGGTTTCAAATTCTTCAGGGGTTGGATAATCTACATTATGTACAAGTAAAAACTGGTGAATATACAATCATGTATTAAGAAACTCTACATACAGCCTTAACTAATATCAGCAACCTTTCATTTAAAAAGTGAACACCTTGTAAAACACCTTGTAAACTTTTATCGTGAATTTATGCACCATTCACTTTTGATCAGAAATTTGTGGACCTTTTAATATGGAAAGCCCCCCCGCCCCCCCCCCCCATCCCCCCAGAACTTTTCTCAGGCAATGTACTAGATAAATCCCAGCGTATCCAATCAAACCAAAGCAGACCAAAAAATCAAACGCCATTTATTGCTCGATCGGGTTTGGTAATCAAACATAATCAAACATCTATTTAGTCTCCCTCGCAGCCGTTTTTAGTGTCGTCACGCAACGATCCTCCCCACAAACGGCTGCTCACATTCGAACAACATTCCTTTCCCCTTGTTTCTTATGTGACCAATCACAGCACAGGAGATTGTAATCAACATGTTTGTTCCCGCGAATTCGATTGTTTCAGAGAAGAACATTTCGATGCGTTCCGAAAACGTTGGCAGTGTTTTTCAACGGAACCAAAAAGCGGTGCAATTCCATTACAAAATAATATTTTAGAACATTGTCAACGCGTTATTGAAACAGAGCGAAATATTTTCCAGTATTTTAAAGTTTTGCGGAACATTCAGATCAAACGTTGGAACTGAAGCAGCCAACGAGTAAATTAAGAAACATTTTTTATCCATTTTTAAAAGTTTTCGCAACGGATTAAATAACATTGCGAATTCACAGCAAAAAAAAGAGGGATGTTTTTGTTAACCTACCTACGGGTTTCGGAAAGTCTCTCCTGTATCAAGTCATTATCAAGTGGTATAGATCGGGAATTGTAAACATTTCAAGGCTTTCTGGGCTTTCCCATGGCATGGAGCTGCCGCGGTTTCTCCATTGTCTTTCTCGACTCTTAATAACGTTTCGTTCTTGGAATTTCTCGATCCTTAAAGATTCCCTTCAATTCAGTTTGAAGCTCTTGAAGATAATCAGAGGCCGTTATCAGAGGCTGTTGTAAGCCGTCGATAGCACGCTTTGCAAACTGACAACTTGCTGGTCGCCGAATAGCAGATCACATTCACATCCAGACATGAACAAATCAGAATAATCGCCGGCACGGAAAATCGAAATGGTTCTCAACGCTTTCGTATTTAAGCTCGAAATTTGAAATGTATTGCTAACAACATCAAAATCCTCTTCGACATATAAATTTTGAACTGAGAACTCCAAGATAAAACACGCAATGCGATTGGTTAGATTACTTTGGCGCGCTCAGTTCCCGAAATATGGAAACCGAATGGTGATTGGTTGAAAGGGTGGAAAGGAATGTTGTTCGAATGTGAGCAGCCGTTTGTGGGGAGGATCGTTGCGTGACGACACTAAAAACGGCTGCGAGGGAGACTAACATCTATTTTGATGTGAGCTTGATTTTTAAACCAATTAAACACAATCAAAGGTTTTGTATGAGCAGGACCTATGTTAGACAAGAAAAGTGGCCAAAAAAAAATACATGTATATTCTTTTATTTCAAAGCATAATAAAGTGTTGTTAACGATATTTGTAGTGTTTGTATTTATCAAAGCATCGAGATAGACGAGCAATAGCCTGTGTACAGCCGTCCCGCTTCCCTCAAAAAAATCGGGGAGGGAACGTCTGTGTTATGGTGTCGTTAATCGTGTTCCGGTGTCCTGCTGTTATCGATTTAAATTTTACATAAATTATTATATCGGATATCCGGATGACCGAATTTGAATCATGCGGTTCCAAATATAGCACAACAAACACAGGATATAAAACATCATTGAGCTCAAGAAACAAAACGCTAGATCAATAAAATGCAAGAAGCATAACGTTTAAAGCACAAAATCTACCGGTAATAACCAGCCTTCTTCGTTCTCCAAGTCAAGCTACAACAGTTTTCGGCAAAGCCAGACACTGTCATTCGCACAATACATAATTTGTGCAACAGTATTAGTTTAATAATGGCTGGGCCCGGAATCACAATTATTAAAAGTCATTCGCCTTCACGGATAAATTTAAAAGCTTGTCCTTCCAAACCAAACATTTTAAATCGAAATGAGCCAAAACAAACCGCACAAGCGAAAGATGTGGCAAATTACAGACTCATTTCACAGCGGTTTCAAACTACAGTGCAGAAATTTTCCAGACCACAGTCTTCAACAAACTACGGCTCTTTCCAACTTGTCCTGGTTTAAATAATACAGCTGTACTGCATATCATTTATTATTGTGCCCTTCAGGAACAAGTGAGACACAAAAGGCTGTAAAGTTTGAATGCTCGCCGCACGCTGAAATAATTTTGGAATGCCTCAAGCAATCGCCTGCATAAAATAAAGGCAATTATGAATGGTTTTTGTGTAAGGGCCAATCAGATCATTTTCCACACATTCCGGGAAAACCACCCGCCGCGGAACACGATTAACGACGCCATAACAAAGACGTTCCCTCCCCGATTTTTTGAGGGGAGCGGGACGCCTGTACACAGGCTATCGATCAAGACAGTTTTACAAACGCAAATTTGTTACCATTGGAAACACAGCCAGTTGCCCTTGACAACAATGTCGTTTTGACGTCAAAACTTCGTCACCAAACTTTCTCAGTGCCTCACTCAACTGATAATCGTAGTAATCCTCAACTCTCTTTGAAATTGAAAGGCTATTTAGCTTTGTTTCCTTGTTATTGTTTTGAAGTGACCATAGTCCTAGTTTTTCTCAAAGACAAGGTGCAAACCGGCAATTTGAATTAGAGGACAGTGTTTTTCCATTAAATTAAAGACCACACGCCAAACTTTTGGGACGTTTGAAGGAAAAAACGATTTTTTTAATCCAGAATGTCACTTGGCATTCTCTTGCCTCAAGCTATTCAATTATCAAGAGTCTGAGATGGACAGCTTTTTTATAAAGTATACAATAATTCTGCAATTTCCTGTGCTTTATTGTTGGCTTAGCTTAATTCAGTTGTACTTCCGGAGGAATCTCTCAGAACGAATCCCTTGAATTTTGCATGCTATATAAATAATTAGGTCTTAGCTGTTATTCTGTTCCACTGTATAGTTTGTTGGTTTTCATTTAAAGTTTTGAGAATTATAAGAGGTGTTATTTCCCACCCCACCCCCCCACCCCCCCTGACCGCCTCCCCTCGTTGGCCTACGACGCAAAGGGAATAACAGTCTTTTGCAAGCATCCCGTAAATGTTTGTAATAGTTGTCCACTTATATAGCTTACCTGTCGCATTTTCTCTCATTTCATCACCTGAGGAATCACTTGCTGCGAAAGGATCAGGGGCAGTAAAGGTCGCTCCTTGCCATTCTCGTCCCCAGAGCTACGCGGCTTTTTTTAAATTACGTCTCTTGTAGCTCTGGTAACGGCCAAAAATTTGTTTTTTTTGATTGGCCGATTCAAACTGTATGCGCAATAACGTAAGAATTTTTTGGCTTCTACGCATAACGTTTTATTTCCGATTGAATAAATCAGATATCAGGGCATTTTAAAATTAATATATTGACTTGATCAATTCACGCAAAGAATGCGGCTTAGGGCAGATTAAGCGACCAAATTTTGAATTCAAAGTGTTGAGATTGTCGCTAAATGCCAGCGATTCTTTCCTCGCTACAGCATTTTCTACAAAACTACAGCTTGTCCATAAATAAACTTACATGTAACTGTCTCATCAACTTTTGTAATGACCTCTTGATGTCGTTGTTTAAAAACTTGGGCGCCAAATGCTTCTGGAAATTTTCGATGGGGTAAAACGTAATACAGTATAGCGTTTAGGAGTGGCGAAACGATAAGTACACAGTTGACATTCTCATACAACAGAAACCAGACGAATGTAATAAAATAACTGTACAATTCAATATAACGCAAATGCAATAATATTATACCTTTAATCAGGCAAGATACAAATCCAAAACCCGTGAGCAAAATGCAGGGACAATCGTTCTTCTGAACAACTACGGCACGAAAGGCAGCTTCTTAAGTTTGTTCCTTTTATAGTTCCAGGTTTTCCGCTAATTGCAGGAGATTAAGAGGGTCCCGAACAGCTTTTAGTCGCTCCATAAAGCACCACGACTCGATCGAAAGGAATTCAAATTTCTCAGTTGTTGTCAGAATTGTCATGCCCAGAGCTCCACGGACGAGAACGGAGCAGGCGCAATAGCACCTTAACGAATTAGACATGCGCTACCGGATGTCGTGAATTTCACGACATCCGGTAATGGCTGATACCAGAGCCCTACGATCTCCCACCGCTGACAGAACAGATCGTAGGCTCTGGGAACGAGAATGGCTCCTTGCTCACTAATTCGCGTATGAGACGATTCCGCGAAAAACAACTCTCTGTGCCTCGCATACTGACTTTTTGACAAATATTCACCACAATGATCACATAGAAACCTACAGGTGGATGCTCGGCGTCTTTTTCCACAAGTTCGGGGCATTTTAAACGGCTTTGGTTCGAAATTATTCAACTTAATGTCAAGTCTCGTCGTCAACTCGTGCTGTCTTTTGTCCTTTTCCTGTCGTTGTCCTTGGCAACAGCAGTTGTTTAGCCTCGCTTTCAATAAAAGACAAAAGATTTCGATCACGTGATATGCAAAGTAGCGTCCTTTTTCGATCACACATTTCGTAGCATCAACGCGGGAAGATTTGAGTTTTGTAAACGACCTGGCATCGAGTTTTAAGTATGTCTGTGAATCGAAACGATGAAGTCTCACTGTCTGACAGATACGTACTTCTGTTACAAAATGCAATCAAGGAGAGCCGTGAGTTGCGCGCCCAGGTTGCCACGAGGGAAGAAGAGAGGCAGGAAAGTGACTCCAAAATGGAGAGGTTGTTGAACAGAGTGGAAGAACTTTGCGAGAAAGTATCTTGCACGGAATCGAATTCCTCTGGCGGGAGAAAAAAAGGAAAAAGAACTGCTTCTGTGAAAGTGCCCTCACAATGCAGAGTAAGTTTCTTGTTATTGATTTGTGTCAAATAATCCCATGGTAAACATGTACAGGCTCGATCTCTTCATACATGTATGATCAAAAGGTACACGCAAGCGACTACCGCGAGGTTTAGGGAAATCTAGGTTACATCTTAAATAATAACATAAACAGCTAACTACTTCGGTAGATAAGAACGAACATTTAAGAAAATGTTTCATTGGAGAATAACAAACATTCCTTCCCCGTGCTTTCTTTTGTCGTGACCGCCATTTTGAAAGTGACGAGTAACGCGTCACGTCACAATTATTTGCATGGAAAAAAATGGGAAGCTTTTCATAGACAGCCTGATACATTCAGAAGAAAAGTTTAGGAATATACACGTTCTATTTAATTTGGCGATATACGTTTTTTCAAAGAAAAGTGTATGTTCAATGTAAAATTGTGAAACTAGTTGTAAAATCTGGACTTTGGATCTTCCAAGTTGAACACAAGACTCAAACACCCTCTCAGGTGTACATCAGTTATTGCATTTTTCAAAATCATGTGAACTCTGAAGATCAAAACCAGACTAACTTTTTGTCTTTCATTAATCATGGTTATGACGAAAGTCAATGATGAATCTTGAAAAACTGAAACCATAAAAAAGGTCCAGTCAAAGTGGACTTTGTTTCCCGAAAGGATCACATAGATGATTGACAGCAATAAAAAATGAAAACCTTTAGTTGAGATTTTATTTCAAAGTTAACATGTTTTTGAAAACTGCAATAAAAAAATCTAACCTTGGATTTACATGTATAATGTCCCTTTTAGCATTTTGTGGCAAATCAAAAAAAGGATTTACAATTCTTTTTTTTAAGTGGCAGTCTATGTTCCACCAAAGCTTATATTCCAGGCATGCCAGCTAAAAAGCAGAGGAGTTTGGTGCATCAATTAAAATCTAAAGTTCTCACAGGGCTGTGCTTTAAGGGTGCCCAGTGCCTCAGGCGACTAACTTTTGTCTTTGCACGACCACGTAATCTTATTTCTTTCATATAAGCTTTATGTTGGGCACCCTGGATCTCATAGTTTGGAACCTTTGGGCTCCTTGTAATTTTATTTAGAGCACAGCCTTGTCTCAATTGCATCTGTTGATTTCTTTGTTTGTTTTTTTGTTTTCAAGAATGATTTTCGCAAAATGTACAAGGCCTTGAAGCAGAACTCAGATTTTGTTGGATTCTCATTTGAAGGAGGGTAAGTTGACTTAAAATTTGATTAAATGTGAATGACAGAATCATCACATGGTTTTAATTTATGTACAGTATGAAAAAGCTCTTTGTTGTGGAAAAATGTGAAATAATGAAAAACTTTTAGTTTTTAGATCAGTAGAATCTATTAACAGTACTTGTATATTGACATGCAAGTGAATAAGCTCCTTAGCAAACATCACTTTAATATACAACTGTGCACAACATTCCAGTAAATATTTTTAGAGTTTAACTGTCAAAACTCTTCTAGTCTTATATTGTGTACAATTTATCTCTCTTTTTAGGTTGGCAAGTGAAGGCAATAGGGCTGTAATCACCAAAGTTGTTGAATCAATTTACAGTGACTATGGAGGAAAGGAACAGTGCCCATGGTCTTTTGAACAACTATAAGGTATCTTAAACTGTGAGATTTCTGTTTGTCTTTCTATTATTCTGTGTTGAAGGCATAGGAATGTAAGCAGTCACTACGGCAATCAGTTGCAATGGGAACTTAGAAATTTGTCTTTTATTGGGTACCTGAAAAAAAAAAAGAAGCACATCACCTTTTACAAGCAGGGATGTTGTAAGGGCCACCTGCCAGCTCATTTCACTGGCTGAAAGAGAAATTTGAAATTTTAGAGCTGTGATGACCAGACAAGCCAGTTGGGCTTGTTACAGTCAAACCGGATGTTCTTTTGATGAAAACTTTGCAATGTTGCAGCACAATGTTCCAATATTGATTGACAGTTTGCTCGTTGCAACTTTCAATTCAAATTTGCCTGAACAAGTTGCCAAGTTCCGGTTTTCATTTTTCCCGTATGAAACATACAGCCTCTGTCTCAAAGAAGGATGAAATAATTGTCCTATGGTCTACTGCTTATCAACAGACTGCGATAAATTAGCAACAGGCTTAGTTGAAATCACCAAACTTGGTATTGCATGCTTAAAAATTTAAATTTGCACTGCAAGTTACGGCTTACGTTTGTAATAGGCCTTATCATGGTTTTCGATGCCATATTGATGAGTAGGCAAAGTGGGTAGAAATTACAGTGTTTGTATGGGAATCCGGCTGCAAATATCTTCTACAAAAATTGAATTCTAGACAATTTATAAATTGTAAAGTTAAGAGGCTTGGCAAAAGTTTTTTCGACAAGTTTGAAGGTTGTCGCTTGGCTATAAAGCATTTAGTTACCTTTTTAATTTAACCATGTATTTTTTCCTGTGAACAGCGTCAATCATGCAAATGTATGGAAAATTAAAAACGTAACTGAATGCTTTCTAGCCTAGCTACATCTTTCAAACTTGGCAAATAAAAACTTTTGTCTCGCATCTTATCTTTACAATTCATAATTTTTCCAGTCAGAATACAATTTTTTGTAGAAGATATTTGCTGTCGGATTCCCATACAAACACTGTAATTTCTACCTGCTTGTCAAAATGGCGTTGAAAACCGTGATATTAAAGGCCTATTTTGAAACGTAATCCCTAACTTAGCAATGTAAACTAAGCCTGTCACTTATTTCTCGCATTCTGTTGATGACTAGTCAAAGAAGGGGCAATTATGTTCTGTTTCTTTGAAACAAAGGCGGTACAATCTCGTTTTATACTGCAAAATGAAAACCGGAACTTACATGTAGCAATTTGCTCAAGCAAATTTGAATTGAAAGTTACAAGTTGCGACGAAACATTGCACCCCAACATTGCAGAGTTCCCATCAAACAAACATCCGGTTTGACTGTAATGAGCCAGCTTAGTGTTTTCTTAACTACACCTCTACAAGGCTGTGATCCACCCTGTATGTTCCTTTCTATTCTCAGAATCAAGTAAGACATACTTCCGGTCACTGAGTGATGCAAAGACTAGAAGAACAATGTCAAAAACAAGTGATCACAAAACATCTTGTAGAAGACAAGCAAGGAAGAGAGATGTAAGTTTTAAAAGTCACTTTTAAAATATTGAAACCTGACAAAATGTGGTTTCATAGATTATAGGATATACCGTAAACACCCGCAGATAAGCCGCACCTGCAGATACATGTAAGCAACACCCTGAATTTAGCATCTCAAATTTCAGAAAAAAAGTTTTCCACAAGTAAATCAAAGAAAATCCAAAGTCGAGTCTTTCTAAGGAGTCTTCTCCATCGAAGATTAACTCACTAAACATTGAAACGGAAATATTTTAGTTTTACCCGCAATTTCAGGTCTTTAATATAATGAACACCAACTTTGACATATGGTGGATCTTTTAGTAAAGTAAACAAAGACAAAGTAAAGCGGGCAGAATTCATAGCAGGGGATTAACTAGAAGGGCAGAAATAGCACCCGGGAGAACAAAAGATAGATACACCAGGAAATTTTCATTTGGAGTGATATTAATTGTGGCTGGTTTATTTGCTAGATGCATTGATGGCTGCTAAGCACTTTTATGCCCCGGCAGCAAAAAGTGCCCACAGTGCGAAAAAAATTCCAGTTGGCCAGACAAATAGACAAATTCAAATCCTAAAAAAGTAAAGCTCAGTAAATTGAGGCCTAACAACTCACATGCACTGCTCATTCCAATATTTTACCTTTACTATGTGCACTTTTTGTTAAACAAGCCAAGCGAGTATGCTGAGTGGCTGCCAATGCATGGTTCAGATAAACAAGCCACAATCTACAACACTTCTGATTGGTCCAAAGAAAAGTTCCCCATGGATCTACGAATATAATAAGTCATATAGTGTATATTGCAAGCAATATTATTAAGATGGTTTCCGCCCAACATTCAAGCAATACAGGCAAAAATAAAGTTACCAAAAAAACCTCTTAGCATGGTAACAGTTTAAGTACAGCTAACAAAAACCTGCCAAAAATTTAGCACTCAAGCTGACCCCACGCGAGAAAAATGGATTTGAAATTGTCAATATTCTGTTTAAAGCGTACGTTTTCGGCCAGTTCAAAACAAAGTGGCACACGATTTAAAATTCTTACGAGGTTTGACTTTAATAATTTTCTCGAGAATGCTTTAGAATTTATTTACGGGGTCACTAAGACAAATGAATTTCGACAAGATCATTTAAAATTATACAAAATGTTGCCGTGCTATGAGTAGATTTTTGGTACTTAATTTTTGCACTCATTGCTCAAACTTTCAGCCGAATCCGTCTTAATACTTCAGTGTTGAGAAACAAGATGAATAGAGTAAAACGGTTGCAATCATCCAAGTTAACTAATAAATTGCTCTTTCTCAATCTCATAGAAACTTGGACACAGGTTATCCTCCCTTGCTAAAATAGACTGGAGCGAGCAAACAAAAGAAGAAGTAAAAGCAGCTCTCACATTGGAATATACAAGTTCAGACGAGAGCTCGTATGAGCAAGATTCCGACTCGGAAGTCCCACAACTACAATGCTACCAAGTTAAGCATTTAAAATGGGAGCGGGCAAGGTTAACAACCATAAAGCAGTCTTTGGATGAAGTTTACATGAAATCCCTTCCAAAACGGATCAGGCAATCCCTTGTGCCAAGAGTTCAACATACAGTTGACTCTGAAAGAGAACTACCTTCAAATGAGTTAGAATGGGCTATGAGAAGACCAGCACCAGCAGGAAGGGTTCTACCACTGTCGCGTAGGTCTGCTGTATCAGCCTCTTCTGCTAGTTCTGTATCTTCCAGAAGCCTCTCTTCCCCATTTGAAGATAGGGTCCTTGACCCAATACACCATAGTACTCCTCGTCGTTCAAGGCAAAACTAATACCACATTCACACTAAAGCTAAAACTTTTCTTCATAGAAATTGTTTAGATGTATTAACTTGATGTTTGTTAATGTGACACTTGACACATTGAAAACACAGCTGGGGCTATCTTGATAACTTTGAAAAAAGAAAGTCTTTTTGTTAATCTTGTTTAGCAAAACATGTTTTGTTAGTGTGAATAGGGTACAAGTTTTATATTCATTTGTAAGATGTGGTTTAACTACAATGATATATGAAAATGGTACAGTGTATGTGAATGATGTCGAGTTGACATATGTGGTTCAAAAAACAATGAATGCCGTGAGTAAGATACCTTGTACTGAGGTATATGCCTATTTTTTAAACACTTCAAGAAAAATAATGTACAATGTAGCATGACCAAGTCAGTTGTATACTTTTATAGCTGGAAGTCAAATTGTCTGGCATTTTGTGAAGAAATAAGGGAAATATATATAGTAAAGCTGAGGTCATTTTATTAAGAATTAGGTTTATTTATAGTTTCAGTTCAATGGATTTGTAGCTGTTGTCATTTTTCTGGAATTGGTATTTAAGTTAAGTTCAAGTGTGCAAGAAACATTGGACAGTATCAGTTGTATCATAAGTTTTGTCTTTTAAGAAATTCAATCTGCAATACAATACTGTACATTATATTGTATGTTCCAGTTTCCTGTAGGTAATGAAGGCACATTTCATTTATAAGCTGGTTTAGTGACCAAGGCCCCTGTCTTCCCTGGGAGCTTGCAAGGATTTTTTTTAACTTATTGAATAAATAGCTAGAATTTTTACTTTCAAATGGAAAACATAATTTTAATCTCCTTGTAGATAGGATAAAAAAGTTTGTCATTTAGTCCTGGTAACTCATGTTTCTCTTGCAATAAACACGTTATGGACAACAACTTGTGGCTCGTTTGTTTCTGTGCTCTTTATGGCAATACTTTGGGATCGATGCTCTACATATTGGAAAATTAGAAAATTTAAAACAAATTGTCACAGGGAAAAAGCAAATCTGGGGAAGATTAAGTACAGAACATGCGTTTTGCGTTTAGCCTCTTTTTTTAAATATGACAAAAACAGGATCAATTTTCCTCTTTCCTTTCCGGCAATTATGGGGCTATTATTTCCGTAAAGCAAAGAAAACCTGGCTATATCAGTGCCCTTAAAGAAGGTATAAAGGGCTCCTATAAGGTGCTTTACAGGGCTTTTACAGCTTTATGGACCTTTATTACGAAGTAAAGTTGCGTAAATGTAGCCCCTTACGGAGATTTATGGCGTACCATAAAGATGCGTATAGTTCCAGTAAAGGTGCCTAAAGTTCCGTATATACGGCCTTTATGGCACCTTTACGGCGGCCTTACGGAAAAGTAAAGTTGCCATTTCGTGCTGTGATGTTTGTTACCTAAAGTCGTAAACAATGTCATACCAGTTCTCCAAAATGAAAATGTGCAGTGGAAAGACCACATGTGCAAGTAAGAAGAATGATGACATATATTTCAGAACTCATAAACTGAAGAATTCATACAGAAAAGGACTGTAGAGCTCTGAAACCAAACAAATAAAACCTCATTACTGAAGGGCCTTGTTGCACTGACATGGCAATTTTGCTAATCAGTGTTTTGTTTTTATTATTGTTCGATGTAAACTGTATTAGGCTTTTATGACAGTTTTTCCGTGTTACATCACAACTTTCTTACTTACTAGGCCTTGGGGTGTCATGTGGCACACAAGGCCTCAATGCATCAAAAGTCCCCCCCCCCCCACCCTGCATTAGGAAAAGAAAAATAACAAGTAAGTTAAATATGTATCCAAAAACTCATCGTATTTTTATTTGTTATGTCCCTAGTCAATATGTGTTACACTGCACATGTACTGCAATTACTTCAATTTATACTTGAATATGTACTGGCACAAAGATAACCCATTTATAACACAACAGCTGATAAACCGAAGTTGTGACTATTGTTATCAAAGAATGATAAATCAAATCTTCTCCATTACCCCATCCCTTCTACAATATCATTAGCCAAACAAGTCTCATTTATTTTTATCTTCATTATTCAATTTGCACTATTCCTTGGTTTATGGAACGTGGGGAGGGGGTACTGATGAGAAAATGGAGGTGTCTGAAAATTTTGTGGTGTCAGATGGGGGTATCAGAAAAATTAAACTCATGTCAAGGAGGGTACTTGAAAAAAGGAGAAAATGCAACACAAAACTAGCCTTTGAGTAGTTGGCTCCAGTGTGTTTCAACATCAATAGTATTTAATAAGTAAGGACTACGATTGGACTGACCTTATCCAGTCAGAGAGTTTGCTGAAACTGACTGTGAAAGAACTAGACAAATACACAGACCATCATTACTTGCAATGTAAATACTTGAAAAGAAAGACAATATTCAGTCTATAGCACACCACTACTACAGTACCACAGGAGTGGATGAGCAACAATCAGAGGACTCAGCAGACTCGAGTGACAAAGATGACGAAGAAGAAAGTGAAGTGGTGAGGATATTGTTTTAATGAAATTGGAGATGAAGAAGAATCAGAAGATGAGAACAAGTTTCATTTATTAGATCCAGGAGAAGTACATGTGCTGGCAACAAAAAAAGAATGGGGAGTGGATGGCTGTTCTACTGGCATGTAAAAAAGAAAGTGAAGAAATGTTTTTTTGTTGTTGTTGTTGCTATGGAATGTAGTACTGGAGAGAAAAAAAAGTGGATATACAAAGGGGTACCTAAAATTCCAGAAGACTGAGGAGGGGTGCTTGATTTTTTTTTTTATTATTAGACAAGCGGGGTCCTAAATTTTTTTTCATAAAGGGTAATTTCTCATCAATCCCCCCCCCAACATGTTTTTGTGAATGCACCCTTGGGGGTTAAATGACAAAGGTTGGTATCAGGTCTAGTTGTTAGCCAAATCGTACTCATACCTTTCATTGATATTGGGTGCACCATTAAAAAATAAACAAACAGAAAAAAAGCACAAATTCTTGGGATAGCAAGTTCTCTGTGTTTGAAATGAGTACAAAAGCAATTCACGGGCGAAAACGAATGCAGCGATACTGATAACAGTATTACATAGACTCCTAAGTCATAGAATTACTAGGGTACCTCCTTTTATTTATTTTATTAGAATACTAAAACACTTTGTCAGCAAATGTTAAAACGTTTGCCAATTCTAAAAATTCTAAAACAACAAAAGTGACGTGTAAAGGGATAAATTACAATGATTATTCATAATTTCATTCACTTTGGAGAAAGCTCTCACAAGACCATTACCTACAACAGTTCGTAAGGCGCGATTCGATGATTTTAACCACCCAGACAACTTCTGACTCGCAATGGTCTCTTGTTTTGCTTTCCTCGTTCTCCTACTTCCTATCCTTTTGAGAATTTTGCTTCTTCATGCGAGGGATTCTGTGACTCAGCGTCTACCACAAGCAGCTACGTACAAGTCATTGGTGTGCTTTGATCATTTTCTATGACCTTCGGCGAGGAATGAGCGTTATAATACGTTACCTTTGGCACTGGTTTAATAATTGAGCTCGCTTTTAACCCTGCCACTTAAAATTTTCTTCATTTGCCTGCAGTCCGAAATTTGACGGACGCCTCATGCGACAGGGATGGTTCGAGCGCCGCCATTTTGAATTTGCCATTATTTGCCAGGCGTCCTTGGCGAATTTTCCCGCCGAGCTCGTCGGGTGATGTCACAACTGATATTTCGCCGAGGACAACTGGGTACGAGGCTGCTGCTGACGTGAATTAGACTGCGAGTAGTCTCTAATTTTGGCGATGGTGATTGTGAGGGGGGCAAAATACACACGCGCGCGCGCGAAGTTTCGAGGAGACGCGACGCGAAGGGAGCGCTGAAAATTAGAGACTACAGACAAAGCCAGGGAGTTTGAATTAAGCGCGTACATTCCAAGCGCAAAACTCTGATTGGCTCTTTTTTGGATACATGTCAACAATCTGGCAACAGTACACAAGCCGCTGTCAACACTCATGATATCATCGACTCCGTTTTAGTTTACTGAGAGGGCAGACAGATTACAGGCTTGTCTGGGCAAATTAGCGAGGGTTGTTCAAAATTACATTTGGTTCGGCTGAAGATTGTTTGTCCAAGCCATTCCAAGAGCTGTCAAATCGCAATCCACTTGTCTACTGTGAGTTGAGATTTCATCTAAATTTAACATCGATACGGGACTGGTCGACCGGAACAAATTATTGTCTGCACGGATGAAGTACAAAACTCAGTCTCGGCTCACTGGCTGCTTCGTTTTGCTCTGCGTTGAAATAAAACTTTCGGCAAAAGTTGAAGGAGCCACCCAATGTTTTTCGATGTGAGTTTAGAAAGTGGCCGAAAACAACCTCTGCCAGCGGAGCTCATTTACAATTATGCCCGATGCGAATTAGATGCAACGTACAGAAAAAGAGCCGACTGAAAGTATTTACATTTTTTGATATACAGGAACTTCCTGGCTCGCTGGAAGTTTCATTTTCGTTAGCATCGACCTCAAACTTTAGGTGAAAGTAGAAAAAATTTGCTGCGTCTTCGACGTTATTTATTTATTTTTTTCGATGGGATTTTTGGAGACGAAGAAAATGACTTCGGCGACTGCTAAAACCGTAAAAGTGTTTGATGGGCTTTTGATATGACAGGGCCGCTTCTTGGGACTAAAAATTTACTGACGACCTTTCACGGCCGAGTGATTTTGGGGTGTAAATTTCATATCGTCTTTCAGGCCAATTAAGCACAACCAGTGAGATTCCTTCTCTTGGCTCCTGACATGTGTTTGCTCCTTTCATCGATAAACTGCGGAAGATGTTATCGCAAATGAAACGGTTCGCATTGTTTATGTGGATTCGACCAGTACTCGACCGAATGGGCCGTGATCGAGAGGAAAATTCCAGCCTCTCATCTCGAAGAAGAAATGAACATTGACTTTGGAATTTCGGTCGTCAGTAAATTTTTAGTCCCAAGGAGCGGCCCCGTCATATCAAAAGCCCATCAAACACTTTTACGGTTTTAGCAGTCGCCGAGGTCATTTTCTTCGTCTCCAAACATCCCATCGAAAAAAATAAATAAATAACGTCGAAGACGCGGCAAATTTTTTCTACTTTCACCTAAGGTTTGAGGTCGATGCTACCGAAAATGAAACTTCCAGCAAGCCAGGAGGTTCCTGTATATCAAAAAAACCTGTACTTGCAGTCAGCTCTTTTTCTGTACGTTGCATCTAATTCGCATCGGGCATAATTGTAAATGAGCTCCGCCAGCAGAGGTTGTTTTCGGCCACTTTCTAAGCTCACATCGAAAAAAAATTGGGTGGCTCCTTCAACTTTTGCCGAAAGTTTTATTTCAACGCAGAGCAAAACGAAGCAGCCAGTGAGCCGAGACTAAGTTTTGTACTTCATCCGTGCAGACAATACTTTGTTCCGGTCGATCAGCTGCAGTCCCGTATCGATGTTAAAATTTAGATGAAATCTCAACTCACAGTAGACAAGTGGATTGTGATTTTAACAGCTCTTGGAATGGCTTGGACAAACAATCTTCAGCCGAACCAAATGTAATTTTGAACAACCCTCGCTAATTTGCCCAGACAAGCCTGTAATCTGTCTGCCCTCTCAGTAAACTAAAACGGAGTCGATGTTGTCATGAGTGTTGACAGCGGCTTGTGTACTGTTGCCAGATTGTTGACATGTATCCAAACAAGGGCCAATCAGAGGTTTGCCCTTGGAATGTACGCGCTTAATTCAAACTCCCTGGCTTTGTCTGTAGTCTCTAATTTTCGGCGCCCCCTTCGCGTCGCGTCTCCTCGAAATTTCGCGCACGAGCGTGTGTATTTTGTCCACCCCACAATCACCATCGCCAAAATTAGAGACTATTCGCAGTCTAGACGTCAATTAGCACGCGCACAAAGCGTTAAGAAAAACAAACATGGCGCCTGTGCAGTGATCATTTTATTTCGTTCAGTGAGTAGTTGTGTAAGTGTTTTTTTTCCGTCTTAACAAGCAAACAGTTTGTTATGTGTGAATAACGTTTGTTTTTCAATGTATTAAAGGTAACACTATTGGAAAATACCCTACATTTCTAGGATTGTTAGTATGGATCGAGAAAGATCGAGAACTCTGTCACATGCAACGCATGCGCCGTTAACCTAAAAAATATGACTGCATGGTTTAAAGGAAATGCATTGATTTCTATGGAACTGCTCGTTAGAATCTCATGAAACTTGGTAGAATAATAGTTCAGAACACAAATAACTCGCCTGCCAACAAAAATTGAAATCTGACGGAGGAGATATCCGGAAAACGTTAAAATGCAAAACACAAAATTACAGAAGATCTCTCTATCAAAATTTCAGGAAACCAGTGTCAATGGGCCAGTATTTTCTGAGTTTTCTACAGAAAAATGATGGATAAAATCTGACGACTGGATTTCCTAAAAATAAACCAACCCATTCTTTAATGCTGGTTTATTACCAGCTGTGTTGCCATGGCAACGGTACTCAGTCCAACAAAACATCTCAAAAAATAATCCTTTTTAGTTGACCTTGCATCTTGCAAATTTTGGCCGTCCAACTGCCAGTGGTTTGAAAATAACGATGAATAACGCATAGGTACAAGAAAACTGTGTTCGGCCACCTTAAAGTTGGAAGGTTCAGGGTTCTCTATATTTTAAATACGGTAACGTATTTCTATCAGTTCTCTAAATTATAAAACAAAGTAATCGTAAATGGTTCTGACAGTGGCTTTGTGCATAATCAGGGTTATATAATTCGTGAAGCTCCGGGTTTATCTCACCAAATATCAACCGCCAAAGGAGACCACAATATTCTAAAAGCACTTACCTATCTTGTTTTCAGTTGCCATCTGTTTCAGCTCAATCCTTCAATTTAAAAACAGTTATCTGCTTTCACTTAAAGTCTCAAACAGCGATGTTTTTGCTCCCACACAAAATAGGGAAACGAAGAAGCTTAAAGGGGTATTAAGTCACGAGGATTCCTCAGATTTTTGGTCAAAACTGTGTCAAAATTATCGGTAGCTGACTTTATCCATGCCCAACATTGTGTTTGAACATTTAAATAAACATATTAACTTAATTTCATTAAGAGAAAACAAACCATGACCACTTAATAGCGATTTAATGTCAACACGCTGAAAGAATTTGAAAAGTTTAGCCTAATTTTTTCCAGTTGCAATCCATTTCTATTCGCGCCATCCGTAGCAACAGACGACAGAAAATGCTTTCAGTGAAGTAATATAGTCTTTGGTAACAAAACTAGACCATTATTTGTGGGCATTCATTGATGTGAGGACATATTTTTTATTTTTAAAGTGAACTAAAACAGCGTGACTATGCCCCTTTAAGTAGTATTTAAAATATCAAAATATCAACATTGTTTGTCATATCTGTTGAAATTAATACAGTTCAACGCGGCCTTATGCAAAGTTTCACAAGCAACAGTCTTTGAAGAAAAGTTAAGAACAATCAAGCAAAACTACCGGTAATACTTAACTTTTTCTTCGAGGCGAGAGAAAGCGAGTCACGGTCGTCAACCGAATTCAATGCTGCGTTTGAAGCTCTTGTTGGCAGCTCTCCGGACAAGTTTCGGTTCTTGAGAACTAAAAATAAATAAATAAAAAAAGGAAACCACCATCCGGTTAACTTTAAGCAAGCGAAATTGCATCGGAAAGAAATTGAAACTCTTCCCTCTACAGAGTTATGACCAAATTAAATCAGTCTGATACGAAGTTCACCTGCGACTCGGCGAACGGTTGCCCATAAAAGGCACAAAAACTACTCTTGTGCCCAGACTCCTAAGGTGTCAGCGTGGAAAAGAGCACCAATCCCCTCCCATGGTCTGTCATAGTGGCGTCCAGTCCTCCGCGTGCTGGTAAAATCAAATCCCTAAGCTATGTGAAAACGTTGTTTTTTTTTTTGAAAAAAAAAAAGGTTAATGCAGTCAGAAAGAGGATAGTTTAAAACGCCACTGAACAGGAAGCAATCATAATTTTTAACTTTATTTTTCATATCCTAACTTTTAAAGGAAAAAAATATTAATGCCCTGGTCACGTGACTTATGACTTCACAACATCATAGTTGTCGAGAAAATCATTAATATCAGACTGCTATCATCATGCAAAGTTTCGGCCTTTTGCGCTTCAACGCAATCAAACTACGGGAACTCGTGCCTAATCTCCTTTCATGCTCCTCTTTACAGCCAGCACAGTTTTCATATCCCATCCTATTAATGGCCATTTCCAAATGATCCATACCAAAAGGGTTTGGCCACCTTTAGTGCTTTCGAACTGATTGCTACCAGTGCTCGCAATGAGCTAAAAAGTCTTTTTTTCGGAAATAGACACGTGACCAATGACGTCATCACACTAAGGTGGATAAAAGAAATATTTTACTGGAGGACTAAATGCTATATGGTGCGGCATTCTTCTGGAGTTAAACTCCACAAAGTTATTTGACATTGAAAATTTTTCTGGTGCAAAGGATTCTGGGAAGGTTCTTATTATAATTATAATAGTGTTTTTAATTATTATTATCTTATTTTTTCTTTGCAGAAATATGTAGTTGTTTACGAAAGAATAAGAACCAGATATTTATTTTCATGCACACGAATAGTATACTGCTCACCAAGCAAGCGCATTTCGGGTTGCTAGCAAGGAGAAAAGAAAGGTCCACCCATAATGCTTTGCGACCAACTATATTATCACTGAACGTTGCTCACGTGATCTCGCATTTGGACTTGAACGCGATGAACATCGTGTGAGATGCCAGGCTTGTGCAGTAGCGTTGTGTCGATTTTAGAAGAAGAAAATTCTATGTTTTAGTAAGTCCTGTGTTTGGACAACTCAGCTTTCCTAGCGAGCTGGCCGTTCTCCTGTTTAATAATGCGGTCTGATGCGGGGAATCGATCGCAAATTTTCTTCCGCTCGATCGATGGACGAAAGACTTTCTGCTGCTCGATTCTAATATAATATCACGTCATAACATTTCAACTCCAAATCATTGTGCACACTGGAATCTACATTCTATTAGCTTTCAAATGGCGTATTAATCTTGTTAATCGGTTGACAATAGAAGGAGAAAAAGTTATTAACGTGAGAGGTTTATAGCGCTGTATAGTTACAAAGAGATCGTTTAGATCGCGTTACCATCTGACACTAATGTACCAGTCAAATGGAAGCTTCAACAGCCACCCCCCGAGTAACCCCCCCTGGCATTTGAACTTTTGAAGATTGGCTTGTTCAAATTCTCTCCCCTTGGGGAAAAAAAGCCGTTCAAATGCCCTACCAATTAGTTCTGAAATACCTTCCCTCAAAGACAAATTTCGTCTTCAATCAAAGATTGTTTACGCTCTTCAGAGAGAGATGTGCCGTGATAACACCTTCAGACTTCTTTTGAAGACCCTTTTGAAACAAGTATTCACTAACAAAGGCGAAATTCTATCTTGTACATCCGTCAAACCTTGCAAAAGCCGAAAAAACTCACAGGAGTATTACACCAGAAAGAGATAAATCCGGTTCAAATTCCCCACCCTTCCAAGGCAATGTACAAATTCCCCCCTTCCTGGGAACAATGCACAGTCAAATGCCCGGGGTATGACCGGGGGGGCGGATGTTTAAGCTTCAATTTGACCGGTACATAACTTATTCGAACACGCCATAAAACGTGGGTTATTTAATATTCCTTCAACTCCACATCACTGCGTGCAGTGGAATTTCCATTTTCTTAGCTTTCAAATGGCATGCTAAACTTAAGAATCGATTGAGAATAGAAGGAGAAAAAATTATTTATGTCAGAGGTTCATAGCGCTGTGTGATTACAAAGGCACTGGATCGCGTTACAAATCGACACGGCTAACTAAGTCAAACACTCCATAAAATTTTTTATTTGGGTCCTTTAACCCCCCTTCAACTTCAAATCATTGCGTATAGTGGAATCTAAATTTTCTTAGCTTTGAAATGGCATATTAAACATAGGAATCGGTTGAGAATAGGAGGAGAAAAAATTATTTACGTGAGAGGTTTATAGCACTGTGTAAAGTACCGCAAACGCATTGTTTGGATCGCGTTACAAGCCAACACTAACTTATACCCCATTCACACCAACTAAAACAAGTTTAATTAAACACAGTTTAATTAAACTCTGTTTAACTAAACACGTTTAAATCATCGGGCCGTTCACACCGCACAAGTGCGTTTTAGCTGTTTATAGCCATGCTCTGATGTACTTTTTTTTTTTCCTACTGAGGATTTTTTTTTTTGTTATCTACCTTGTTTAGCTAAAAAAAATTTCTTCTTTCTTACTTCCATTTCAACGGGCAGGTTAAGTGATGGTAAATCCGCCGTCTGTCGTGTTTCACATAGTTTTATGCCAAAACGACACAAAAATATACACACACACACACTTTCTTTAAAATGCAAATGTTCCTGTATCCTCCAATTTCTATCGTTCCGTACTCCTGAATTCCAGATTACAAATCGCTCATTTTTTGTTCATGAATGAAATTGCCAGCTTTGTGCAAAACTGAAGTGCAGTGAGGTGGAAAATGTGCCGGTTCCTCGCAGCCAGTTTTTCAAAAGAGTCGATCGCTTTATGATATTTGGCATGTTTCTAATTGCAACTCCAGTTTCTTGCCAAAAACAGGGGAAATGTTTAGTGGAAATGTGTTCCGGGATTACATTCGGCATTTGGATTTGTAAACTGCAAAGATAGATGGACCTGAACAGTTGTTGAGAACAGTTTTTCTCATTACTACTGCGACTTAGTGTTCCGGTAAGCTAGTAGTTCTGAGCTTAATTACAATGATCTGTCTCGTATACATCTGTCTGCGTCCAAGAATGATGTATTGGTTATGATAAATTGGTCTCCTTTCTTGTTTTTGGACAAAACTTTTGTCCGAAACTTGCCAACAAAACCTTAACCGGCTGTACACGGAGGTTTGTTTTTGTAGTGCAATAAAATAAACTACTCACAAATATAATTTCGATTCATTTAAACTTAAGCGTAAACTTACACGGAATTGGTTACTACTGGTGAATTGGATGCTGGACTGAGAAAGTGAAATAGTCTATTCAATCTTGTAGCCAGTCAGTTTCGAGTCTACACTTTCTCCTTCTTCCTCCGCAGACGGTAAGCTTATAAAGTTATCGAGTGATCAGGATTGTGGAAGGGCCGAAACGTCTTTACTTTAATTCTTCATCAAACTGCGTATTTCAAAATGGCTTGTTGGAGATACTTTCGCCAACTTAATTACAGGTTTATTTCGTGACCTGTTTCCCCGACGAAAAAATACGCTTATTACCTTCATCTTTTGTATGGTCGTAAAGTCAGTCAGGTGGCGCGAGACGACTCCTGTCCTGTAATCAGAAGCCCTAAAACATGCAAATTTCCATTATGTTTGCTTTTTCTGCTAGTAAGTCGATAGTTTTCCTTAAATATTTTGACCCCTCCACTTCTGAAGCTGTAAAAATGGTTTCTTGGTGTCCTCAGATTCGATTTCGTCGTTTTTGTCGGCAGCCATTTTGAGCCTGTTTAGTTAAACACGAAAGTTAAACTACCTCGTACAGGTAGTTTTAATAAAACACGTTTTAAACATGTTTAACTGGCATCAGCGCGCAGTATGAACGATTTATGTTTAAAACTGTGTTTAGTAAAACAGCTTTTAAACATGTTTAAACTTTGGTGTGAACAGGGTATTAGTCAAACACGCCATAAAATTTGGTTATTTAACATCCCTAGAACTTCATATCATTGTGTACAGTAGAATTTACATTGCCTTACCTTTCAAATGGCTTATTAAACCTAGAAATCGGTTGAGATTACAAAGAGAATATTATTTATATGAGAGGTTTATAGTAGTGTGTAAGTACAAATTTAATTGGATCAGTGAAGAAGTTACCGAGTAAAACGCAGTACAATTCATGCGCTATTAATAAACAAACAAGGACTTAAAATCAGCTAACCAAAAGTTTTTGTATTTAATATTAATTCGTCTGTGAGTGGCCGGGTTACGTGGATTTCCTCGTGGACAGCATTGTGTCAATGCTGGAAGATCTG
Source organism: Siderastrea siderea (assembly GCA_964030785.1). NCBI lineage: Eukaryota > Metazoa > Cnidaria > Anthozoa > Scleractinia > Rhizangiidae > Siderastrea > Siderastrea siderea. Next base: position 33,773,960 of record OZ034969.1, read on the forward strand.
ACTCACGACATCTGGAACAAAGAAGCTGGAAGGTCATAGATCAATACAACTTGCAAACATGAACTTATTGAAATGGAAATCAGCCCAGAATTCAGCGATATTGCGAATACAGTATCAAAATAGCCTTATTACGGATAAAAAACGTGCCAGGGCAGAGAAAAGCTGCCGATAGCTGCTTAACATTGCGAGGACTAGCAATCAAAAGCATCTCGCTGCTGTGACACTGGTCAAAGAAAATGACGGCTGGCGCAAATTTTTGAGTAATCTTAATTCGGTCCTTACTCATTGAAAACGTGAGTACATTAGAGTATATAGCGATTGCTACCGTTCTTTAACCTTTAAAGCAGAGGTTGGAGCCTTCAAAAGGCCAATGTGTCCATTAAATTACAAAAGAAATAGAATTTAACATACCTTTGTCAAAGGACAATGGCGCCTTCACGCCAAATGACTCCTAAAGAAAGGCTTGGAAAAATATCACAGACCACGAATGTATTTAAGAAATTATACGGGTATGGTAACTTTAAATAACCAAAAACAAATGCAAAACAAAGATTTGCCAATATCAACCTTGAAGAATGAGAAAAATCCAAATAGAATCCTACTTTTTTGAGCGCCACGAACAACCGTTTCGGAACTGTCAGGAACGAATCTGCTGAATTTCACGCGAAGCATCATGAATGGACCTTTATTTCCTCCTTGGGTTGATAGCAAACTGTTTTGGTGTCCATCCACAAACTGTTAACTTAAATTCAAGCACTTTAACGGTTGATTGTTTATGGCTAACACCTTTTAAAACCAAACGACCTAATCTAAAACGATATTTTTGATACAATATGATAGTTTTGGGTCAAAAAAGTGCCAGAGAAACAGAAAAATGTTAAACAAATTAGGTTTTTAAGGCCTGCAATTACCGATTTAGCAGTAATATATAGATTTAGCCAAACTTAAGAGCCGAGCTTTACTTTTTTTTCTTTGGCTGGTACTTAATAATTTGTGAAAATACGCTCACTCAAGTCGTTAAAGGGGCATAGTCACGAGGATTTCGCAGATTTCTGGTCAAAACTGTGCTAAAATTATCGGTAGCTAACTTTTTCCATGCCCAATTGTGTTTGGACATTTAAAGGAACATATTAAGTTAATTTCATTAAGAGAAAACAAACCATGACCATTAAATATCGATTTAATGTCAACACGCTGAAAGAATTTGAAAAGTTTAGCCTAATTTTTTCAAACTGCAATCCATTTCCATCCGTGCCATCCGTAGCAACAGACGACAGAAAATAGTTTCAGTCAAGAGAAATTGTTTCAGTGAAGTAATATAGTCTTTGGTAACAAAACTAGACCATTATTTGTGGGCGTTCATGGATGTGAGGACATATTTTTGATTTTTAAAGTAAACTAAAATAGCGTGACCTGTCATGCCCCTTTGAATTAAAAATGATGGTCTTAAAAGTGACAAATTTGAATTCAAAGGTAATTTGCCTTATGGCCAGAATTAGAAATTATTTAGCAAATTATAACAATTACGAAGGAAAAAAAACCCTTTGAGGAGAGAGCCGGTGAACTTGTAGATCACGTGTCATGTTACGTGACTGTTGCTCTAAAAATACCAAATATTTGACAAATTACTAATGAGTCTGAAGCAGCCTTCACACGTCAAACTAATGTTGGCCAACTCGTGTTGGCAAACTCAAATAGATGTGTGTGAACGACCAACAACATGTTAGCAACCTGTTGGTTGGTTGAACTTGTCTCTATTCTCGCCAACTTTTCGTCAACAGTTTGCCAACATGTTGTTGTGTCGCTCACATACACCAATTTGAGTTTACCAACAAGAGTTAGCCAACATTAGTTTGACGGGTGAAGGCTGCTTAAGAGATAACATCGAACGGAAACGCTTTTCAGATGCCGTTTTATCATTTTCAGCCCTTCACGTTTGGAATGATCGTCTATTGTTTTCTCAATCTACTTTCAAAAATCCAGGACAATCATTCCAAAAGTACAAAGTTAACCTTTATCGGAATCGCTGCTTTATTTATCAATACAACCAAAACTGGCAAATTGTGATTTTGCGAAATGTTTTTGATTCCGGTCCGGCGTAATCTGTTAAATGTTAGATCCAGAGTAGATCACTTAAGTTTGACTTTGACACTGAAGGAGTTGTCGCCTTTTATTAGACAAATCTAGGGACTATATTTTGAAACGTTTATTCAAATTGATCAATTAAAAAGCATAAATCGCATGTTCACGCTGTCAGAATACTTTGTGGTAGAGGTCGCTAAACCCGTATGACGTCTTTACACAGCTTTGCCCAACCTTAGACTGCGAGCAGTCGCGGGTAGGATCTGAGGAAAATAGGACGACTGCTCGCAGTCTAGCCCAACCTTGAATACGAAAATTTTGTTTATGGCTTCTATTTCATTCTGTCGGCTGGACTTTTGTGTTTAGTCTTATGGATAAAAGAAGTCATAAAGTGCTATGACTAAAGAAATTCAGAGATTTTTTGCAGTATAATTTCTGTCCTGTCCGTGCAATTTTTATGGATGCGGAGCCGCAAGAGGTAACGGGACAAACTCGCACTAATAAATGGAAGTCGCAACGATATCATGTAAAACCCACTTATTTTGGCCCCCCCTTTATTTCAAAGGGTACTCAGTGAATGCAATTTCTTTCGTTTCAAATATTGTGCTGTTTCCTGCACCGAGATGCTGTTGTTACAGAGCGTACTAAAGTGCGGATCAGCAGATTGCAGAACCTCCGGAACCCGCTGAACCTAATTTTTTCTTTTTCTCAAGAAAAAAAAAGCTTTTCTAACTATTAATAATTATTAACAATGAGGTAATAATTAGAAAACCTTTTTTTCCTTAAAAAAAGAAAGAAAAATATAGTTTCCGTAGTTTCCGCGGGCTGCTGATCCACACTTTAGTAACAACTGTTGTTACATTACGCATATGCATCGTAGATTGTAACGCATCAAACCTCTTAAAGCCACGAAGGCAGTTTTAAAATCCCAGGGGTGATTTCCGGTGTTCTAGATCATTCATATGCACGGATTTCATGGACACGTACAAGTTCACGAGCTTTGTCGTATATTTCATACATGGACAGAGCATGAATTACTACGCAAAGTCAATCATCTTCAGAAAATGCCAGCAACTCGTAAAATGTTTTTTTTTCCCGGGGTATCTTTTGCTAGGATTCGTTATGCCTCGATAATTTTCATGAATTTCTTCGTTTCAGTGCTTGTTAGCGAATATCTCCCCATATAAAAGACTGAGCTCACCTGCATGCTGTAATCACATTTAAAGAAGTTCTCAGCCAAACACTATATACCAAAAAGATCTCTTCTTGACTACCCTTCACCGGGAGAGAAGTCGCTCAAAAGAGATTCAACTGAAGCTATTCATTGCTCCCACCTGCTTTTCAGATATTATTATTAAAATAACTTACGGAAATTATTTTATTCCATTTCAGGTGTTGACACATTTTGCTTGTATCAATGTGTTATTTTAATTCTTGTCTCTTTTGTGTCTTTTTAATAATCTATTCCTCGCCATATTTGCTGGAATGTTAAGTTGCCTGTACTGATTGATTGTTTGGGCTGTATTAGAACTACGAACACTCAGGTAGTGAACTTTTGTTTGAGAAAGCTAAGCCTATTAAATGGTGTCAGTTTTTGCGGGTGGATCAAAGAAAACCGTTCGGCAATTTTACCACACCTTCGCTGTCCGCGAGGACCGCAAACTTAAAATTGTCTATTTGTGGCGGTTGTGCAGTGTTCTTATTTTCTGACTTCTTCCTTTTCTTGTTAAGATTTTTTGGCTTTCTGGTCCCATTCCTTACTCGTTCCTGGTTGCTTCCCTTCTTCTCATTATAATGATACCAATTTCTTCTTTTATGCATTTATAACCCGATTTACACGACAACTGTTAGGGCACGGCACTCCTGACTTTGGCACGCGTGCCCACAGATTTGGTCCACCATCTGTTATGTTTACACGACAAAATTAGGGCGGCCCTAATTTTGTGATGGGTACGCTTAAAACTAGAAACGGCACCTCCAAATTACTGAGTACGCCAGTCAATTTGACAGCGGTAAACAGCTACTTCATGTAATTTCGTTCTTTGCAAATGGCGGACAGAGAGTGTCGCTAACGAGCCATTTTGTGGTTCTATTTCTGCAGGAAATCGAAGAACAAAGTAAATGTAGGAAACAAGAAATCCTCCTCTCTGCTGTCTTGGATGAATTTGTCCAAACGGCGGAGATACCTGTTTGCCCAAGCAGTTTTGGCCTGTATTAACCAGCCCCGGCTAAAAGATTTGTGGATGCATCGGAGATCAGCCACCTGGTTCGAAATGGTAACGCTTTCGTTCGATGAAAAGCAGTGGTATGACGACTTTCGAGTTACGAAGGCTACCTTTACCTACTTGTTGGATGTAATAAGTGGAGATATTTCTCGTCAAGACACCACAATGCGCAAGGCTATCTCTAATGACCGTCGCCTTGCGTTGACACTCTACTATTTGGCATCGACAGCCGAATACAGGACTATTGCTCACCTCTTTGGCGTATCCACACCTTTTGTCTGCATGTGCATCAAGGATGTATGCGAAGCAATAAATCGGAGGTTTGCAAGAGTTATAAGTTTTCCACAAGGAGACGACCTAGTGCAAGTACTCAATGGTTATGAGGAAGGGTGGGGAATGCCGATGTGCGCTGGTGCCATTGATGGTACCCATATACCAATACTTTCACCTCAAGAGAGTCACGCTATGTTAAGCGAAAGAATTATCATAGCATTCTCCTGCAAGCTGTTGTTGACTGCCATTATAAATTTCGAGATGTTGTTATTGGTTGGCCGGGGAGCGTGCATGATGCACGTGTGTTGGCGAATTCAACGCTTTACAAGTATGGGAACGAGAAAAAACTCTTTCCGAGGAATCTTACCAAGCAAATTGGAGATGAACACATATCTCCCTACCTTATTGGAGATTCTGCGTACCCCTTGCTGCCATGGCTAATGAAACCTTACCCAGAGACCGTACCACACCCAGAGAACATCATCTGTTCATTATCATCTGAGTAGGGCTAGAACGACAGTTGAGAATACGAATGGTCGATGGAAGGGCAGATTTCGCCGTTTCTTAAAACGCGTGGATATGGGTGTTAACTCACTGCTTCCCGTAACTAAAGCTTCCTGCATCCTGCACAATGTATGCGAAGAGCAAAAGAATGCCTTTCTTCCTGAGTGGGTGGTAAGAGAATCTTCGCTGGAAGTACCAGCTGCAAGTAGGCATCATGATGTACTGACAGGCGATGCTTTTGATACCCGTGGGGCTTTGGCAGAGTATTTTATGATGCAGGAGTTGTATTAAGGTGGCTGAACACAGTTTCAGAGCACTCTTATCACACACTTCAGTCATGATGTGAAGCAGCGCGCGAACGCAACAAATATGGCGCTGATTCAGCTTTGGTTTTATTTCCTTCACTGAGAATTGCAAAGTGCAGTTATTTTTGTTCTTAAAAACATACAGTTTGTTGTAATATAAAAACATGTGTTAGAAAAGTGTCTAAGAATTAGAGAAGTCTGGATAGCAAGCAAGTTAAAAGTTTTAGAAAAACGACAACAAATTTGTTTTTACAAAACATGTTTCAGATGACAGAAGATGACACAAGAAATGTCGAAATGTGTTTTGTAAAATTAAACTTGTTGTCTTTCTAAAACTGTTAGTGTGTAAGAAAAAGTCGTGTCACGGAGAATCTAGCATTTTAAACCCAAGACTGTTATTTTATTTGTATTACTTTAACAAGTTGTTCTTAATGTCCTTAATGTTCTTGAAACAAAGTACACCAACAGCACAAAATGAAGTAAACGAATTATTAGTAACATATTTATCTCACGGCATCAAATATTGAAACGAGGTTTGATTGCCATTCGTTGAATTTAAGGCAAAACTTACAACACTTCAACAACTACTAAGTGAAATGGAATAACTCAACAATTTGCCAAATTTTGGGCATGATTTCATTTTAAACTAAGGTGTATAAAAGGAACCTGCAGAGCTTGTGCTAACATACTCATTGCCACTCTGCAAATATTGTGGGGATGAACTCCTGTTGAGACCTGGAAAGTACGGTTGGGCGGAATAACCCATCAGCATAGTCATCATCCTCATCTCGTGCTCCCTTTCTTCTCGTCGTCGTTCGTTTTCCATTTCCATTTGTTTCATTCTCAGCTCATGTTCAAATTGCTGCATTCTGCAGCAGACAAAATGCAATCAGTTATAAGTTTGACTGTTAGCTCTCAATCTGAATTATAGTTAAATTTCTAACATATTGTTTCGTCTTTTAAAGAAATACATAAATAAATAAATAAAACTTAATTAGAGAGAGAGTTTGAAGAGCAGTAATAAGTGAGTAAGTAACAAATAACTTATTTTGACCTTTGAGACCTCAATAATGTTCTCTGAGTAAGGGCCCCTGAGGCTTTTCTTGTTCGCTGCTAATCTCAAATATCTATCACTTCTTTGTATCGAAACGACCGGATACCCTTCTGGAACTAAATTAAATTACAAAATACTCTTCTATTTATAAACGGTTTTATTTATATCTTTATTCTAAAGAATGAAACTTAAGATATTTCTCTTATTTTCCCGAGTTTTTTAGGCAGAAAATCAGTGACAAACTCGTAGAGAATATACCACCTGATATGAAAGGATTCAAGCATGCAGCATATTTGGTACATGACAACCTCGTCGTGTTCTGAATTTTCATTCAGTTTCAGCTCAGACAGAGCAACCATGTACAATAACGGAACCTTCAAGTTAGCTAGCAATCCTGTAAATTTGAGCGCTAGTGCCAAGAAGATATATCGTAGCCTGTGATTTTCTTATTTTTGCCAACATTTGCGTGGCGTTTTGCGAATTGCCGTTATGGGAAATTTGCATACCGAGGATCGTGCAAGCAGAAAAAAATTTTGATTGGCTGTTTCGTTGAATGTCAATCAATCAAAAAAGTGGGCAGTAGACGTTCCGTAAAAGAATTGTATCAGGCTCTATTTTTCGTTTCGCCCTTCCCGCCTGAGTGTTTCACCGAGCGAAACGAAGATAGAACCTGATCGCATGTTAGGGGAGCTGGGCCTTTTGGACTTTTATCGTCCAGATGAATTTTTTCCTTTCTATCTCCCCCCACCCCCTCTAAAAATAACGACTTGTCTCTATTGTGAAAATGTAGGGGCTGTTGATATCAGAATATTAATGGCCCACTACCTGAGGAATTCTTCACTCGAAGCCTGTTTGAATTTTTCGAACACTACGTCTAGTGACTTCTCCACATTGCTCTTTCGATTTCTTTTTCCCTTTGTGGTGCTGGCAGCTTCTGCTTCACTCTTCGTTCCCTGTTGATCAAGATCTTTGCGGGGCACCACATTCCCATCCTCTGATTGTTCACATTCCATCTCCACATTGCTCTTTCGATTTCTTTTTCCCTTTGTGGTGCTGGCAGCTGCTTCTTGACTCCTGTTTCCATGGTGATCGGGTTCTTTGGGGGGCACCACGTTCCCATCCTTTGGTTGTTCACATTCCACCGGTGCAACAACTTCTGAAAAGGATATGTTGCCAATTTTTAATAACAACTTGAAAAATCTACTAGATATGTCCATGGAGTCTATAAAAAAGTATGAGTGCTAGATCCAGACTTCCTGCAGTAAAGCGAGTGATATGGGTGCTTGTCGGACATTTAGAAAAATACCCATCTTAAGGTACCAAATACAAAGACATACTGTGAGGTCCAAAAACAAAGCATAAGTAAGCATGGAAATAATTTCTATCACTCGTTCAGAGTGTATTTTCTTTGCAGGAAGAAAGGAATTATATTCCCACCCCTAACTAATTAAATATATCACTGATTGAACTAGCTAAAGTGAAATGTCCATGAAGTAAATAGGGAACATAATTACTCTCCCCTAAATGGAAGGATATAGTCCACTACAAGATTTCCACTCAGCATAATGATTACTAATACCCATTTACACACATAATGTGGACTAAAGTTTCTCGGCTAAGTAAACAATGACAGCAGAGATCAGGATGCGAACCTCCGACCTCAAACCTCTGATGTGTTAACTAAACTACCAGGCCTCCTCACTTTTCAAAGAAAGACCTTCTAAAACTCTGCAATTTGGAATTTTAATTTTAAATATTTTTCACAATTTTATAGATTCCATCTATTCATATTTATACCTTCAGGTGCTCCCTCTGAAGAACCATTATCGTCGCAATTTGGACAGCAAAAAGTGTCTTTATCGGCATACACTTTCACACTTCCTCCCTCTGTGATGTGAACGCCAGCTGAATGGATCAGCTGCTCGTAGTCACAGTTATCGCAGCATACAATGTCAGTTTCACCTTGCCCATACTTTTCTATAAGTTCATCACAATCTAAAACGAAACCAAAATTAGTGGATGCAACCTTCAAACGTTGCAATGCAGATTACCACGTATATTTTACAGCAATAATAATATGAATCAAACAACTACATTAAAGAAACAACAACAGAAGCAAGGACATGAGGAGGAAATTGAAAATTAATGTTCAGTTGTCATACCATTTTCTGCAGAATCTACGAATTATACATGCATATCAGTTTTGTATGTTTATCAGCCATCTGGACAAAATCAGTTTTAAATATAATTTTCGGACATGAATATAAGTATTCTACATTATATTCACCATGCGCATGGTGATTATAGGATTTCTTGTTGTGATTGCCAAGCTCAATTTTCTTCAAGTTCTCGATATTCTCCTCTGAAATTGTACTAAAACAATTATTCACCTCAGGATCAGTAAATACTGCAAAACATTTACCTCGACTTCGTCTCGGTGAAAATTCAGCAATACTTACTTCGGCTTCGGCGAATAATTGTTCAATACAAACAATATTTTAACAGCTGTACTTACCAGAGTTATTTTCATCTTCTGCCATGGTGTCCACAATGGCAGGAGGTTGGACATTGTGTCTTGTGGACAGAATGCTGTCCATTTTCTTGAAAAATTTCCACTCCCTCCCTTTGCTGTTTCCACTTTTCTTTTTGTTGTCTTTTACTGTTTTATATTTTTGACGTAGCTTTTTCAATTTATTTATTATTTCCTGAACACCCAGTTCCATAGCAAATCCTTTGCTTTGCATTTGAGTCTGAAAATGATTAGAAATAAAACAGTACCAGTATTGTATGCTTATCACAGAGAACAGTATTTATAGAGTATGGATATTACTATACTGTCATTTGAGGGATTTACCAACTTATTCCAAAATGCAATGATGCAAACCCTATGATTCCAATTGAACAAAAAGACGTAATCACATCTCATGATTTCAGGAGTTGGGGGATGTTCCTTTCCTTCTCATCAGTGTTATGTCTGCTGACTTCATCAATTTGGTACCCCCCCCCCCCCCCCGATTGGTGTTTGCTGCATGTAGGACCACGTGCTGTACAGGATATTTGATCAAGTTCAATATATTGAACGACGCCGGCGGAAACACCTCCGTACTTAGATCGTTTAAATTGTAACCTATACCTGAACACAAATGACATGATGTGCACAAGCTGTTTGGGGACCGAAACCTATGAAAAACTGCGAAAAGAAATGCTTTCAGAAACTCTGCGAAACTGCTATGTCAGAACAACTTGCCAACAAAGTTTGATAAACCTGGCGCATCTGTGTTGATGTTTTACTTCTTTCCAAATTTAACTGAACTGTTTCTTCACCCCATAGATCGAGAAGAATCTCCGTTGCTTCGGTAGACCAGTTGATCCCGCGACCACGTTTGTTTTCGGAAGCCATCTTGTGAAGCACTGGAAGTACCGCGCATGCTTGATAGAAATTATTTCCAGTCCTTCCAAAAGTATCGCCGAGAAACGGTCGAGAACCCATTCAAATTCGGGCACGGCACTCCAAACAGGCGAGCCGAGACTACCTATTTCAGGAATGCTCGGCCCGCCTGAACTTTTTGGCACCCGTGCCCATAAATATGCATTTACACGACACAATTCAGGAGTGCCGTGCCGTAAATTAGCGGCCCGCGTGCCAAACTTTAGGGGTGCCGTGCCCAAAACGCTTGTCGTGTAAATCGGGTTTATAAGTATCGAAACTTTATTTGGCAAGGTACCTTTTCTAAACCTGTGCAATCACGTTTTAGTTACATGAAAGGTAATTCCTGGAAATGAGTATTTAGATCGCCAACTACTACAAATGTCTTAACCTCCAGAATTCGTGAGCAGAGAGGGTTTGTTTTAAGAAGGAGATTTCCTGGAATTCTTCCCTGAGGAACTGCTGACACGAACTGATTATAAGGGAGCCTTACTTTTCCTGATTTTCATCAGAATTTCATCACTGATTGGCAAATTGGCAAAAGCCTGAAGGGTTGAACGTTTAAAAAATGGTCGGAAACGTATCCGCGAATTCCAGCACTACTTCGAACGTCATACCGAACCTCGAACACCCAACTCGTACAGCCAGAATTGTCACCGGCGTTATCCTTTTTGCCATTGGCATCATCGGCGGAATCGGCAATTCAAGGATCATATTTGTCTTCACCAAGACACCAACCTTCTCTAACAAGACTACAAGACTTATTCTCGCAACGCTCGCTGTTGTTGATCTAACGGGATGCCTGATAAACATCCCTCTGCCTTTCTCCGCGATTGTCCTTCGACCTCCTGGCGCCGAACTTTACTATTTGTCCTACGCGCATATTTTGTTTACATACTTCATACTATGGTGCAGTTATTTTTGTTTTCTTTTAATCAGCATCGACATGAATGATACTTTGCGGAAGATGTTTAGGCGCCGAACTTTGCTAACAGCACAACGCGTAAAGATTGTTTTGGTTGCCATGGTAATTTCTGCTTTTGCTGTTGCTTTTTTCATGCACTTTTTCACGCTGACAATCCATTTTTCCTTCAGAAGACGGAGCAGTCAAACACAACATTCCACTTGATGGTGTATCTGCGAATAGCCGTGTTTTCTACCGGGATGCTGTCGTTGTGTTAATTTGCGCCGAATAAGCATTAAATTATTATTATGTTGTTGTCTCTTGTCCACTCGTTTTTGCGTGTTCAAGCGATGCTCAAGCGGCAAAACCGAATTATGAGCGAGCAACATGGCTTAGATCGTAGAACCGAGCAAATAAAAGAGAAGAAACTATTGCGGACGGTAATTGAGATGTTTGTGTGTTTTGTCGTTGTGTATATTCCATTCTTTGTAGTTAGCGTTCTGCAAGAGCAAGGCATGTTGCACTCCGTGGACCCTATAGTTGTGACTCAAGCTGTATTTCTCATGACCTATGCAACGAACTTTTTAGTTTACGGACGGAATTTGCATGTTTTGTTCGCATCATTTTGCTCTCTTTGTCAGGTATGCAGGTATGCAGGTATGCAGGTATGTCAGGTATGTCAGGTATGCAGGTATGCTTTATTTGATAAAGTAGCTATGCTAAATTCCTTCTTTCCGTTATTATTTCTCTTACTAAAACTATAATATATAGTATTTGTGTTGTTCGCTATTTTGTTAACTTAGCTGATTGCTGAAACGAAGAAGCCCAATCTTATCATAAGCTATCCGAAACATGTAGTTCGAGCTCTCATCAAACCAGCATCAAACGTTGTTTCAAGTAAACAGCGTTGAAATATGTCGACACTTCAATACAATTATCACCTTACCGTCAGTTTTGTTGTCCTGTCTTTGATTTCCCCTTCTACTTCTGCAAGGATTCCTGTTTCCCTCCGATTCTGATTCTTTGATATTCTAGCTTAACGTCCGCCATTTTGAAAAACAACTCAGTCCCAGTTGTACGCTGCCTTAAATGAAATCCTCCTCAAACCCAAAGAACCAATGGATGAGAAGCGCATGGGCCGACTTGCTAGAAGTTCTCTGCCACTGACCAATCGTAGGACCAAAAAGACAATCTCTATTGTTTTTCCAAATTGCTCTTCGGCTGGTAAGAGCAAATAGCACATTCCCACAGATACCACGCAGCTCTTAACAACCTCAGCTAATTTCATTGGACCTTGGTATCACGCAGCTCTCCCACCTCGATAGAACCTAATTTGAATTGCAAATTTCAATCCGTTGCGCGACGACCTTCCATGTATGAAAGTCTGTCGTGTACGCTTCTTACGAGCTTGTTCCATGACCTGGCAACGATTGCTTACCCAGCTTTTTTTAAGGGGCTTTTAGTGAGCAATGTAGAACTGGACTTGAGTATTTTCTTCCTTTTTTTTTTTTGGAATATGGCGGGCGGTTAAGCAAGGATATCAAACTCAGTCAAGGATCGGAGGGGAAACGGATATTTGCAGAAGAAGATGAGGAAATCAAAGACACACGGACAACAAAACTGATGGTAAGGTGATAAACTTTATTGATGTGCCGACATATTTCAGTCCTGTTTGCTTAAAGTGCACCTAACCCCTAAAATTTTTTTTCGGCTAAATAAATTCTGTTATTATCTGGAACATTTCTTCGCAAAAATTTTTTGATTTGGTTAAATTCTCGATTTTCTGTGCCCTGTTAAATTCAAGAAAAATTTGGTTCACGTCCGAGTAAGAGGAACCTGGGGCGAGCCATAACTGTGACGTCAGATCAAGAACCAAGAATTCCACGCCGCTTAGTTTTTAGCTGTGTTTCTCTGACTTTATTTGTTCATCGAAGCCTTCTGACCTTCTAGCTAATTCGAACAAAAGCATAGCATGACTAAAATTCCAATGTTGTAATCCAAAGCAGATACAGAGACGAGCTACGCGGATTCTGCTGATTTGTAGATGAATTTTAGCTCTGAACGCGAGATAGATGAGGAACACGAAGTCGACAGTACACTGCCAAAGGATGAAGAAAGTGCCGTCCTGCCCATATCTGCTAAAAAGCCGCTAACCAACGAAGAATGAATTGCTCAATGTAAAAAGGAAATAAAGGCAAACTAAGAACTGGAATAGCAAATAAAGCAATTTACGATTGGCCTTGGAGAGGCCTACTCTGGGACCTTAGCTCGCCTTAACTCGCCCTAACTCGCCCTAACTCGCAACTTGAGATTATGTCCAAACTTCCTTATCTCGCCTTAACTCGCCTAAACTCGCATTATCTCGCACAAACCCACTCAATCTCGCCACTAAGCAAAGTAGATACCAATTTAATGATCTCATCCTACTTTAAGTGTAATTTTAATATTAATCTATGAAGGAAAGTGGCCAAAGAGTATCACTATATGGATTTCAAAAATGAAAAAGATAATGATTTGTAATGACACAGGGTCTTTACCTTAAAAAAATAGTAAATTGACCCGTCCCATCTTTCTGTAATTTCCAATAGCCTCTGTGGTAAGGGTATTTCACATGTAAAGATTACATATTGCTTTTCTTACTTAACGTCATTTGTCATGCCTTGGAATCACCACTGGATTGTCAGTGGAACTACCAGGAACAACCTGAACATGCACTAACTAGTTTGCTGATGCATAACAAAAAGGCTGCAATGCTAAGCATGTCAGATATTCCAGAGGCATGGGGTCACAGGTTCTAGGGATATTTTTTTAAAATCCCACATTGACTTTTAACCTTTATGTTCCACAAAGCATGTGACATTACTAAGAGAACATAAACAGTGAATCCACCAAAAAAGTATTCATAAAATAGTAAATTTTAGTCTCATTCTTCTAAGCAAAACAAAGAAATACAAAAGCATGATAAATGATGTACAGCAAATACTGCTTGAAGTGGCAAATACAATAACTTTGCAAATATATACATAGAAGCTGTTTTATGTTAATGAATAGCAGCAGAAATAGTATCATCTTATAATCTGATGGAGCTCAAGGAGGAATCCAGCTGACAATGAAAGCCTGGGATGTAGTCAGAATCTTTTAAATCCTCCATGGCCACATAAGCTTACTGATGATTTGCAGTTCATAATTCTTATAAGATTAAAGTTACCTGGTAATAGAAGATTTGTACGTTGGTTCAACGTGGCATCCTGTGTGGCTTACAACGTAGTTAGCCTGACAAACATAATCCATGATTTACAAATACTCGTTACATTTAGCCCTTCATTGGATAAAGGATTTCTAATAAAGGTAGCATGTTTGCATTGATCGCCAGCTTCGTTCGCCATATTGGAAATTACCCAGTAGAGACTGGTAATTCGTGTTTTTCCCAGGGTCCTGGGTATTGATCCCAGTCCACTGGCAGGCAGGTTTTATGTAGGACGCTTCAATGTGGCGTACATGACAAGAAAACAATCACAACGCGACGGACGGTCGCCATTTTTTGTAAAAATGCGAAGCTGGAAGATTGTAAGGGTTTTCAAATGCAGGACAAAAGCTGACAAAGCAGATAATGGAAAGTAAGGGATGCTTTGTGATGAGTAAACTATTCTTGTCAATTTAAAGTCAAATGAAGATGAGGTATAGCTCTCTCAGTAAGCCTGAACAGAAAATATGGTCATTTTTTGCTGTTATTCTTAGGCTGAGAATGATGAAGAGATTACTATCAAGTTAACTTGATCCTCTTTTCTTTTGTAGAAATCAAAGTGTCTCTCACAGGACTTTCAAAGTTTAAGGAGGGAGTTTCCAAATTACAGGAACTACTGTCCTTGCGAAAAGGCATCAAACTGCATTTACAAGAAGTTACAATGGATTTATCAGGAGGAAACGAAAATGCAATTGGCGTTTTCATTTCCGATAGTAACAACAAACAATTGGGCTGGATTCCAAGGGAAACCATCAGTGAAGTTCAGAGGATGGGTCGAATGGAAGACTTAAAGATAAGTCTGATAAATTTCAAGAAGAAAACATTTCAATGCATTTCAGTAAAGTTGACTGTATCATAAAAATCTCCTCAGCTGAGTTGTAATTCGTCAGCTTCCCTGTTTTTTTTTTTTGTTTTGTGTTTTGTTTTTGTTCTAGCTGTTGCAAAACATTGGCACAGACTGTAAGAACTTTTTTTTAGTTCTGGACTCAATGACAATAGTTCATGCTGATACCGATTATGCTAACCTGTCTATTAAAACATAGTGTTTATACCACAGTTACATTGACTTATCTATTCATGATTGCTTGGTTAACAAGCAAGGGATTGTTGATTGCATGATTGCATGATTGCTTGGTTAACATTCGGTTCATGCTGATACCGATTATGCTAACCTGTCTATTAAAACATAGTGTTACTGAATTAAAAAACAAAACAAAATAAAACATCTTACCTGTGTTTATACCACAGTTACATTGACTTATCTATTCATGATTGCTTGGTTAACATTAGTTTCCTTTTTCACTAATTTATTAGTCTGCCAACTATTTATGTAGCTATAGTGAATATTTAATATTCACTTAATTATATGATGACGATGATGATGATTATTATTATCATACAGCCACCTAATGGGATAGTTTGGTGTCTGAATGCTTTATAATTGGTAAAGATCAGGACTCCATATTCATACTTAAGCTTGTCCAGTTAGGAAAAAATTCAGTTACAAAATTTACATAAGAGTTCACTCAATCAATTTTTGCACTCATCTGAAATTTTTTGCTTATTTTTTTCGTAATTGGACAACATGGAGCCTTGTTATATATACAAGACATACAAGAATTGCAAGGCATCTTTTGCCTAAAGCATATTACTATATGTTTTAACCCTTATCACCTCGACATTAGTTGGGTCATTTTCCCCTAACTCGCCTTAACTCGTAACTGATAGGCAAGCTTGATTTTTCCTTAACTCGCCTTAACTTGCCTTAACTCGCATTATCTCGCATAATCCCGCGGCGAGTTAAGGTCCCAGAGTAGGCCTTTGGAGGGCCGTGAAGAAACCGGAATGCTGAGCTTCGCTCGTGAGTGTTTACATTTTATTTCGCACGTTCGGTCTTCACGTTTGGTCTTGGTTTTCCTGCTCTCCGCTTCTCGTATTTGAGACTTATATTCAAGCTGAGGGAACCTCTTATAGAAATGGAGATTTTAATAAGGCATTCCTTTCTTCATTTATTTATTTTACATGGAAGTAAATGTGGAAACTGCGATATTACTTACGTCTTGTCCATTTCTGTAACCAGCATTAACAATAACAACAATTTATAACACTAGTGAATCAGGAAGGCAATTATTTTCTAAAGGACATTGACGAGAATTATAAGCACGAGAGCTTGTTAGTATCGGCTCAACTTAGATTATCTTACCAATCATTTTTCTTGCGTCAACGTGCAAGCAATTTCTTCAGATCCCAGCGCGAGCGGAAATGTACAAATTATGTAAATCAACCGGCCCTCGCTTAACTCTAGACTCGAGGCTTCGCCGCTCATCGCCAACACTTCGATCTTCTTGCGGCCTTTTTTCGCACAAAAGTGGTAATAAAAGAATTAAGAAAGAGACTGCTTGTCCTCTACTTCAACGGAGGATATGAACAAGGGATCTCTGCAGAGTAATGTTTTGTTATGCTCGAGTGATTTGATAGGACTCAAGATAAAATTCTCATAGCGAGGCACGTTCATAGACTAGAATAGGGAATAATGGCAATGGTTTGTTATTGTACACAATTGTGGAGAAAGCGCGTTCGGTTCTGCTGAAGGAGGACTTTCTATAAATACGGTCTTTAATTTTAAACCCTTCGCTGTTTTGGGCACCGCTTACATGTAATTATTTAGCGCTTACCGTGTAGCCAACTTGAATAATTCGCAAAGGTAATAATTTTCTGCGTACCGCGTATCGCGGGTATTCTGTGGTTAATCGGCTGTTGAATCATTGGAAATACACAAAAAGCTATCGTTTGATCGGATACTAAAGTTGTTCATTCATTCATACCTTCCTCTGCGACAACAAATCTTTGCTTAAAATGCATCGAGCGTAGTATCGAGTGCTTGGAAGGCTGCCGCTTTGCTCGCTATTGGTTTACAAAATCCACTCATTTCGTCCCTTCGCCTCTGGTCGCTCGTCGTCAAAAAATGCTGCTTTTTGTAGTGAGACGTCTTGTGATTCGTTTCTTTGGTTACTATGTCTCGGAGCAATACGAACGGTCGACAGTTTTCTGTACATCTTCGAGAGCTCAAGAGAAATATAGCGCCGATAGAGAAAGCGCGAGACTGCGGGTTCTTGATTTGACGTCACAAGGGGACTAGTCCCATGCCCTCACTGCTCGACCCTGAACCAAAATGGTGTCTATTTTCGGCCGATTTTCCGTAGTTCAACCGCGCACAGAAAATCGGGGATTAAACCAAATCAAAAAATTTTTGTGACGAAATGATCCAAATGATAACAGGATTTATTTGACGGGAAAAAATTTTTAGGGTTAGGTGCACTTTAAAACAACGTTTGGTGAGAACTCGAAGTACATTTTTCTTATAGCCCATGATTATGAGCCTGTGACTTCTTAGCTTTAATTGTAGGCTTTCTCGACACAATATTACTTTTCAAACGGTTTTGGATCATAACATAACGAGCTCTAATTGATTGCAATCTTGCTTTCCATGAGGTTTTAAAAGCAAAGGAACGACGTCGCATTGCATTTTGTTGAATCTAACTCATATAAGAAATAAGAAACCGCCTCCTTTTTGTTCCATTGGGTGATGGCAACACTAGAAAGAGTTTGGAAAAATTCTAAAGTTACTTATGCAACCCTCGCCTGCGGCTTGAATTCTTTTACCTACAGTTCATATTTATCAGTTATTTCATGTATTCTTTGTCACAAAAATGAAACTTTGGCAAAAAAAAAAAAAAGGTACCTTATGGTAGCAAAGTCGGTTAGTACAGTGGCGAGGAAATTACAGTGAACCACAACAATGTTCATTCTTGAACGCGAAATGTTGAACGCGTTTTGCTACCCTGTTGAGTGATGTCATCAAACTTTGAATTCGACACCACATTCAAAATCTCTTTAGTTTTTCTTCCTCTACAGCTGTAAACAGCTTTGTTGAACTCTTCAGGTTGAGCAGCAGGTGCAACGACGTTGAACACAGCCTAGTACCCAGGCGTTCTCTTCTCGTTCACACTACTTGGCGCAAAATGTCGTGACATCACCGATATTCGGTGACGTCACGAAATTTCGCACCAAGTCGAGTCGAAGAGCGGGAGGAGAACGACAAGGTACTAGCAGTGACTAGGATTCACGTACAGGAAACATCCAAATTTACATAATTAAACAACGTTCAACATCATTTACTTGGATGGCCAAGCACAATCAGCAAGTTGAATTCAGCAATATTGTACGATGTTAAATCGAGATGCTAAATATTTGTTTGGCAAAACCGAGGATGGGTTCAACAATGTTGTATGATTTTGAATCCATTTGGCCTAGGTGTTAACCCTTTGGGCCATGGCAATGACGAAAATGAAATTTCTCTTTACATTATCACTACTTGTTTGAACATTTAAGTGATAAGAATAAAGAAAGTGATCACCAAGGATAAGATGTCTTGATATTTAGACAAATTCTCCTTACTAGTTCCATACGGAAATGTATTGAGAACAGTAAGGAGAATATGGAATTTTATATCAGGGCTTAAAGGGTTAAGTCGTCTTCCAGACTTCCACGGTTCAAATGTTTTCGTCACCCAGTTTCATTCACATCGTTATCATCATAAAACGTGTAAAGACGCTCACTGAATCGAAGAGTCCATTGTGAACGAACCAAAGGCGAGTGTTGATCCAGCAATAATTATCTTTTCCGAGCTCAGACAAATGAAAGTTCAATACAGCTAGCGCCTCAAGATTTGATATATAGTACTAATGAAGGCAGAGGGATTTAGAAAGACGAAGATCGAAATGGCGAGTCACGTGTTCGGGGTTCAGTGAAGTCTGATTCTTTGTCACAAAACGACATAGCGCGTACTGGATGGACCAGTTTTACCCTCCACAAGCAACAAGAAAGTTAGGCGTCCTGGTCAACAGCTACATTAACCAATATTGAACACTCTTGGAAAGTGCTTGTGAAAGAGTCTCCTACCAGGTATATGGTGCGTCTTCAAGCGCCCTCGTTGCGGCTTGTCTGCCTCTTAGCGTATTCCACTCTAAAAAAAAAAACAGGGAAGGATAAAACTGCTGAAGTAGTAGGGAAAAAAAGTCAGCGTAATGTCTTGCAATCGAAAAACTGCAGAGAGGCTGGAACTAACCAAAAAAAAAGAGTCGGGAATCGGAACTAGAGGGTACGGGAAGCGGTACTGTTTGGACTCCGCGTAACTTCCACACTGAGTCCGTATACACCTTATTCCAAAATGGCGGAAAATACATTATTTCTTTTGCCCTTGTTGCCTCGATCCCATCTGCAGAATTCAAAGGAATATTTGGCTTAAAACGAGGCAACAAGGGCCAATTAACATGGAGACAAAAGAATATGTATTTTCCGCCATTTCGGAATAAGGTGTATATTTCACCGTAAATTCGTTGGGCGAAGCGCGATGTCCTGAAAAAGAATGGATGTGTTGATGAAACTCAAAACCAGTTCGCGAAATATTGGAAAGTTTTCAAATATCATTTCCGAAAGAAAGTGGGTGAGTAAAGGTTGTTCTTTTTCTCTGCAGGTACATGTAGAGTCGGTAGAAAAACAAGCCTGAAAGCGTGACGATTCAAAAATGTTTAAAAATTCTTGTTAATTGTCATGCTCACTTATCGGGTGACCTTTTTAATCCATGTTGCACTTATCAGTTTATGTATTCATAGAAATCAAAACCTTTTGAGAAACATGAAGAATTTCACGAAATTCCTTTTCCTCAACTAGACGGGTAGGATAAAGCTGTGTAGTGGAAGCGCTTTCTATCCCCTGGGCAGAAAAAAGCAAGACAAACCCCTGCCTACACCGGTAAGTGTGTGAATACGGGTGTTATACAACGTCTTAATAAGGTTTGAATACCCAGCAAAAGATGGAATAACCAAGGGAGAACTCTCTGCAATTTAGAGGCAACAAATTTCATGTAGTGTGCAATTTGCATGCATGACGCACAAAAAACGCATAGTCATTTTACTTATTTTGTTCCAAGTATCAAAAATGGGCGCTTTCCGTGACGCTACCATGTATGATTAAGGCTCACAAAAGGACAGGAAACAAGCGTATTAAAACGACAATTTTTGGCTTGAGATGATAACTAGGGGGCGAGCACGCTTCTGTTTAGCCAAAGTGGTGGCGAAAACCTGCGTAGCAAACTTTTTTTTTCAGATCTTAAACCGTAACCACGAAATATTGTAGTGGCTTCCAAACACTTGAACAGGGTGTACAATTTCGCTATTCATATTTATCTTACGTGTATTTGGAATTCGTTGGAGTAAATCGTAACTGTGGAATGTCTTTTATAATAGGCATAACTATACATACTGTCCGAAGCTGACCTGATAGTCTATGATAGCAATGAGTGAGATCAGTAAAAATCTTGCCGATGGAATAAATTGCAACTGCTACTTCATCCTTATAATTGTTCTAAACAGTGTTTAGAACAGACGAGATGGTTTGTTTAGAATAGGTTAGGAACTGGTCAAAGCTAGAGTTTTTTTGTCTTAAACGTACAGTATTAGGATAGCGGGCGCCAGGAGGCACATACCTTCTCAAGCTTCTCCCAGGATGACTCCACTCCCTAACCCCCCTCCCCCCCACCCTAGCTAGGTGACCTCGTTACGACCCCGTTCTTCACGTGTTTTAATAGCATTCTTGGGTTACTTGTGGTCAGAATTGAAGATGGTCATATGATCACTGCCAAGCTTGTTTCACTGCGAAGATGGGGACTTCTCTACGTTTAGTACACGCAATCTGCAAACGTGGATTGCCTTTGCGTAGATTTCTTTTTTGGTCAATTTTGGCCTTGCCGATGTTCTCTACTGCTGGATTCACAGATAAACGAAGGAATGTTTTGGTTATGATCGGCGATGATGCGGGCTTTGAATCTCAGGTTTACAATAACACAGTATGCAAAACCCCAAACATCGACGCACTGGCAAAACGGAGTGTAACCTTCAGGAATGCGTTTACTACTGTAAGTAGTTGTTCTCCGAGCAGATCGACCATCTTTACAGGTGAGACAATCTTCTCTTTCTCCGTTTACCGTCACTAGCATTTTCTGACTTTGGGTCTGTCGGACAGAGGACGGGATGGGATTGGGGTGGGAGGGAGGTTGGGGGGGGGGGGGTTGAGTTAACGTGATTTTGGCTTGCATCGATGCCAGTGTAGATGCTTGGGAAAGCAGATAAAGCTCTGCCTATTTGAGATATTTGTGTATGATGAATTCGAACCAAGACAACAAATTGTGAAACTGTACACCTTGTTCAAGAAAGATGACCCTGGTGAAACCAAACCCATACCCTATCCTTTACAGCGGTCAACCTAAACAATTCACCTTTTCGGCGTTAGATTTCACGTGTAGTGTCACGCGAGTTTTGCCGACTTTTGACGTAAACAAACCTCGAAAGTTCGGACATCCGGTTCTCAAACAACCACTGCACGTCTACAAACTACGAGTCGCTATTTCAAGTTCCCGTGTCTATATAATTTTTCCATTACTTAAAGTCTTTGAAACTCGAATCGTTCCAGGTTCAAAATGTCAAAACAGACGAACAAGAGCAACTTCAACGCTATGAATGTGGCAGGAACATCGACTTTCAGTAAGCGGATATTTTGAAACTTCGCCGTTGGAAATCGCCTCTGCAGTCGAAAGAATGGTTTTGCCAGTGGATCCAAACTTCGAAAAAGATCAAACTAATGATGCATATTTTAATAATTCATGATATGCTTATTCCCAATCCATTTTCCCCGAAGACCGTGAATAACTTCAACTCTTCACCGCCTTTTGGGTTGTACGACATAACTGACTACGACAAGCAGGGACTTGCCGCTTATAAATCATTTGACAATTATTGCTTTTTCAATGATGGTTATGTGGAATCTTTACTAACTGCTCAGTTGAATCAAGAGGGTGTCCATGTATATATAGCCAAAGTGCGGCCTTAATGAAAATCAAAACGGATGAAGAAAGGAGTACTACGATCTCTGGTTTATTCTTGAGGGTAGAGGTGCAAACCGAGGTAGCGTACTTCAGGCAAGATGGAGTGTAAAGGTGGTCGAGATGGGGGATGTAAGCACATTGCGGCCGCAATGTAGGTAGTAGATTGGTAAATTAAATAGTTAAAAATGTCGTACAACCCAAATTGCGGTGAACAGGGTGAAGAGTTGAAGTTGTTCACGGTCTTCGGGGAAAATGGATTGGGAATTAGCCTATCATGAAGTGTTAAATTATTTGCATCATTAGTTTGATTTTTTTCGAGTTTGGATCCACTGGCAAAACCATTCTTTCGACTGCAGAGGCGATTTCCACTTGCGAAGTTTTCAAAGTATCCGCTTACTGAAACTCGACGCTCCTGCAAATATCTTTTTAAGTTCTGCCACATTCATGGCGTTGAAGTCGCCCTTATTCTTCTGCTTTGACATTTTGAAACTGGAACTATTCGAGTTTCAAAGACTTTAAGTAATGAAAAAATCATATAGTAACGGGAACTTGAAATAGCGACTCGTAGTTTGTAGACGTGCAGTGGTTGTTTGAGAACCGGATGTCCGAACTTTCGAGGTTTATCTACGTCAAAAGTCGCGTGACATTACACGTGAAATCTAACGCCGAAAAGGTGAATCTCAAGCCGCATCCGGTTTTAATGCCTTGAAACTTGTATCGATCAGAAGATTTTGTGAAAGCGAAGTTCGTTTGAAAACAACTCAGGAAATCCCCCAGCGAACCCAATTTCACGCCGATAAAACTGGTTCATTACTAACATTTGCTTTTGAATAGATACCCAAGGTAAAAAGTTAAATTTTTTTTTCTTAAAGGTTTAGGATTAAAGAGCGGATTTGTAATTTGTAATAAGTTTGTATTTTGTTTGCAATTTTTTTCGGAAACTGTGCAGGCGTTGTATGTTTGACGTCTCCTGTCAATGCTGCAGTGTGTAAAGGGCAAGGGATGACGTTAGTTCCCGCATACTGAAACTCTGCAGTCTGCAGGAATGTTGGAATATCAATACCTTGACGTATAAGATGGAGACTGGAGACAAAGGGGAGAAGGAGGAAAATGTTTGATGATTGAAAAAAACGCAATCGTACTTCCCTTAGTCATAGTATTACTACTATCGGTTTCCTATTTTTTTCTTTTTCTTCTATAGCGAATCAGTAAAGATGAAAATGGTATAGCCTAAAGGCTGTTTTCCATATGATCGCTACGATCGCTGGAATCACTGGAAAAAAACATTCAGCAATCGTTGTGATCATATGGAAACCACACTTCAGAGATCGTAGCGATCATAGCATTTCACAACGATCGCTGAAGAGTGGTTTTCGTATGATTGCAGCGATTGCGGAACGTTTTTTCCAGCGATCGTAACAATGGTAGCGATCATATGGAAACCAACCTTAACCCTATTTAACCGGGGGGGGGGGGCGCTGACTTTAACGAATTATAAGTTTTAAACGGCTAGACGAATAATCATCAAATCTCGTGACCTTTCCTGAAATTTATCAGAGAAAATTTTCCTGTGTCAATGACGTGTCTATGATGATTGACGTTTCCATAGCAGGAGGTTTTTGGCTATTTTCTGTCTTCTTTCAGTCTTTTGTTCAGTTTTTCCCCTTCGTTTGTAAGAAAAAGATAATCTGTTACTTTTTTTGCGCTTGTTTTGATTAAGTATGTTTCTTAGAACAAATTCATGTATTTTCAGATGTCGTCATTGTCAACTGTATGACTGCATGCTAGGGATTCAAGACGGCGGCTCAATATTCAAAATGGTTGCTTTGTGACGTCATTGTGGCATCACGAAACGTCATAATCGACACGTCATGTATCCGATCTGTTAAGCTAATGACGTGCTAAAAACGTGCCAAGTTTCAACACAAGAGTGTCAATACTTTTCCGACATCTATAAGTGCCCCCCCCCCCCCTCCTGAGGCTCAGAAACTCAAAAAAAGCCCAGGCAAAATAGGGTTAAGAAAAATATGATAATAGACCGGCGTGAGACCACTAGTTAAAACGTTGTTCATCTCAGCACAGTAAAATCGTTGCTTGAGACAATGCAAAACTTAAAAGTACTTCCGATCCTGCCGCCATCTTAAGGTCAGGGAGGCAGAAAAATTCAGGGTTTCTTTTAAAGCATTTCCGGCAAACATCCTCAGTAGTAGGCATCCTTAGTAGTAAGCTAAGACGTATTTTACGACAATAACAAGTAATAGCAAGAGCACATAACCATGTGGCTGTTGTTGATAAATGGAAACTAAATACTGGGCAAACTGTTTTCTTGGCTCCAGGCCTTCCACAACATCAAAATGGCATGTTCGGTCTTCACCAGACGTTTGATAACTTTAACTCATTTGAAGCAGTGAGGAGCCTTCCTCTGCTGTTAAAGAAGGCAAATGTGAGAACTGGAATCATTGGAAAGAAACATATTGGGCCTGAAACGGTAAGTCCTTGTAAGCCTTAGCTAAGTTCTCGGCAGTCTTGCATGCTGAGACAGCAGCGCGACAGGTCAGCAAGAATGAGCAAATGTTGCCAGGATGCCCTAAGGCGCTGTTACGCGAGGCAAATTTCCCTGCAACTTGCAACGCAACGCCATTGCGAGACAAGTTACAAGAAAAATTGCCTCGTGTAACAGCGCCTTTAATATCGCAGATTCTGGAATGTTTGCTGAGATATGCCTCAAATATCTGTGTATGTGACTGTAAAGATGATGGAATCCAATGGTTGCAGAGATCTATCTAGGACTGAGTAAATCTTGATAAGAGGTGTTCTAAATATCGGCGTGACTATACAAAGAAGTTGGAATCGAAGGATTTCGAAGATCTTAGATTGAGCAAATCTCGCCCAAATATGTTCTGAATATCGGCGTGATTGCCTAGATCGTGGAGGTCATCGACATCTGGAGCAGATTTTGGCGAGAGAGTGCTTAATAACACATTTTAGTCTATACCATACCAGTGGATAGCGGTTTTTGTGCGCATTGACTGGCTATTCAGACGCGGAGTAGTATGAGCTCTTCAAATCCCGGTTTTGTTCTGGATTTCGAGCGCGAGTTTTTCCTCATTTCTCAGAAAAAAGGAACTTCTTGGTGCTAGCTGTTCACACTGTTTGGCTCATTAAAGGGTGGTAGGTATTTGCTGGTACCTCGCCGCTTAATTCGCGTCTTGGCAAATATCCACCACATATTCATTCCCACCTCGGTGAATAATTGTTAAATATGCAAAACATGAACCCTTAGTAAATTCTCATCCCAATAAATGATGCTATAATTATACGTAGTGACCTGTATACGTAATAGCAGTGATTCTCGCTCTGCCTTATTCAGGTTTATCCATTTGATTTCTCCTACACTGAATACAACTGTGGTCTTTTCCAATGTGGACGCAACATCACGCACATGAAAAACTTGGCTCGGGAGTTTTTTCAAGGATCGCAGAACGATTCGAGGCCGTTTTTCTTGTTCATGGGCTTCTATGATAATCACCGCTGTCCACCTGGAGGGAGATTTGGTAAGATAACAAGAGTGACAAATTTACTTCAACTCGAGAATAAATTGTAGAATAACGACACCACTCGTAGACCCGGTGATTTAAACGAGGTCTAACTTAGTCCGTGGTTTATGGCAATGAAAGGACCTCCAAATCTGTATATAAGTGGGCCATTTTAAGTAGATTAAAGTCTTTCTTATCTGTGCTATATGCATTTTTGACACTTCACAGTAAACTAAGTTTAAATATTGAGGTCGTCAGGATTGGTATCAAGAAAAATCGGTTCTACTCACCGATTTTCTTGCTCCCATTATTCCCCACAAAGAGGAATATAAGGCTGAGCAAACCAATAACAAAACCTCTCTTTTCTTTTTCTCTTTGTAGGGGAATTCTGCGAGAAGTTTGGAAACGGTGAACCAGGAATGGGTATCATACCCGATTGGAAACCTCTACACTATACCCCTGAGGAGGTCGCTGTTCCTTACTTCATCCAAGACACTCCAGCCGCTCGGAAAGAAATAGCTAATCAGTACACTAGTATTAGCCGGCTTGACCAGGGAGTAGGGCTGATCTTAAAGGAGCTTCGGAAAGCGGGATTTGAAGACAACACGCTGGTCATTTTCAGTTCTGATAATGGAATCCCATTCCCTGGCGCGAAGACCAATCTGTATAGTCCAGGTATGTTTTTCGTTGGTCCTTTAGCTCATGGGCTGAATTAAACGGAACAACTTTGTTACATTCACCATGCTTAGGGCATGAAAATCGTAGCCATAGAAAACGTTAAAAGATAGGAGACAGTTGTACAATATTTTTCCCTGACCCGAGTGCATAGGTCGTAACGTCGAAATCGGCTAAATCGGCGATAAGCACAAGTCAAATAAAAATTTCCACTTGGAAAATACCCGCTTTACCCGACTTGTGTGGCTTGGTATCCACAATATTTGTCCATTGGCTTAAGTTGGCCATCAGCTTTCGGGTTAATATGTCCATTGCGTTATTTGCGTTTTTTCTGATTGGCCGGAGAAAATTGCTTTGATTTTGCTTTTAGGTTGGTTTTAAATTGATCGCCGTAGAACCAACAATAATAATGCAGACTCTTTCCAATTGACGTATACAATGAGTGACTCGCCTAAATTAGCAACTGCTGCATGTGGGTCAGTCCATTGATGTAAGAAATCGTTTACTGTAAAGAAAGCTGAAAGCTGAAAGTTGAAAGTGAAAAGTTGGGCAAAACCAGTGCAATCAAGCTGACCAACCACAGCAGACAATAGCAACAAGGTGAACCAATCAGAACGCGAACCAAGCACATGTATCTAGCGTCAAGTGTGGGACAATGCGTGCGCAGTTGGCTTTGGTTTACTTCGGACGAGGGAGAAAGTGGTTGGGTCATTTTGAACCAATCACAGAGTGTAGTAGAGTAAAACCAAAGCAAAAGCAAACTGCTTACTCCATTCAACTGAAAACTTCTGTTATCCCAGGTATGGCGGAACCTTACCTTGTGTCCTCTCCTGACGCTCCTGAACGCTGGGGTCAATTAAGCGATGCTTTGGCAAGCCTCTTGGACATTACACCTACAGCACTGGACTGGCTTGGCATTGATTATCCCACCTACAAGATTTTTGGACCCAACAAGGTTCAACTGACCGGGAAGTCTATACTGCCGGTATTAAAGCAAGAACCATCGACTGGGTGGGACACTGTTTTCGCCAGTCATGACATGCATGCAGTGACAGATTATTACCCAATGAGGGTAATCCAGAAGAAACAGCTCAAACTCATTCATAACTTGTGGTACAAGATGCCATACCCCATCGCCGGGGATATCTTTACGTCATACACTTTCAAAGATCTGTTGGAACGCACCCGAGAGGGGACCTCCACGGGATGGATTCGCACTTTGAAGGAATACTATTACCGAGCGCAGTGGGAACTGTATGACTTAAACTCAGACCCCAAAGAACTGACAAACCTGATTGACGAACCTGCTTATCAGGATATTGTAAAGGAGTTACGTCAGGAGCTGTTGGCTTGGTTACGGACTACTGACGATCCTTGGATTTGCTCCCCAGGAGGGGTCCTGGTGGGACAAGCTTGTCAGTCCCTAGACAATGGTGCTTGACCTGGAACACCTGATGCAAAGAGGTCTGGGATTAAACTCAAGAAAAAGAGATAACCCTTTCCCCTTGCATGTTGAAAGTCAATTGTCATGAACAGTCAACTTCATATTGTAGGCATTGTTCTTCTGCGTCAATGGGTTAATAGTGAATTGTGGTCAGTCTGATGAATTTGGAAGTAAGTAAGTAAGTAAGTGAGTAAGTAAGTAAGTAAGTAAAACTTTATTTAAACACGGAAAAACATCAGTTAATTAAGCTTAATTAAGTAAATAACTAAAACTAATTACAACTGCTTTACATGATTGCTGTGTGGGAATCCGATATATCAGCTATCTTCTTAATAATTTGCTTAAAATTATTAACAGATACAGCATTTTTTAGGCATTTGGGCAAATTATTCCATAACATAGCCCCGTTGTGAGAGAAGCTTCGTTTCAAATAGTTGGTGTTTGGTTTGGGTAGCGTCAGCTTTCCCTCAGAGGCTCTCAAGTTATAAACAGAGTGACGCTGAGAGAAAAGACTTTGAAGATAATCTGGGGCAAGTCCTTTCATAGTTTTAAACATCATCAAGGCTTTCAGAAATTATCCTTTGAACTCTTCAAACTGTAAGACCAAAATGTAACCAGGTAGTTACTTTAATTGTAATCAACGAATAGTACCTGGGATTATTTATAAAAATACAATATCAAGCTGGCTATTTTTCTACAGCATTTCAAGCTATCAAAACTAAATAATGTAAAACTGTTAGAAAATCAAGATTGTAAGAACTCGAAACCTGCCTTAGGTTCGGCACAACAGTTTTTGGTTCTCCCAAACTTCTGCTTTTGCTTCTCTAAGTCTGTTGAAATAACGATTTTTTTTCTATTTCTTAAATGTTAATGGCAACTTATATAACAATCTATTGAACATTGGTAGTGACGCTTAAACCAACTGAAACTTAATTAATAGAAACTTAATTATATAAAGTAGCAAATAATGATTAAATGATTACACACAGGAACAAATCTCATGGTTTGTTTTTCAATTTTACCACCCTTATTGAGGAAAAGGGAATGGTATCTTTTCAGTCCGCAGCTTCTCGCTGGCATTGTTTTGAAGACTCTTAGATCCATTAATAGACCTGTACCCCATCATGTACATCAGTGGCCAACACTCTTCTTCAATGGCCGTCACAAGTAAAGTGTCCATTTTAAATCTCCAGTGCTCAATTTTTTTGACATCTTTCTTGGAAATGTGGAATTCGGGTTTGGGGTTTTTAACGTCAGGACTTTTTCCTCGAAGAATCCACTTTTTGATGGAAGAATCCATGCTGAGACCCGTAAAATTGTACATACGGACCACTGTTCTAAACAAGTCACCAGGAGTGTCTTCGTAACGAACAAGGATGTAGCGTCCTTTAAGCCAATTTTGCCCTTCTGCGTTTACATAGTTCAAATTCTGCTCGGATAAGGAGCATAATCGGCGTGTATAGCGCATGACAAATTCTTTCCCTTCACGGGGCGTGTTACGCAGAGAAACCAATCTTCTGTCAGCTGCATTCCTCAAGAAAAACTTACGATGAATTACAGACCACAGAACTGCCCGAGGATCCCTAACCAGGTGAATTGTCAAACATTCGAACTGAGTTGGTTCAGAGCTACAAACACGCTGAAGTTCATTTATTCCAATTTCATCTGGAAGTCGGTATTGCATGATCTTGACAACTGTTATTCGTCGTGAGTTGCAGACTTTTCTCATTGTTTCCTGGGTCAAATTTGTATTTCCGTTTCCCCATGCGACGATATTGTTTTTTAATTGATTTCTTAACCACTGCGGAAAAAGGTGTTCGATTGTTTTTCTTCTTTTAAATTTGCAACTGAAGAAATCCCAAAGCAGGTTGGAAAAGTCAATCCTATAAGCGTCCATTGTTTTCTTATCTAGGAAAGTCCTCTTTCTTGGGCTATCCCTGTCCTTGTAAGTTTCCTCTCTTAGCCCACTGAGCGGCTCAAAAAGATAGAACACTTCAGGATGCAAGCTGAATAAATTTCCGATGAACGATGAGCCAGAACCCTGGTGAGTCAAAATGATCACATTCAACCTTGGTTTGCTGTGGCTAATGTTTACATTACTCAAGTTTAACTCGGCCTTCTTTATCTTGGCGGTCTGGTTCACGTTCCAAGGAGCCTTGTATAAGATAAGGAAACCTTGAAGGACGACAATCAGAAAGATCCAGAACAGTATGTTCGAATTCCAGTAGCATCCCATCACATCGTATGTCCCTGTAAATAAAGATTCAACACACTTGTTAAGTCTTCAGTTGCGTTGAAAGTTGCATGTAGCCTCTTGTATTTTAATTTGTTAAAGCAAGGCTACTTTTGCAGTACCATACCACCCCTCGTGACTTGGCATAACAAACACAAATTCTGAAATGTAGATTTTATAATTGGTGTTCCTGATAATGATACGGATCCTGCTTATCAGTCAATTTCCCTCAAATTGTGTTTTAAAAAACCTAGAAGCGATTGCTGACCCAGGCGATTTCTGGCTTTCATGTAATCGCCTAGATCACGCCGACAAAAGTAAAATGTTTATTTGAATCAACAGAGAAATTACGTTCCTTTTGTAGTTGCTTCGATCACATCCGGAGGGGATGTCAGTGCTATCTCCCCCCTGGGAAGGGGCTCTACTCCCTATAATGGGCTATACAGGAAAGCTCCGTCCGAGAGGGGCGCCTTTTCCTGGTTCGCAGTATACTAATGGGTAGCAAAAAAAAATGGTCCGTTTAGTATATGAAAGGGTCACAAAATTCGCTGCAAAGTGGAAGAGATGGTGGCTAAAGCTAAGTATATGAAAGGGTGCCAAATTTTGCCAGAAATGACAACGCGAAACACATATAAAAGCTTGTACTCTTTGAAAAACTTAACCAAAACGACTGAAATTCTATCGTTTTGGCTTGTTCTTGAGGTATAAGAAAGGGGTACCATTTTGATAAAAATTAGTATATTAAAGGGGTAAGGGTTTGAAACTCCGGGCCGAGGCTCCGCGTATAAAACTTTATTGATTCCCACCCCCCCCCCCCCCCCCGGGTTCTACCCAAGGGACGCAGTGGTCACCTAAATTGTCAGTATCAGCCAGTAGTATTGACATTTATAATTGTCTTGGATGTTTTCGAGCGTTAACCCATGCAAAAGCCGGTGCGATCACATGGTAACCAGACTTTGAGTGTGTTTTCCATACAATCAACCCAGTTGTTCCAATGGACCGGATCACTCCAGAGTCTACCAGTCGATTGGGACAATCAGATTGATTGTATGGAGAACGAGTTCCCACGTGAACGCACAAGCTTTTGCGCGGTTTTGACCAATAATAAGTACGTAATCATAGGCTAAATCACATAGAAATAACTGTTTCCTTAAATAGCTTCAAAACAAACCTCTTGCAAAATAGATTCCTAGGTTTCTGGGAAGTTCTCGCAAGAGACTGGCAACAAATCCAGCTTTTTCTGTCAGCAGAAAGACCACCTCATGCAGACACAGTAACAGACCGTTGTAACTCAGGGCTGGGTTGTTCGAAGCAGAGATAACTTACCCGGGATTTAATTGCCAACTTAAAGTTCAAAACTGCACGCTCACAAAGCTGATTCCAGGAAAATTCTTTTTAGCCTACGATTTGAGTTTGATTAATCTCAAATTATTTGTTAAACTTAACAGAGGAGAAGCTTTCAAACAAGAGAAACGGAAAGGCAGATTAACATTTAATCCCGGGTTAGTGTTAACCGACTTTCAAACAACCGGCCGGGCCCAGGCATTTTAGTTCGTTCATTTTAAGTGCAGTTCAGAACAGTCCTTTTTTCATATTATTTCCCACATTTGGGCCTAAGTGATTCATCAAAACAATAAAATTTTGATCAACTTTGGAAGGAGGAAAGATAAAAGCAAATGATCAGTTAGGACTGAAGCTTGGCTTGATAAATGATGATCTCAAGGAAAAGCTCGTGCTTCTTGGGGCATTATTTTAATGTTTCAGGCTGTTCTTCCCAGTTTAGCTTAAACTCGGATTTTTTTTATACGATCAACATGTACAATTTTTGTAGTTATGTAACTAAGAATGGCAAGTTTTAAGTTTGATTTAAATGCTCAAGGAGTTTAGTTAGATAATATAATGCCGCCTTAGGTGCATAATCTTGATTTTAAAACAGTTTATTTTATTGATATGAACTATTATCAGATATGAACTATTATCAGAAAGTTTGAATGGTTTAAATTCAGCATCACTGAAAAAAACCACTGACTTTGACCTTAGTCACTACTTAATCACTACGATCGCATGGTACGCTGGTATTTGTCATGCAGGTCATCTCATTTGCACAACGCGTCGTAGTGTTCACGTGTCTAAAGAGCGGCGAAAATAAGTAAGCAGTGTTTTTTGTTTCGAAAAAAAGAGGTTTCTTTCTAAAACCTTTCGATGCAAACTTTGTTTTTCCTAGTTCATGGTCTTCAAAAGTTACGATTTCCTTGATATTTAGAACAAATAAAAAACATGAATCAAAGAAAAGCTATAGCCAAGGTTAGATCAGGTAATCAGAATTTGAGATTTGAATCTGGAAGACACTGCATTCCAAAGATACCTTAAAACATTTATGATATGTAAATACTGTTCTTCTAACGAAATTGAAAATGAAATTCAGCCAGTGAAGAGGAAGATGAAGTCGTGTTAGATTATGTCCTAGTCACGCAGGATGCTATTCCCACCATTTCCTATAGCAAAGGTTCGATCCTCGTAATATCGCATGATGAAAGAGTTCCGGGTCCAAGACTGGAAACCCCGACTGTTGACAGACGCTGCAAGAACGCACATTTATGCACCTGATCCTACCGTGGCCCATAAGGGACATAGTCTTTTTGTTTTGTTTTGAAAACCCACATTTTAATTTTTTTAAAAAGGTAAGTTTTACTTCGTCTTTTTAATAAAGCCACCCTTATCTTGCAAAACCCAAGTTTTTCTTTGCTTTGAAAACTCAGGTACTTTTTGGAAAAACTCAGATTTTTTAAACAAAAACTCAAGTTTTTCTTTGTTTTGAAAACCCAGGATTTTTAATAAAACCCCAGATTTTTTTTTTTCAAAAACCCAAGTTCTTCTTTGAAACTCAGGTTTTTTGTTTTATAAAAGCCAAGTTTTCTTTTCTCAGTTGAAAACCCAGCTTTATTTCGCGGGGGACTGTCTTCGCAGGGCAAATCCAAACTGTGCCTTTGATACACCGCTGACCCTGAATCCCTGATTGATGTATTAAAACAAGATGGCGGTCGTGTTGAAAGTGGCTTTATCTGTTGTCTGGCTCATTTTATGCCTTCCAAGTGGTATGAGCATAGGTAAAAAGGGTGATGGGCCTGCACGGCTCTCACGCACGTGTTTTAGCCATTTAAAATGGCTTACAAATTTAAGCCACAGGTTGTAGCTGCAGTTCTGATTAGTGAATTCCTCTTTTTAGTGTCTAAAAGAGTAACAGGCGCAGCTCCTGCGCGCGTGTTTTAGCCTTTCTAGAGTTTTGCTCTCACGAGTACATCTTTGAGGGAACGCCCTCTTTGCGGACGGTGATTTCATAACAGACATTAAACGAATTCGCAAAAATGGGCAACAGGAATTCGTTAAAGCTCTTACGCGTTTTCACTACAGAGAGATCGATCGTTTGAGAATTCAAATCAAACAATCAAGAGGCCAAAAGCTCCTACAAAGAACTCAAGCACTGTTGTAAATAGGAAACCACATATCAAGAAGTTAACGCACTCGGCGCCGAGTGAAAACAATGTAACGCTTGAGCGTGTACATAAGGTAGCCGAAAGCATCACCAAGAAAATTTCAGAGTTCGGCGAAATGATATCAAAACTAGATGCCATTCAGAATAAACATGTTGAACAGTATAGTACTTGTCTCTTTCCTGAGTCCCAATACGAATACGGGTCCACTAAGAAACCATTCAAAGCAAACTCAATTAAAGGAAAATCAACAAAGGCAACAAAAATCAGTTTACTCAAAGAGGCGACAAAAAAGCCAACAAAAAACAATTCACTTAAAGAAAAGGCAAAAACGCCGCCCAAGGTCAGCTCAACAAAAAGGCGAAAAGAACGCAGAAAAACCAAACACAAAAAAGAATTAAAAACACGTTTAGACGCAAACAAAAAACACATCAAGAACCTCTCGGATAAAAAGCTTACAAATGACCAGATTAACTTACTGGTGAAAGGGCTGAAATACATTCCCACACCCGTGACAAACGAGATGCAAATTAAAAGACAACTCTTGCGTTACTTCGATCATTTCGCGAGAAGAATGCGTCTCCAATACATTTTTCACGGGGAAGACACAAAACCTTATCCTTTCCACGTTAAATCTACATGGAAACCACCAGTACATTGAGGATAAAATTAAAGAAGGTCAAACCCAGCTAGATAACAGAGAACACTACAGACCTCTTGTGAATCCTATGGTAGAGGAAACGAACCTAAGAGTTCAACAGCTTCTAAGCGACCTCTATCTTGGAAACCTATAGGAGGAGTAGTATGCAACGCATACGAAGCATTCCACAGAAATGAACCTCCTATCCCTACACGACTACTGCAAAGAGCTCTCAAACTTATCCTAGCGGAGAACTCCTTTCAACTTAATGGAAAAAACTACCTACAAATACATGGGACTGCCATGTGCACCAAAATGGCAGTTGCTTTCGCCAATATTTTCATGGCTAGGGTACAAACAGAGATTCTAAATCAAAGCGCTTTAAAACCGCTCGTCTGGGAACGATTCATTGACGACACCTTCTCCCTCTGGACCGCAACCAGAGAAGAGATCACACAGTTCATTGAACAAGCTAACAAACACCATCAGACGATCAAGTTTACGCCTGAAGTATCCCAAACAGAAACAAACTTCTTGGACACTACTGTTTACAAAGGTGAAAGATTTAGAAATGAGTCGGTGCTAGATGTACGCACCCATTTTAAGCCCACTGAGACATTTCAGTACACCCATTTTTCAACCTGCCATCCATCAGGAGTGAAAAGATGCTTCATCAAAGGAGAGGCTCTAAGACTACTCAGAACTAACTCTTCTAAAACATTATTTGAAGAGAGCGTCACAAACTTCAAAACACATCTTCTTGAGAGAAGATACCCAGAAAACTTTATTCAAACAACCCTCTCAGAAGTTACTTTTAAAGACAGGAAACAAGCCCTCCGACAAAAACAAAAACAAAAAAGAAAATCTTGTCCTTTGTAACGCAATATCACCCAGCAGTGCCTAACTTAAAACCAGTACTCATGAACAGCTGGCATTTCATAACACAGCAACCATTGCTAAACGACATTTTCAAGGAACCACCCCTAATATCGTACATTAAAGAGGGCGTTCCCTCAAAGATATACTCGTGAGAGAAAAACTCTAGAAAGGCTAAAACGCGCGCGCAGGAGGCGTGCCTGTTACTCTTTTAGACACTAAAAAGAAGATCACAAATCAAAACTGCAGTTACAACTTGTGGCTTAAATTTTTGAGCCATTTTAAAAGGCTAAAACACGCGCGTGGGAGCCGTGCAGGCCCGTCACCCTTTTTACCTATGCTCATACCACTTGGAAGGCATAAAATGAGCCAGACAACAGATAAAGCCACTTTCATCACGACCGCCATCTTGTTTTAATACATCAATCAGGGATTCAGGGTCAGCGGTGCATCAAAGGCACAGTTTAGATTTGCCCCGCAAAGACAGTCCCCCGCGAAAAAAAGCTGGGTTTTCAACTGAGAAAAGAAACTTGGGTTTTATAAAACAAAACCCTGAGTTTTTCTCATAGAAACCTGAGTTTCAAAGAAAAACTTGGGTTTTTGAAAAAAACCTGGGGTTTTATTAAAAATCCTGGGTTTTCAAAACAAAGAAAAACTTGCGTTTTCATTTAAAAAATCTGAGTTTTTCCAAAAAATACCTGAGTTTTCAAAGCAAAGAAAAACTTGGGTTTCGCGAGATAAGGGTGGTTTTATAAAAAAGACGAAGAAAAACTTACCTTTTTTAAAAAAAAAAATTAAAATGTGGGTTTTCAAAACGAAACAAAAAAGGCTTATGTCCCTTATGGGCCACGGTATGATCCTGAGGATTGCCTGCTCCTTCACTATGAATTCATTGGTCTTGTGAAGTTGGATCAGGTTATTTGTCAGCTACCAGGAAACGCAAATGTGACTTTTCTCGAAGATGATTTTCATTTAGAAATAAATGAAGAGGTGTATCGTCAGTGTGTGATGCAAGCTAGCCAAGTGTCAAGAACGGAATCAGCTCCCGAAAATGCAGTACCAGCATCAAATGGTCGGACATCTTAGAGCGGGACGTACTCTTCGGCTGCCACACAGAGTTCAATGACATCGCATCCAAAACTTGCTTGTATTGGTTGGCTTCACGATATGCGTTTCCTGAACAATGTCAGTATCACTATCAAATCTGCCAGTTTGAGTGCGTGCGGAGAACAAAACACTATGCAAAAATGTTCTCTAATACCCTAAAATTCAGTGTTTGCGCGCCCCTTTAATTTACTGAGTTCTTCAGATGGCTGTGGATAAACCAGCTGATGCTTGTAGGCATGGTATCACGTCCAAAGGAAAAAAAAAGCAGAAAGTAACAATAACAACAGCAACAACAAAAATAATCGAAAAAAAAAAAACAGGTTACAAACAGACCATCACAAGAAGGTCAAACAATAACCTTTGTCCGAATTGCTGCTGGAAATCTATCAGTTGGATGCTAGTAGTTCGCCATAAGACAACAGAGGTGCAATGTTTTAACTCCAAGAATTCTATTTCTATTTTAGCCACAACCACGAAAGTGGAGTTAAAACGACAGCGCCAGAAACTGTAGCTTCTTTATAAGCAGATAACCGCAAGCAAACATCAAATTACGTATTAAGAAACTCGTGGATCCTTTCATAAATTAAACGTCACTCTTTTAAGTGGCTTTTAGGAATCTAGCAATTAAACTGAGCCCAAAAACCTAACTAGTTAACAAAGAACTAGCACACGCAGAGGCACAAAGATTTCAAACGGCTCTAAGAACATCAAACACTCCAAACAGTATCACAGCTTGATGTTTCTCCCCGATCAATAGGTCAACCACGCAATTTACCGGCACAATTTCGCTGTGTCGCCTTCAAACCATCTTGATCAAAGGGACAAAGCTGTTACGATTGTACGTCAGCAAGCTCTATTTTGAAAGCTGGAATAACTTCAACAACTAGCGGCAGTCATGCTTGGCCTGTCATTTCATATACTATCGACAACAAGTTATAACAATTTACCGCGTATCCCTCCACGCCAAAGTTGTGAACGCGCTTCTAATTGGTCTCAAAACAATTATCTTGACAGCGCTTAAGTCATCGCTCGCACATGCGCTGAACCGTGAAACTCTGCCTTTAAGCTTAAGTACTGTAGTAGTAATGCAATATCACCTACTATAATGAGAAATGCCTTTGAGTTGCGATAGCTTATGAAATAAGTAAGCTTGTTAGGAAGAAACCTAAAAGAAAATGGATGTTTATCAATCACTCGACTTTTCTTGCAAAAGACATGGCTGCTGTAGTTAGCTGCGTCAAAATTTTTCCTGTGTCCAATATTTAAAACACCAGCTATCAGACGTGCAAAATGAGTTTCTGCTTGTAAGATTGTGGACTAAAATGCTCATGTGCACCGCATTCTCTTAAAGCAACGTCTTAAGACTTTCAACAAAACAGTACTGATGATATATGCAGCAGAACTAATCCTAATGACCTGAAACAATTTAAAGTTATCTGTAATGATTGGATCAACTTTGTGCAGCCGTTTCTTTGATGAATGATGCGACCTTCAAGGTCAGGAGCTATTTATAACCGCAGCAAAAGATCTTATTCCACTTCACAATGACAACTGTAGAATAGATTTTATAATTACGTGATGTACAACAGGTTATTGTGCATACAAAGCGAATTCAAGTTTCGTGTCTTGCATATATACTGCTCACGGAAAGGGGCGCCTATTGCCTCCCACGCACGCAGCCTATCTTAGGGTCGTCACGCAATGCTCCTCCCCAGAGTGACGACCCTAAGAACGGCTGCGCAGGAGACTAGAGCGCCTATGGATATTAGTGTTTCGGATGGGGCGCTTATTCGGGGACGGCGTTCTTTAAAAAATATAACATTTGTAAAGGATAACAAGCAAATGTTAACAACAAAATAAGCACGTTTCAAATGCCGATAACTGTCACCTTTTGGTGGCAAAAAATCCTTGCGGTATTTTTACACTATGAGTGTCGATGTCACTGTCCCCTTCGTGATTGTAATTCAGGAAAATAAATTTCCGAGGCTGCTTTAGATTGATTTGAACCGTACTTGTTTAGTATTGATCCCCCAACAATTCAGTCTGATGATGCTTCGATTATTAAAGCGCTGTACTGCTGTGCATGAAAGCAGCGCTTATTCAAGGGCGGCGCTCTTTAATATTTTTGCTCTCAGATGCAGCGCAAGGTTTCAAATACCAATAACTGTCACCTTTTGGTGGCAAAAAATCCTTGCGGTATTTTTACACTATGAGTGCCGATGTCACTGTCTCCTTCGTTATTGTAATTCAGGAAAATAAATTTCCGAGGCTGGTTTAGATTGATTTGAACCGTACTTGTTTAGTATGGATCCCCCAACAATTCAGTCTGATGATGCTTCGATTATTGAAGCGCTGTACTGCTGTGCATGAAAGCGGCGCTTATTCAAGGGCGGCGCTCTTTATTATTTTTGCTCTCAGATGCAGCGCTTGATCGAGGGCGGTGCTTGATCGGGGGAGACGCTTAATCGAGCAAATACCGTACTACTCTCGAAAAGGAGCCCCCAGGGATGTTTTCCAAACACTAGACTTTTCTTGAGAAAAACAGGGCTGCTCGGGGACTAAGTAGAATTTCTGTTTACCAATTTTGTTTTCGTTGAGAAACGTTTGGACTTAACACACTCGTATGGGTGAAATCTAGAAGCTCTTACGAGACGCAGATATCTTCAACCTCAACCTCTTATGTTGCTTTCCATGCTGGTCGCACTCGCAAATCGACCAATTTTCGAAACAAGTTGGCGATCGCTTGCCCGGATTGCATGCTTTACGCAACCGAAAGAATGGTGTTAAATTGACGATATCTGCTCATCGAATCTGCGCATACTGAGTAATTTAAAAATAGCTAGCGTGTTATCTTTACATTTTAAAATAGTATTGTTAAGATTGTCAAAAGCAAATACCGTCAGATCAAGAATTTTCCTTAAGTAAACACCAGCTATCAGATGCGCAGTACAAATTTCTGCTTGTAATATTGTTGACTAAAATGCTCATGTGCACCGCGTTCTCTTAGAGCAACGTCTTTGGAGTTTCAACATATAATCCTAATGGCCTAAAACAATTTAGTTTTCTGCAGTGGTTTAAGCATAATGCTTTCTTTGTTGAATCATGCGAACTTCAGGGTCACATACATACATGCACTTTATTTCTACTCGAATTACCAGTGTAGCTCAGACTGTTGAGCTAATATCTTCGAGAAAGAAAAAATAATAGTAGTAATAAAGTAATAATAAAAAGTAAATTGATTAATCAATTGATTAAATCATTTAAAATAATTGAAAGTTATTAAAATACTAAGAGTTCGTGTTCCTTATGGCTTTTTTGAAGACTTTTAGCGATGTCATTTTTCTCATACTGTCTGAGAGCGAGTTCCAAAATTTACATCTTCATATTTAATTGACTCGAGTTCATAACTTGTTGTTCTCGGTTCAGGTAAGGTCAGAATATTCTTTCCTCTCAAACTATTTATAATTGCAGCAAAAGATCTTACCTGGTTTACGGTTATTACATTTATGGTTAGTATTACATATATAGTTGATTTGTATTAGCCGAGCTACTTCGCGGGCCGAAGGCCCCTCGAGAGCGGAGCTTTTTGTGGTCATGAGGTCATTCATGTCCGTACGTCGCAACATGCTTCATGTAGCATGTTGGAAGTGTCCTTGAATGCTCACGTGTCTATGCTGGAGCTGGAGAAAAATGGCGGACTACTAAACGCTTCAGCATAAATACTCTTCTTTAACTTGCTTGAGGCTAAAAGTGAAAGGCTTAAAGTACTTTCGTGGAGCACTGTTAAGATAAGACTGATGTTATAACGTGGTAAAGAGCAATATCTCATACACTGGACACTGACAAGAAGCAAAAGGAGACGTTTAATCTCAAGTCAACAATATGGCCGCTGGTTTTCGTACGCTGGATTTTTTGGTGTCCTTGAAATGAAGACTGCATTCCTTTTAAAAGCTCTACATGAAAGGGAAAAGACCTTAAGAATACTCTGGGTATAGAAGAAATATAGAATAGAAGAAATATAGAAGAAATATTGGAGAGCTAACTGCTTCAGTAGAAGGTTAAAAATACTTACTCGAGGACAGACTTTTTTTTTCAGAGGAGATCTGGAAAGCGACCATCTCAAAAGACCACATGAGCCTCAAACTTTCGGTTAAATTCTCAAGTTCTTCTTTCACTATCACGGTAAAGTATATTACGTATTGATTGTGTGGATTTACATTAAAAGAATTGTTTAATTGAGAAAATTTCTATGTTGAAAATAATTTTCTTAAGATGTTCAAGTGAATTAAATTCTCTTTTTCTGTGTTTAAAAATATTAATTAATGGAATTTCATCAATAAACCATTTGTAAGGTTAAAAAACCCAAATCTTCTATTGCAGTTTTTACATTTCAAGTTTGTTTGGCAATGTTTATTTCGCAACTTGTGTGTATTGTTAATACTAACAACTCTAGACTGAGTTAGTGTTGATTTTCAAGAAGCCATTTTGTTGTTCCTCGGTGCCCCTGCGAATTGGGTTGTTTCGATGATGACTTCTTTGTCGCCAATATTTTTTTTCCTTAGTCATGTTTTTATATACTTTTATATATACATATATATACGCCAATATTGCCTGAAGAGTGTGGTCATCCTTTGGCCATACGAAACAGAGCTGTAGCAATAAAGCGATGAAATACATCTGAAGCCTGGAATAATTTTCGTTATAATATTTACTGCTCCTGAAAAGTTGAGCGCTCTCTGAAAACCATTCTACACATTTGCAGATTGAATTTATATATATATATATATATATATATTTTTTTTTTCATTTATATCCCAATTTGTTTAGTGTAAATAGTGTGTAGTTTTAACGAAGGAAGAGCCACCCCGTGGATTTCGTTAATAAACCATTATTATTATTATTATTATTATTGTTATTGTAGTCTTGTACACATGACAGTAGTTAACGGACAAGCACGGTCACCGCGGATTTCATCATATGTAGGCGTACGATTTATTTCCCCTGGCCTGATAGCAAAAAAACTCGCTAATTATAAAACAGCTCACCTCTAGAAAAGATGCCCTTGTTTTACCGTTAAACCTTTGGAAAAAAATAATATTGGACATCAGTTGATCGTGAGTTAAACTCTTTGCCGAATACTGGCAAAAGAGTCAATTTGTTTCCGGAGTGTCAAATTGTTTTCGGAGTCCAAAATTGACCGTCTATTAAGCACAGGTACCGTTTCTTGTACTTAATAAACAGATCCTGCAGGGCAAGTGTACTTATTTTGCAGAAAAGACCATTATCTTCGATTATTACGTACAAAGATTGTATTTTCCTCTTATTAAGTACGTCTCTTGTACTTATTAAGTACGAAAAATGTGATTAATAAGGACAAAAGGTAGGTCTTTCGTTTATTAAGTACAAGTGTCACCAAACTTCGCAAACAATGATTTTTCATACTTGGCGGCCATTATGGAAAAAAATATCGAGGGCGAAGTGTATTCAATTGGTGAATCTTTAAAGAAAAAAAATGATTCAGGCAAAGTCTTGTTTGTAAATTCTTTCAATTAAGCAACAAGACGACATGGATTTTGTTTTAGGGGCCGATATTTTTCAAATGTAAGAGTTCGCAGCCCGTCCGATCGCGGATCGATCGATCGAGCGATCAAGCGCTGGCCCGGTGAAAACCGTGAGCGTTTTTGTTTCCCGTTCCGTAAATCTGTTTTTCCCAACAGAATACTTCGAGTAAAGATAATAATCAGTGGTGTCTGAAACTACATTTCAGTAGGAAAGAGAGAACCGCTTTGTTTTAAACTAACTGTTTGAAAGTGCGAGATTAAAATCTATTTCATGATCTGTAATTTGCGAAACGGAGTATTTCTGACCTCTTAGCTCAGGAGTACTCGACGGAGCCGTTCTGCAGGGTCATCATGAGCTGGCTAGCAACTTGTCAACTGGCATAGAAATCTTGCTGGCAATTTGCTGTTACCGAAAGCTTGCTGGGTCTGTGTTTACCAAATTATTCTATGGCTAGAAAAATGAACTCTTCCGGTTGGCGTGACGAACTGTTCTTATTATAGCTGGCAAAACGTGAGGATGTCACGCGGCGTGATTTAATGTTTAACTTCGCAATTAGTGAAATATTGCTTCGGTTTGTCGGTACCCTTTGTTTTGCTGTCAACTAGAGGACGACCAGTTAATTTTTAATTGCAAAACGATAGTGTGCATGCAATGCATCCAGTACTCTGAGCAATAACGTAGCGGTTGATGTCGTTAATATTTATTACTCCTGCGAGCTACTGCCCATAGAACATGAAGAGATGGTCGCTTTGGTATATTTTTACTATTTTGGGAAGGTAAGTGGCTAAGGTTTCTTTTTAGGTTGTC
Organism: Siderastrea siderea; assembly: GCA_964030785.1. NCBI lineage: Eukaryota > Metazoa > Cnidaria > Anthozoa > Scleractinia > Rhizangiidae > Siderastrea > Siderastrea siderea. The sequence goes on from OZ034969.1 coordinate 33,816,291, forward strand.
CGGGTACCGACTCGGGAGCTTTCAAGAAATGAAATTGATATTTTGTCTGATTTAGCACACTAATGAGCAAGATTCGAAGGCGCGTCTCTCAAACCGCTTAAAATCTACCGGCTGCAATATCTCAGGAATGGTAGGGACTCGAATCGTAAGTAGGCTTGTTTTCACATTGTAGTATTCTAGGGCGTCATCTGGGTAATAAAGGGACGCTTTTTCAGTTTTCTTAATTCAGTTCCGTTTATATTTGTTGATCGCCAAATTAACCGACCACTTTGAATTTAAAAGCGAAGAAAGGCTATCGCCAGCTGTATAATAAGCATTGATACCATCGTGTATTTGAAGGCACTGGGAGCTCAGAAATTCGCGATACACGATACGAGTAATGTTTTAGGCCAAAAACAGAACAGCTCAATCTCTGTTAGCGTACACAAATATCCCTTTAAGAAAACACCGAGAAATGAGGAAACGACCTTCACTTATTTTGCTTAAAGTTTCTCCTGGGTGCCTCTGCTTTATGAACGAAAATAAATACCGATCTATATCACAGACACCCGGCGAGGAATATTGTATACATCAACCGCCTGTTCCACCGTCAGAGATGGCAAAGAGCAAAAACTGTGGGTTTCTATATAAAAAAAAAGGTACTAGAGTATATTTTACTAACATGGATTTGACCAATAAATGATACGTTTCTCTGGACCACTTCTACCTTACAGTAGTGAAACTTAGAAAGTTACACCGCGAAGATAGCGACGAAAAAAGACAGCTAAGTCCTAAAGAAAAGAGGGTATTGGAACTTGGCGGTATTTAATTTTCTGAAGAATAGCAATAAATTAAATTCAATGAAAAAATAGCCATATTTTCGCCCTGGGCTCTTGCCAAATGCAAACGTGTAAAGAATAAAAGATTCACGACCTCAGCTTGACAAAAGTCAAATTATCTTTTCGTTCATATAAACGGATTAAGGTTTTTACCTCTCAGTAATTCCAAAGTACTGGCAAATGGGCCGACGAACTGTCTTCGTAATCTTGGTTTGTTCGGTTCTAACGCGTGTTCCTCCACAAGCTCTGCAAGAAGATAGATCAAGAAAAATATCCTATCGCTTTAATGCTCGTCCGCTATCCATGACATCGATAAGAGGTTTTTCAATTAAAGGTAAGTTCTGCTCAGAAAACAGCTTTTAACTGACGCATTCCACCACGTGCTGTATTTTTACTTAGAAACGCCGAGGGAAAATCGCTCTAAGCACGAAAACGTTTTCAGCTGCGAGACTGTGCAGTGAGTGCAATTCTGAAATTTCTCAAAATTGTATTGTTCTTCATTGTTATGATATCAGAGAGAGCGCTAGAGCCACCGGCTGATCATGTACAAACGCTACAAGGGTGACAAAGTTTACCATTCTTTTATGTGAAGTTACATTTTATACATCAACTATTTTATATTCGTGTCATTTTGTCGTATATTTATGTCAAAACAATTTCTTCTGTGCTAGTGTGATTTTTGCCGTATCAAGCGATCTTTTATATGCATCAAATAAATCATTGTTTCATACATGAGGTGGTTAACATTTTCATCGATATCAAGTTGCGTGCACATTTTTATACATCAAGAAAGGGGAGATGAGCTTTTGATCAGAAGTACCATCAAGGAGAAGAGTCTGGCGACGAGTTATCGGGGTTTTTTCATTCCCACTATTCGAGAGTTCTTTGAAAAAATGCTTTTATTGATCCGGCAGTGTAACACTTGTTTGGAAGAAATAATGATGGTGACCAAGCAGAATTATTAGCTAGAAGGATGGAGCAATATGAGCAAACTTTACGAGTCATGTACCAGCGAATAACAGAATCGCGTTCCCACCAACATGCTCTTGGCTTTAATTATGAGCAGTTAATGGTTTCTCATCGCACAGAAATTGGAAACATGATAGAAGGTCTTTACTCTGGTAACGACAATGTTGAAAGAGCAACAGAGACAGAGGGAGATCTTTGCTCCATCAGGTACCAAACGGTCGTGCAGGCAGGCCAGATTTTAATGAAAAAGTTATGGGAGCCCGTAAATGCAACCACCTCTCATCACTGTCCAAACAGAGGTAGTGACAGTGAATGATAGTGGTAGATGCAGCATTAGGGCAGCCATCTGACTAGGGTGCCAAGGTTAGTACATCTCTGATTATATTGTCCAAGGCAACGTCGGTAATCTGAGAAAAATTATGCTCTTGGCTAACAGGCATACTATTGAATCCTTGACGGTGGCGAGAAAGAGTTCTTGCAGATACACCAAGTATTCTTGCTATGTCACTCCACCTAAAATCTGGACCCTCTCAGAGTCCTCGAATCTGTTCTTCAGTTAGGCTTACTGTTTTTTTGCGAAACAAAACGAAATGAAAAATAAATGAAGACTAAAGTCAGCTAATGGTTCGGTGCGCGTTGTGTTGGCAAAAAATTAGATTAATAACTACCGGAAATGCAGAGTTTTTAAATTCAAAGATCTGTATATTACGAAACAAGCTCTTCTCAGATCGCTGCGAACTTTAACCTATTTCGTTACATTCGTTAACGCCGTCCTTTAATATTCCTCCCTGCAACAATGAATTCTGAACAAAAAGCTACGAGCCAAGAGGTCAGAAATACTCCGTTTCGCAAATTACGGCAGCAATGTATAGATGAACACTGATCGACGGTCTTCGTTTTCGAGTGGGGTCTTCGTTAAGTGTCCGTTAAAAATAGATGTAGGATATCTCGAAACTAAGATTTTTATCGTGTTCGAAGACCACCCCGCCATATCCAAACACGTCCAAATATTTTACGAGGATTGCCGAAAACGTGCCAAAAGTGTTAAGTAGTCAGTGGCAAAAGAAAGTCGTCACGCAATGTTATCAGGCGTGTGCATTATTTTGACATCGGACTGTTGTCACGCTACGCTGTTTCATCCAGCTCGCACGTTCACTACGGTATGTTATTTTAACTCGGTCAAAAATCCAATCAAATCACACAAGACCGCACCGCAACAAACGGCATAATGTTGACTCAGTGTCTCACAATTAGGATCACAATACAGATCTGTAATTTGCGAAACGGAGTATTTCTGACCTCTTAGCTCAGTGACTGATATCAAGACCTGGCAATAACACAAAATAAAACACAGTAAAATTAGACAGAATCGCTTTAATATTAAATAAAAACCACACGTTTTCGTATTCACTAAGTGACCAAAGCCAAGCTAAATAAACACTGACAACCTTTTTTTTCCGGCTATTTACTACATAAAATAACATCGATTTACCTGCAGTCGATGTAGCCTGAGTTCAAGCACCTCCAAATGTCCAATGAAAATCGAATGTAACAAAAAAGTTAAATAATCGCTTTACCAGTTTTTCGATTCATTGTTGTTTACCACATCCGTTCGTGTCCTCTGAACCAAGAACCACTACCTTTAATCGGCTTAAATTGTGTTCGTTTCAACTCTCGCAGCTACAATGCTGAAATCGCACAGCTTCAATCTGCTTTAGACGATGGATATACTGACAACAATTTTTCAGGATACATCAAACCTGTGCCACATTTTAAAGCTCGGAGCATTTTTTTTATCCATGCAGCTTTGCAAAGAAACGCTGCAACACTTCGCAAGGTTTTGGCGCCTTTTTCGTTCAGTCATGTGATCATTGTTCCTTTTTAACTCTTTTCTCGTTTGTTTTTCTCTCGCTCTTTCATGATTTTGTGGTAGTCCAGTTCTGGCCCCTCTCTCTGTCACGCAACGCTCCGCTCTCGCAGAGAGAGGGTCCAGGGACAATTGTCTGCGCATGCTCGTAATTTTAGCTAGTTTCCTAGCTAATCGCTATTGCGCATGTACAACGAGATAAGACGAATAAGAAAACAGAGAAGGGAAGGGAAGCGCTGGCGGACGATTTTTTTGTGCGGTCGCAAAAAGAAAATAATATTTCCCGAATTCGATCGTGTTTGCTCCATGTTTGGTTAGTTGCACTGAGCGATTTCCTCTTGCAGTTCAGATTATTTTTTCAGAAGAAACAGTTGCTGCGAGCGTTACATGAATTCTTGAAGTACTGAGAAACAGAGGAGTTGTGGTCAATTCAAAAACACTGGATACGGGAGCCGAGAGAAGGCTAAAGCTTGAGTAATTACGAGGACTAACTGCCAATTTTGTGGTATTTGCTGTTGATCAAAACATTTTGCTCAACCTTTTTTGTAACGCTGTAACTAAAAACCTAAATGTTTTTGGAATTTTACCAACTGGCGTTCTTCCAACTGCTTCTTTATAGGTTAGTTAAAGTATGAAACTTTCAGAACGTTATACAGTTGTAATTGTTGTGCCTTTGCATCAGTAATGAAGGGCCTGGTTAAGGGCTATCGAACACAGGCTTCAGACCAGGGCGGAGAAAGGTTGGGCGATGAAACGAGCGTGTCCGAGCAAAAAGGTGTGATGCAGTGGATTGGGATCGAATTGGGTGCTAGACCAAAATTCAAAATTCAAAGATCCAAATTCAAAATCCTAACAATCTATTAATAGTTTCCGAAAAACGTTAACTTTGGGTTATCTTTTCTTTGTCTTTTCCGCCTTAATCGATGCTAAAAAACTGTCTTAAAACGAGCAGAGCAAAGTAAAAAGATGGAAAATGGCGTTTGGATGACGCGTGGCATGACGCGTATTTATAATTCGTGCAGCTCGTGCAAGGTGAATCAGGACACGTCCCTAGTTTCAGTTAATTAATTAAATCAAATCAACATTAACACCGCGCTTCTTCTTCTTTTTTCCCCAAAACCTCTCCTATGCTTGTCTGTTTCTTTAGGCACTACAAATAAAATTGCTCCTCAGTTTAGACGGTTTTCTTTGCTTTGTTTTTGTGAGATAAAGGGAGGAGAAATCTGCAAATTTAATTTCACTTTTAATTTGTTTACATACAGTTTGTGGCGTTGCGACGAATCATCGCCATGGCGCGTTGGAAGGAGGCAAAGTTTAAAGTTGCAAAACGCCACTATCTCCAAATATCTCCAGCTAATTTTTTATTATGTCATGTAAAATTTATCGGCCTTTAATATATGTAAGATTTAGGGTGGAGTAATTTGGAGCTTTTTTAAAAAAGACGAGGAAAGACAACCATGTCATGTTTTTCGGCAAGAGCAAGCATTCGACACTCTCAAATTGAGCGCATTTTTCGGGAACTTACTGTGAAAAAGATTGACTAATGTCCACGCAGACATAAGGATTTTAAGCTGTGAGCCAGGACTGTGGAAAAACGTTTTAATCATAGTGCACGGCTGGCTGAAAAATAAGGAAAGAAAATGAGATTTCCGGTTTGTTGAAAGGTAAATTTTGCCGGCCACCAAACGCACCGGAAGCGCGGAAAGAGCGCTCGTGCCAGTCCTTCTCCGCATCACACATCGCTTGAAGAGCGGACTGCTCGTTTCATCGCCCAACCTTTTCCCGCCCTGCTTCAGACTGTTTTCCATCGGCGTTGGAGACGAACGCGCATATTTAATGAGCTCTCTATAGTTTATTCGCTCACCTCTCGAAACTCGCAAAATTCGCATCCATACTATGTTGTTTCCAGAACCAAAAGTAAGGCAAAGAAAATTTAAATGCGCCAAAATATTGTCGAAAACGTCCGGGGAAAACTATTCCTTGAGCGAAGTGGCAGATGTTGTGCCCGGGTGTTGTGAAACAATCTCATTTGCATCGGGCATATTTAATGAGCTTTCTCGCCTTCTTCATTCTACACTCGAAACTTGCCTAAATTCGTTTCAAAACTCTATTCCTTTTCTCTCTCGAATAAATAAAACTAATGAAAGTGCAGACATGCCACAGACATTCCAATCCGCCAAGTTAATCTTGAACTAAACTTGAAAAGTTTTCCGAGTGTTGCCAACCTCACTCGCCACAAATATATTTTCAGTCGGGCGGGGGTGAAATCAACATCCTGCGCTCTGATCCGCTCTGATTGGTTTAGTGGGAGCATGCGCAGACAGTTGTCCCTGGACCCTCTCTCTGCGAGAGCGGAGTGTTGCGTGACAGAGAGAGGGGCCAGAACTGGACTAGATTTTATGGTAACTAGTGATTGAATTTTGAATCGATTTCGCATTCGAATCGCACTGCTCCTAATTTCAAATTTCAACGGAAGTAAAAATGGAACTGCGGTACCCTGCACCCCTCCCCCCCCCCCCCCGCCGCGCACGGGAAAAAGTGCATTTCGCCCAGCAGCGATTTTGCGGGCTGATGGCCGGGCTGACCCGTTGTGGATTTCCGCAGCGGGATTCTGTGGGCAAAATAAACATGGCGGAAGAGCGTGGTCGATATGCACAGCGTTCGTTTTTACGTGCTAAACAAGAATGGTAACTTTTTTCAAAGATAGTCAGTAGAGAGAAAAATATCGGGGCTGTTTTTACAACGGTTTTGTGGAAGTGTGTTAGGCCAATCTAACTACGATGTGGTATTTTTATCGGCGCTCGCAGCGTGCAGTGGCGAGAACCGTCTGTGCACGATCTCGAGACAATCCGTTTTAACGCTAACCCTGGATTCTTTTAAAGACAAGGGGACATGGTGGAAGTGGAAAACTTATTAAAAGGTAAGTGAACAGATTTTGGTTTTCAAAAATTTACAACCTGGGCATATAAGAGCATATTAATGAAGCTTGTCTTGTGCGATTCTAAGTGAGCTAAAGCTTAAGCACAACGACTGGCGCTATTAAATACGGTCGAAGGTTTAAAATAAAGCATTGTGCACACTCTCTAAGCTTGGGTAAATATATGTAGAAAAAAGCGTGCTCACATTATAGAATATTTACGGGTCAAGAAATTGATTTTCTTTGGTAAAAGAATCATAAAACGCCGTTTTCTTAACCAATGAATTTCTAGATTATTATGTATATTCTCCTTGTTGTTATGAGGAATTCTGTGAGAATTCAAAAGAGAATGTGGTGCTCGATCACAACGTGCAGTGATGGTTGAAGCAAAATGTCAGTGATATTTCTTTTTTAATTTGCTGTTTGTTGATTTTAACTTAAAGGTCTTACACAGTAGTCAAAATATTTGTAATGTTTGTTAAATTTGAATGTGTTTTGCAATATTTTTTGGCTAATTAAACTTTTAAACTGACCTGAGCTACATTGTAGCATGGCTTTTCAGTTCGTGTTTCAACACTAGCAAATGACAGTTGTTAGACCATCCGGATATTTTCTTTATGTACTTTTCACTGTGTACCCTTGTCTGAATGACCATTTGCTGTTATTAAAACTTATGCTGAAAGTAAGGTTTAGAAGCTTCAGTTGTTTTATAAAATTAAAGTATTCTGATTGAATATTTTATATGACCTCACATTTTTTTTATAACTTTGGACTTAACTTTGACTATTTTGCAATCCACCTTGTATTTTGATTTGCCATTTTAGACAGAAAAGCAGTAAATCTAGCCCCTACATTTTGTGGACTCTGACTTTGTGATTGCAATATTGTATTAAAAAAAAAACAGCAAATGTAAATTATGATAAACAGAGAAATATTTAAAGGATGGGCTAGTACAGTTAAGTCATTTATGACACTGAGCTTTTAAAAGTGGCATTGAAAGTGGTTGTTGTGTGCATACTGTACTAATATGTGCTATGTACAAGTGATCAGAAAACATAATTACACTGTACAATGTTCCATGGCTCAAGGAGCTTAAATGATGTTTTTTCTTGTGACTTAATTCCTTGAATTCACTGTCACTCATCTAGTCATTGTTATTTGGCAGTCTGCCATGTTCTCTCACAAAGGCTTCATCCCATTTTCTTAGTTTCTCCTTCACAAGGTGTAGCTCTGTTAAAACATATGTTTGGACTGTTTGTTTCTGCTGGTCAATCTCAGAGACTTCTAGTGATTTCCCTGATACTAGTTCTTAAGGGCCTTTGCTTTCTTTGACTGAATTGTTCCATGTTTGTTTTGTGACTGGATTTTTATTCTCTTGCTAGGTGGCTCAATTGGGCATTCCTTTTCACAGAAAGCAGCTTGTTGCATGTTTAAGTCATCCATGATACTTTTCTACTGGATGCTTCATTATCCAGGACCACACCTGAATCCACATCCTTATCACTTGTGATGTTTTAAGTCATTTCAAGATCTGCCGATAGATCTTCATGAATTACTTCAAGGGTAGTGTCCCCTTGCTGATCTTCACAATTTTTTTTAGAGAAGTGGCTCTTTGTTAATCTTCAGAAATTACTAGTTCAGTGGATTTGTCGATGTTTTTTGTACTAATTTACTGTATGTCTTCATCATATTCAGGGTGTTCATCAAGGGATGGCTGTATATCTCCTGTTTCCAGTGGCTGCTGCAATTCTTCGGATCTGCTCTCTCTCAAGTATTAATTAAAAGTGATTTTGCCATTTTTATCGCTCATCTTATAAAGATAAAGCTGATCAGGCCTGATAGACAAATCCCTCCCAGGTTTCTTCCAAGTACCAGGATATCTTGCTGATATTGTTGGATCTGAAAGGATGAAGTTGAGGTCCTTGTTCTTTGTTCTTTATTCACCTTGTGCATCCATCTTCCCTCCATTTCCACCACACTCCAGGTCCAGGTCTTAGAAAATCAGCAATTTTGGAGAGATGTGCCTGCCACAAGCTAGATCTCTTAATTATCAGTTCCTCGCATCATTGATGCAGCCTCATTTGACCTATAAACGTCTGTAAACTGAAGTTCCCTTAGGCATTCCCTTTGGGCTGGTAAAAAAGCTAGCTGGTCAGAATCTTTTGCACCTGACACACCTAGAATGTATAGGTGTGGAACTTCTATCGTTGATTGGATGTCTACCCCTTTCCCACCATGCCTCTCCTTGTACTCTTGACTGGTAAAATGTACAGCAGGATCGTATACTTCTTCTTCTCACCAGGAGCCTGTTTCTCGAAAGTCCCGGTAACTTTTCGGCCCCAGAGCCATAATTTGAAATCAAAATCTATAGAACGGTGGCGTGGTTTTTAGCCCACATATCAGGCCAACTTGTTTTATCAACTAAGAATTTTATTGCTCAGGTTTCAAAACCGACAAAATTTTAGTTTTTAATGTAAACATCGATCACATAAAATAGCTTTCTGGGCCCGAAAAGTGATTGAGACTTTCAAGAAATGGGCTACAGGAACAGCATAAACCTTGAACTTGCTATGCTTGAATGGTCATGCCATGATTAACCAGTGATGGGTTCTTTCACACTTCCTCAGATGGTGTCTAAGTTGCTCTTCTGTCATGTTGCTGTTGTACTCATGGAGAATTGGGAGTTTTGCTTTTAGCTGTTCAGGGGTCATTGTTGTCATATTCTTCATCGCTGCATAATCTCACTTGACACTTTGAGCACAGACTTCTTTGAGAGGGTACTTCCTTGCTGAATCTTCACAAACTTTATTTTCTCTGTTTTCCGCAGAGGTGAGCACAACTTTTGTGTATTCATTGTCTAGCACAGGAGTTCCAAGATTGAATTCCCCGGAAGCTATCCTTTGCTTTATATCTGCCCTAATTTGTTGATTGCTTTGTGGGACAGGCACAGACACTACTCCACCAACTTGTTTTTTACAGCCCTTCTCACCCCATATTTTCCTAAAAATAAAAATTGGAGCTAATTTTTAAGTGATCCTGTTAAGATGAAGTGATATAGTTCTTTAATATATAGTTTGTTATTATTTTTGTTTTTGTTTTTCAATGATCACTAAGGATTTTATTTTGTTAAGAACGGCAATAGCCGATCCATCAAGCGGATTCGTTTTAAAATTCTCTCACTTGTTTTGGGATGAATAAATTTAGTTTGAGTTTTATCAACTTATAAGCTTACTTCCATCGGTCCATGTGGCTACGAGCGTCCTTTTAATTTTGATGGATGAGTGTAAATAATTTTTGTGAAAATTAATTTTGCTTTCTTTGAAATCCTCAGTAGGGGTAATTTGATCTTAACAAATGAATTTTTAGTTCATTTTCACCTTCACTGATCTTCTCAAAGGGAGCTGTATCCACTCCTTCTGACTTTAGGAATTCCTTCAGTATTCACCCTCCATTAGGTGGTGTGGTCTCATTGGTGTTTTCCCTGGTGTTGTATTCCTTTGCCTTTGTAGACCAGCACACAGGTTCATGAGGCCACTTTTTCACATCTTCCAGCTACTGCTCTATGTTTCCAGTAACTTCTTTGGGGGTGTGAGAGTGCTCCTTCATACCAGGTGGGTTTTTTCTAGTTGTGATTTTGCTTCGTGTAATGTTTCAAATGACTGGAGGGCTCGTTGCTTTGATATTGCGGCCAAGTTCTTTGAGCAAGATGCGCATCTGCATGACTTTGTTTCCACAAAGCTTCGAGAGAAGCTTTTAATTGAAGCCGTTGGTTTTTCTTTTCATAAGCACTTTGCTTTTCCTGAAGGTGTAACTTTGGAGCACCTCACTGAAACGCTTGCCAAGGTTTTCTTTGCAAGTTTTTTCATAGGTAGAAAATATTATTTCTCCAATAGCTTTAAGCTCTCCTTTAGTTGGTTGGACCTTTTTTAGGACATGATTTGTTGATGTGTTTTTCATGTCACTGAAAGAGCCCTTGTACTTATGGCGATTTTGTTTGCTTTCAGGAAATGTTTCGCTTAGAGATGCATGTTAGCTCTTGCAACACTTGCACTTTTGAAGGCCCTGCAGATTCCTTCAAAGCTCTGTTGTCTTTGCCCATTTGACAGAGGAGACCTGTGCAAGATGTGCTTGCTTTTCAGGTGGCTTCCTCCAGTAGGATCTTTCCTCGTTAATGATTTTGGAACCTCTCAAGAATGCAACTGTTGATGTAATTTTGAGAATACGTTTAGTATAGAGTCCACAATAGGATTGGCGGGATGCGGGATTTGGCTAATTTTTGTGGCGATATTCGGGGTGGGAGCTGAAAACAGGAGCGGGAAGCGAGAATTTAAATTGATAGCGGGAGCGGGATTTTGTGTTTTACTGGGTCAGGATGCGAGAATCCCCAGGGTATAGTTGCAGGATACCGTATTTTAATTTTTACAAGACTGCATGATTCGACCAGCGAAGGCTGCAGATAGAAATGTATCGCTTGGTGACTTTAGATTAATACGTACATGTGTACGCATGATTCATATAACGCAGGACTGTTTGGTGACTTTAGATAAATACGTACATGTGTACGCAGGATTCATATAGGGTAGGACTATTTGGTAACGTTAGATTAATACTTACATGTGTACGCATGGCTCATATAAGGCAGGACTGTTTGGTGCCTTTAGATTAATACGTACATCTGTACGCATGATTCATATCAGGCAGGACTATTTGGTTACCTTAGATTAATACGTACATATGTACGCATGATTCTTATAAGGCAGGACTGTTTGGTGACTTTAGATTAATACGTACATGTGTACGCATAATTCTTATAAGGCAGGAGGTTTTGGTGACTTTAGGTTAATACGTACATGTGTGCGCATGATTCTTATAAGGCAGGACTGTTTGGTGACCTTAGATTAATACGTACATATGTGCGCATGATTCATGGAAGGCAGGACTGTTTGGTGACTTCAGATTAATACGTACATGTGTATGCATAATTCTTTAAAGGCAGGACTGTTTGGTGAATTTAGATTAATACGTACATCTGTACGCACGATTCTTATAAGGCAGGACTGTTTGGTGAATTGAGATTAATACGTACATATGTACGCATGATTCTTATAAGGCAGGAGTGTTTGGTGACTTTAGATTAATACGTACATGTGTACGCATAATTCTTTTAAGGCAGGAGTGTTTGGTGTCTTTAGATTAATGCGTACATGTGTACGCACGATTCTTATAAGGCAGGACTGTTTGGTGAATTTAGATTAATACGTACATGTGTACGCATGATTCTTATAAGGCAGGACTGTTGGTGAATTTAGATTAATACGTACATGTGTATGCATGATTCTTATAAGGCAGGACTGTTTGGTGACTTTAGATTCATATGTACATGTGTACGCATGATTCATATAGGGTAGGACTTTTCGGTGACTTTAGATTAATACGTACATATGTACGCATGATTCGTATCAGGCAGGACTGTCTGGTGACTTAAGATTAATACGTACATGTGTACGCATGATTCTTATAGGGCAGGACTATTTTGTGACATTAGATTAATACGTATATATGGACGCGTAATTCATATGAGGCGGGATTGTTCGGTGACCTTAGATTAATACATACTTGTGTACGCATGATTGATATAGGGCAGGACTGTTTGGTGACTTTAGGTTAATACGTACATGTGTACCCGTGATTCATATAAGGCAGGACTGTTTGGTGACTTTAGATTAATACGTACATATGTACGCGTGATTCATATAAGGTAGGACTTATTGGTGACTTTAGATTAATAAGTACATATGTACGCATGATTCACTAAAGGCAGGTCGTAAGTTTTCGGACTACTTTTGAAGTCAGATCCTTGGAAAATGGTGCCTTCTTTATCGGACAATCAGATTAAATTTCATGCAGGGAATGTCTCATCTTCTTAACTACGAAGCTAGTATTGTAGTCGCGTATGTAAATGTGTGTTGAAAACAATTAAATGTGAATGAGGTTTTTCTTTATTAATATGATGCTTTTTTTAAAACTTTCAATGCTTATTAGCAGGCATAATGTAACTTGAACACAGGTAAACAGGACTGTTCTCCAGCATAATACTAGAAATGGAATGCTATTGACATTTAAAGTGGTTTTTGTCAGTGTTGTTTTTCTGGCGTTTGGGGTTGAACTGAAGTGTAAATAATAGAAAAACCACAATTCATTCAGTTATTATGATGTTTAAGTGGTCAATTTGGGGCAAGGAAATGCGATCCCTTGCCGGTATTGAATGTGTTCGATCCAACCCTGTGTTTTTGATACGCCACGGTTGCTTTGAACAGTATGTTTATGCAGGCGTTTATAGTTTGCTTAGTATGCTTATCGAGGAATCGCACGCACACATGTTTTCAGAAGTTAGCTCGTGGAGGTAACTTCTGAAAACATGTGAATGTGTTCGATCCAACATGTGAATGTGTTCGATCCGTTCGAAAACATGTGAATGTGTTCGATCCAACCCAGTGTTTTTGATACGCCACGGTGGCTTTGAACAGTATGTTTATGCAGGCGTTTATAGTTTGCTTAGTATGCTTATCGAGGAATCGCACGCACACATGTTTTCAGAAGTTAGCTCGTGGAAAAACTAAAGCATCATTTTCTGTGAACATTTTTTCTTGATCTTTGCGATGAGTAATGTGCGACTCCTCGCCATTATTCGAGAGTGTAGACATTTCAAAATCCTAAAAAAGGGAATCAAGGTCACCTTGGTATCCGTCCCGGTCCTTCCCTCCCCCTCCCCACCTTCTACAGTCTATAGGTGACCACTAAGCATGATGTTGTTTTGGGGGAGGAGTGGGGAATTGTCAATTGCAATTTTGACGGCTGCATATGTCTGATTACCGACACGCTCCTGGTTCATAAAGGGAGCTGCGTGCTGTCTTTACAATGGCTCAACGAGTCTGTTTTGGACCTTTGAAAACCATCGCTGGAGAGTTATGCAAAGTTTTATATGGCTGTGTTTAATTCGTTCAAGAATGGCTTCGTGGCATATAAACAACAAAAATTGAGTTCCGCCGCACGGAGTTGGAATTATTCTGTTTGCCTTTGCCACGTGGGTCGAACGGCTGAAAGCGGTAAAACTCGGCAAGAACAGAAATTACGAGTGAGGTTACCTTTAAATAGGAAAACCAATAACCTGGCTTTTGCAAATGATATGCCATCATTACGGTTAAAGATCTGAATTTGAAATGTTGTGATAACTGGCTTTGTGTGATATCCGCCAGGGAATGGCGTCAAATTCGCAAAGGTAAGCACATTTTTTACAGCTTTGTAAGTACTCGATCTAACTAAATTGATGGTACTGGACAACACATAACATTGCCATTGTTGTGATACATTAACTTTAATTTAAAAAGAAGCCACATAAACTATGAAAAATTTGTTAGCTTTAAATCTGTAAATTATTCTCCCGCGAAAAACACTTTTGGCGCCAAGTTATCGGATGTAATGGCGACCTATGAAGCTTTTTCCACCGTTCAAAAAGCATATAAATACATCGATGCTTGAAAATTATCACTTCATTTTTTCCCTAATAATATCTTTTGTATTTCATTAAGCTAGAGCAAAAAAGTAGTCAATAAGGTTGTGTTTGTTTTGTTGGAAATGCATGTCGGTACGCGGTCGGGTATTACAATGTTTAGATAATGGGAATCCTTATTATTTGACGTTTTCAAATTGAGAAGGAAGAAAAATGACCTTACCCGAATCCTCAAACTGCGCCTGTTAATTATCATTAGGAATTAAAAACTCTGCACATTAGCTTGCCGTGCAAGTAAAAATCTTTAACTGACATTTTGACCGTGAAATCGAATGTCCTGCCGTAGGTCTGCTGTTTAACAACGATGAACACCAATCAGCGAAACCTCGGCAAAGTCCGCCACTGCCGAATTTTTTGACCGGGTTTATATTTACAAAACAGCTTGGAAGATAACTTAACGAGGTTTTTTTTCTTTAACTAGGTTTTGTTTATCCGTACCTTGTTTTGCTTCAGTGCATTAGATCTGACGCTGATATTAGCTTGAAACAACCCAAAACTAAGTGCCTCAATCACGATCGGGAGAAAACGTTTCTCTGGCGAGGATGGATTAAAGGACGAATAAGCGAAACACCCAAACAGCTATTTTCTGCAATTCTCGGTTTTTTGAACTTTTTCTTTTCTTTCTTTTTTTTAAATGATATTATTGCGAACAAGGTTTTTCGCCTTTGTTTACTGCAGCGGTACGTTCTGGAGAATCAAATAGGCAAATAACTCATGTAAACGTATTTACCAGCTACTGATTTGGACTTTTGTCCCTTAAAAAAGTAAGATAGAAAGTTTGAGAGCAAACCTTCAATAAAAGTCACGAGGAGTCAATCCCTGGCGGTCACCCATCCAAGCACTGACCCCGCCGAACATGGCTTAATTCTGCTAATCGGAAGCGATGCGATATGGTAGACGTTTCGTTCTGTTATTTCCCACTTATATTTTCTCAAGTAAAATATGCATTTAAAAACCAGGAAAAAGACGAAAATGGAAAGCACAAGGTAAATATTTGAAGTAATTGAATTCCATGATCAAGATACCACAAGTTTTGCTGCCCGTACAAGCGAACTTAAGCCCAGTCCGGCGGGGTTAGTACTTGGTTGGGTGACAGGCCCGGGAACGTTGAATTTTACCTCAGCTTATTCGCAAATAAAGTTCATTCGTAAAAAAGGGGTTTTTTTGGTACACTACAGGTTCCGATTAATGAGATATTTAGCTTTACTTTTATTCCCGGTCGAGCTTATTCGCTTATTACACAGGTTGTTTTTCGCCGCCGACACCGTAGGCGATCAAATTGTGGACAATCTACGGCTTGAAGTTAAAGCAAAACTCTTTTAAAAACAACATATTCCAGACAATCTTAGGTGGAAAAAACTGTTCTTCTTCTCAATTAGTAAACAAACTTTCCTATTAGGGGTATTAGGAAGCGAAGAAAATGCAAGCAGTTTGAGCATGACTCGACCGATAAAGAACTGCTGCTAAATGCAGCTTGTTGTCCTTCTTGAAATAGATTTTAATCTCGCACTTTCAAACAGTTAGTTTAAAACATAGCGAGTCTCTCTTTCCTACTGAAATGTAGTTTCAGACACCGCTGATTATTATCTTTACTCGAAGTATTCTGTTGGGAAAAACAGATTTACGGAACGGGAAACAAAAACGCTCACGGTTTTCACCGGGCCAGCGCTTGATCGCTCGATCGATCGATCCGCGATCGGACGGGCTGCGAACTCTTACATTTGAAAAATATCGGCCCCTAAAACAAAATCCATGTCGTCTTGTTGCTTAATTGAAAGAATTTACAAACAAGACTTTGCCTGAATCATTTTTTTTCTTTAAAGATTCACCAATTGAATACACTTCGCCCTCGATATTTTTTTCCATAATGGCCGCCAAGTATGAAAAATCATTGTTTGCGAAGTTTGGTGACACTTGTACTTAATAAACGAAAGACCTACCTTTTGTCCTTATTAATCACATTTTCCGTACTTAATAAGTACAAGAGACGTACTTAATAAGAGGAAAATGCAATCTTTGTACGTAATAATCGAAGACAATGGTCTTTTCTGCAAAATAAGTACACTTGCTCTGCAGGATCTGTTTATTAAGTACAAGAAACGGTACCTGTGCTTAAAGTCCGCTGTTCACGGAGAAGCGCATGCGCGAGCGGAACGGCTCAAAAATAAATTGTACGGGTCGACACTAAATTCGAACTGAGCTTATGGTGGAAAAATCCGTTGAAATCGCGCCCTAATTTTGCACATCCGCTCTTCGCTTTCCACTTTTGATAGTCTTTATTTCCTGTTGTAAATATTAGTTCGATTTTTATAATGTTGAAAGTGATTTAGCAGCCGAAATCGGCATTTTAGTCAATGGATGGACAGAAGAGACGTCGTGGTAGACGGCAGAACACGTTACATTCACGAGATTGAAGAATCCTTGAGTCTTAATTACGAACCAGCATTTTAACTGTTGCGGAATAACAAATGGGAAATCGTTAAGAACTACAACCAGACCATCACAAGCAGGTCAAACAACAACCTTTGTCCGAGTTGCTGCTGGAGATCTATCAGTTGGATGCTAGTAGTTCGCCATAAGACAACAGAGGTGCAATGTTTTAACTCCAAGAATTCTATTTCTATTTTAACCACAACCACGAAGTGGAGTTAAAACGACAGCGCCAGAAGCTGTAGCTTCTTTATGATCAAAAGAGATGGCAACAGTCTCAGAATAATTAATTTGGATCTGACATCCGTGATAAAGAAAGTTACATGTCTTGCAGATAACCGCAAGCAAACATCAAACTACGTATTAAGAAACTCGTGAATCCTTTCATAAATTAAACGTCACTCTTTTAAGCGGCTTTTAGGAATCCTGCAGTTAAACTGAGCACAAACACCTAACTAGTTGCCAATAATACAGAGGCACAAAGATTTCAAACGGCTCTAAGAACATCAAACACTCCAAACAGTATCACAGCTTGAGGTTTCTCCCGGATCAATAGGTCAACCACACAATTTACGGGCACAATTTCGCTGTGTCGCCTTCAAATCATGTTGATCAAGGGAGAAATCTTGATCAAGGGGACAAAGCTGTTACGAGTGAAGGTGGGCAAGCTCTATTTTGAAGTCTGGAATAACTTCGACAACTAGCGGCAGACGTGCTTGGCCTGTCATTTCATATATTATCGACAACAAGTTATAACAATTTACCGCCGTATCCCGCCAGGGTTGTGAACGTGCTTCTAATTGGTCTAAAAACAATTATCTTGACAGCGCTCAAGTCATCGCTCGCACATGCGCTGAACCGTGAAACTCTGCCTTTAATAGACGGTCAATTTTGGACTCCGAAAACAATTTGACACTCCGGAAACAAATTGATTCAATGTGCCATTTTCCCTCGATAATTTATACGTGTGCTTGAAAGCTTCCGAAAACCTTTTTTTTGGGGGGGGGGGGGGGTAACGTTGGCCAGTAAACTTCCTGTTGCCGGGGGCAATATTATTTATTTTAGCAAAGTTGTTTGATGGTTGACAGAACTTAACAGCCAGCGGGATGCATGCGAATCAGTCCATCGAGTCGCTAAAGAGAGCAACTTAAATGGGTTTATGGGAGCAACTGTAGTTTCAGTACTCTTCTTGAACTTAATTAGCTTTCCAAAGAATGCTGCAAGAAGAACTATACTGGTGAAAGCAGTGCTGAAGTCTTCTTTTTGATAAAAAAATAATTCAACTTCACTATTTCCTCGGCGGTCCGCATTCTGTTTTTGCCTTTATGTTTTCCCTTGTTGTTTATCATCTATTGGCGAACAACTGCAAAATTGAAATGTACTGTGTTTTAGGGGCCGATAAGTTGAGAAGAATTTCATCTTTACAATTCACAAATGCAATCCAATTTCTTCAAATTTAAGAGTGTTTAGCGTGATCAGGATAAAAACACAACAATTCACGAGAAGAAAAATAATTTTTATGATTGCACGACCTTCTTCTCTCTTAAAGTATGCTTTTCAAATGGACGTCATAAAAAGACATTGTACAGAGGATAAAGTTGAGGTAAACTACCTGTTTTAGATTTAATCAATGTCTCATCTAACACGAAATCGACGGTTTCATTCAGACACGAGCAGTAATGTATTTACGATCTTTTGTAGTAAAATCAATTAATCACCCCAGCCTATTTTAAGGTACATGTTGTCATTTTCACGTGTGGCATTTTCTTTTAGAGGGAAAGGAAACGTATCTAAGGCTGACATCTGATTAAAAACCTTTCCATTTCTATTTTGTTCTTCAGAGATTAGAAAGAGTCAAAAGAATAAACAAATTATGAAGCAACTTTGTAGAAGAAAACCAAAAACAGCAACTAATAAACCGGCCGATAGGCTTTAAAATCTTGAAAGAAATCCTCTCGGTCTACTGAAAATTGTCAGTAGCTGTTATAAACTGCAGCAACCGATGGAATGAAAACCGGGTCGACTAAGCGCTGAAGCAGACGAATCAGACGAGAAGCCGATTTTGATAACTCTGCTGAGCAATCTTAAGCCAAATGAGAAAGGACAAATCGAAAACTTAACGCGAAAATTCAACTTTCCATTACAGGTCAGTTCGCTTCAGCGCTACTGATTACGATTTAGTGGCATTTCGTGTTATTTGTCAAGATCCGAATTCGATGAAAACCCAAAACGATAACCCATTTAGTTTAGAGTGAGTTATATTTAGCTGTTGTAGATAAGTGACGTTTAATTTTCAGTTCATTCAAGGGAACAGCCAGTTGTCTGAGATGATTTGACAAGCCTTGACAGGTACACAACAGGATACTGGAACATTGTAAAAACCAAGGAAGACGGTGCAAGAATAAGAAAAATGTTTTATGCGTATAGTTTGAAGCTCGAAAAAATTAACAAGCTTTAACAATAAAGCTGTGTGGTAGAGTGACTTTCGAGTTCAGATTATTGTGGGGCAATTCGCGGGAACAATTTGCGGAGCTGTACAGAACACTGTACAGGGTTTTTTTTTCTTTTAAGAAACACTTTTGGAAAGAGTTCCACGCCCGAAAATAGCCCCGCAATTTTTCGCCCGAAGAGCTTTCGGGTTTTTTGAAAAACGAACACCAGCTCATTCATGGAAGCTACGCTGCTACATGTGTTAGGCTAGCCTATCTATATTTAGCAATTAGATGATGAGCTCGAGATTTCTATCCAGCGTGATAGTTGATGAGGCCGAAGACCGAATCAACTATCACGCATAGAAATCGAGAGCGAATAATCTAATTGTTTTAGTATAAATCCATGACAGGACGGAGAAAGCGCGAACTCTAAGTACCTCCTGTTGTCCCATACAAATTCTTAGAAAACTTTTCTAAGAATTTGTGAGGGGTTTTTCAAGCGTATCTAATGGGCCTACCGATTCATGGAAAGATATTTGACATTTCAGTTATTGCGATGTTCATTTTGCCAGTCCATAACTTAGTTAATACAGGCTAATCCCTCTGAGTAACATTACGAGTCTTCTCAGCTCTTAGAGGAGTAATGTTTGAGCAAAAATATGGAAGAGTTGAAACTCAGTTGAAGAATATTTGTTTCTTTGTGACGGTAGCAACCATCCCTGCTCTTAAGATGACTCATCTTTCACTAGCAGGGCTGCCAAGATGTCACATCTTTTGCCAGTTTGTGTTTGCTGTCGTCACAAGAAATATATAGCAGTTGATAAAAACCAAAAAAAGCAAAAACAACAACAAGGACGAGAGCGGCCTACATAACTAAGTCTCGAACTGGCAAAATGAACATAGAATATTTAAAAAGTTCAAAGCAGCGACCTTTAGTCGGAAAGCAGCTTTTAGCGAAATACGTGATCAACCTGAGCCATACATAGTCTTCTCACTTCTCACAGCAATATGAAGTTTGAGAAAAAACAAAACAAAACAAAACAAAAACGAAGAGTTGAAACCCTGGTTGAAACTCAATCAGCGGAAGACTATTTGTTTCTTTGTGACGGTGGCAAACATTCCTGCTTTTAAGATGACACATCTTTTATTAGCGGGGTTGCCAAGATGACACATCTTTTGCCAGTGTGTGTTTGCTACTGTCACGAGAAATATATATAAAAAAAAGAGAACAAAAAGAGAGAGTTGAAACCCTGGTTGAAACTCAATCAGTGGAAGACTATTTGTTTCTTTGTGACGGTGGCAAACATTCCTGCTTTTAAGATGACACGTCTTTTATTAGCGGGGCTGCCAAGATGACATATCTTTTGCCAGTTTGTGTCTGCTGCTGTCACGAGGAATAAACGTCACTACACCAAGAGCATTTAGTAAAAACAAACAAAAAAACACACACTCAAGAGAAACAGAACAACAACAAATATGACCCGGCCGAGAAGAGAGCGAGAAGGCTATGGCTGAAAACCCTATGTATCAGGAAATTGTCTTCAAACAATTTGGCAGCCTACTAAGACAGTTAAGTAGACTTAAGAACGTATACTGCAATGACAACCAATTTGTTTCGCCCGTGAACGTTGTTTTTTCCACGCTTGGCACTGGTCACATGTATTTGCTACGAGTTCTCATTGGCTCATTTGATTGTCTGCATCTTGTAATTGGTTTGGTTTTAGTTTATGATACCTGATTATTTTAAAATTTGTCCTGCCTTAATGCCATGCCAAGGCTAGCTAGTGAAAAACTTTGTCAAAGTAAATAACAGAAGTTGAAACCCGGTGGGTTTCACTTGGGAACCCACCCAGTGTGGTGTGCTCAATGACCCTAGCCCCAGCACTAGCACGTTTCGAGAAAATGTTTCGATAAAAGCCAAGAAATATTTGATTTGCAACTTGCCAAAAACCGACGAGGCGGGGGGGGGGGGGAGGCTCAAAGGGAATTAGAAATCCACTGACTCTCTCCTCTACATTTTTTCCTCACGGCTGCTCGTCTTCATCGTCAGTGCGCTTATCGTTTGTCAGTAAAGCAGTGATAAAAGCTCGCTGAGTCTTGGGAGATGTTTCCCGCATGCTCAATATCAGGATCGGAAAGAAATACATTTGAAGGCTTATGTTACGAATATACATGCATCAAAGAGGGTTCATCACGTGCAGTATACGTTGAAATTCAGTTATAGACTACGAGCAGTCTCTCTTTCCGCTCGGGGACAGTCTCACTACACTAGCGGCTCGACACGCGCGTCACGTTTCAACCCCGCAGGCGATTTTGCGGCCGCTCGCTCGCTTGCTCGTTTTCCTCGACTGTCCCTGTCAGAGCTGAAAGAGAGACTTCCCGTAGTCTAATTCAGTTTAAAAATGATTTGTGGTAGCGAAACATTTTTCATAAAATCTAAGAATGCGGTACAAACTTGCAACTGAAGAAGGTGACAAGAATCGCAGGCGCATTGACTGAGTTTTTTAAAACTCGTGCTTGAATGTTTATACAGGCAGACGCTGAGCAAGCACAAGTCGAGTTTCGTCCGTACCAGTTGATGGGTTTCTGTACGTATTTAGAACTTTCGGAGAAACTAGAAATAGCAAACATTGCAAATTAAATAATTAAAATAGGATACTGAAAACTGAACTTTTCGAAATAGTGAGAAAATTTTATCAGTTGGAAAGGAATACACGCAGCTTGTGACCATAATTCCTGTAGAGATTGTACAATGATACATTTTGGGGCGCACAATTACACACTCGTGGTGCTCGGCTCATTGCAAAACGAGGCACGTTTTCTCGCGGCAGGCGGTTTTTACAAATCAAAATCAAATAACTTTATTATAGTCTCAATCGCTCGCACACTCGCACGCATATATTTTTGCTCGAATATCTTGTGTAGTAAAGCCAGAGACACTGCTCCTTGTATTTGGTTGATCGCGACAGGATAACAAAGAACCTCATGTTTTTCTTTCCATTCTTGGACAGCTTAGTTTTACTCGCTGTATGCAAAATCGAAAAGTTTACTAACAGGATGGACGGAAATCCGCGTGAATTATTGAGAGACATTAGATCACTTCCTCTGATACGCCTTGATTTACGCTTTGTTAGCCTCCAAGAATAGTCGGAGGATAAATAACGGGGATAAATTCGAAATCGAACACAGCTTTGCCTTCGAAAACAATTTCATCGGCTAGCTAAGGGGTGAAAGACTGTGTACAACTTACTCGTGGCGGAATGACACAAAATTCAGTCTTTTATCGTAGGTACTAAAAGAAGGAATGACCTAAAATGACCTAAAATGATCTAAAATGATCTAAAATGACCTAAAATGATCTACAATGACCTACATTGAGATCTAAAATGTTCTCAAATGACCTTTAATAATGATCTAAGATGATCTCAATCGGTTAAATGCTCTTGAAAGGCCTTCAACTAGTTACACAATGGTCTAATAAGCCCTAAAACATTTAACCCAAGTACAAAGACTTTTACCGATCTATTATGAATTGCAAAACACAAAAACATCTTACCTGAAACATGCGAATCGAAACGAACGCATGTATACGCGTCACGCAAAGTCAGTTTCTGACGGCAGAAGCGTTGCGTGATGTCCAACGCAAAATAAGGCTATGCGGGTTTTAAAGCAGCGGCTACACGAGCGATTTTTGGCTTGCGATGGTGATGCGATTTTTTTGAAAATTATCGCGTCACCAGCGCGCGGAGAAAATCGCATGTGCAGCCACCCTCGCACAGGTGATGCGACAGATGAAAAAATCGCAGAAAAAAATCGCGAGAAATTCAATGAGTTGAATGTTTTGCGACTAAATCACGGACTTCGTCAGAGGGTGGCTACACAGGCGATTTTCGCCGCGCGCTGGCGACGCGACAATTTCAAAAAAAGTGCATCACTATCGCAAGCAAAAAATCGCTCTTGTAGCCGCGGCTTAAGATGCGTGCTGCGGACTCGACTACCCAATGAATGAGATATTTTAATAAAGCAGATGTTGATGGAAGTTGTGGACCGTAGACAAAACTTGCCGTGTGCCGCTGATGTTATAACGGGGTAAAGAGCAATATCTCATACACTGGACACTGACAAGAAGCAAAAGGAGACGTTTGATCTCAAGTCAACAATATGGCCGCTGGTTTTCGTACGCTGGATTTTTTGGTGTCCTTGAAATGAAGACTGCATTCCTTTTAAAAGCTCTACATGAAAGGGAAACTGAAGACCTGAAGAATACTCAGGGTATAGAAGAAATATAGAATAGAAGAAATATAGAAGAAATATTGGAGAGCTAACTGCTTCAGTAGAAGGTTAAAAATACTTACTCGAGGACAGACTCTTTTTTTTCAGAGGAGATCTGGAAAGCGACCATCTCAAAAGACCACATGAGCCTCAAACTTTCGGTTAAATTCTCAAGTTCTTCTTTCACTACCACGGTAAAGTATATTACGTATTGATTGTGTGGATTTACATTAAAAGAATTGTTTAATTGAGAAAATTTCTATGTTGAAAATAATTTTCTTAAGATGTTCAAGTAATTAAATTCTCTTTTTCCATGCTGTGTTTAAAAATATTAAAGGAACTATGTCAGATGGGGCACATGCGCAGTAGAGTCCGGTTGGTCGCTTTCTAAGAGGAGTATTCCTGCGTAGATTGCTTGATTTCTACAACCAGAATCACTTTCTGTAGAATATAGACAATTTTTCAAAATCAGTCGATATACCTTTACATTTACATCCAATGCGATATAACAGCCTCCTGAACTCTCTGACGGTATTTGAAAAAGTTGGACCAACGATTTCAAAGTTGTTATTATCAACCTGCGCAAGCACCTGGGGTGACATAGTCCCTTTAATTAATGGAATTTCATCAATAAACCATTTGTAAGGTTATAAAACCCAGGTCTTCTATTGCAGTTTTTACATTTCAAGTTTGTTTGGCAATGTTTATTTCGCAACTTGTGTGTATTGTTAATACTAACAACTCTAGACTGAGTTAGTGTTGATTTTCAAGAAGCCATTTTGTTGTTCCTCGGTGCCCCTGCGAATTGGGTTGTTTCGATGATGACTTCTTTGTCGCCAATATTTTTTTTTCCTTAGTCATGTTTTTAAATACTTTTATATATACATATATATACGCCAATATTGCCTGAAGAGTGTGGTCATCCTTTGGCCATACGAAACAGAGCTGTAGCAATAAAGTGATGAAATACATCTGAAGCCTGGGATAATTTTCGTTATAATATTTACTGCTCCTGAAAAGTTGAGCGCTCTCTGAAAACCATTCTACACATTTGCAGATTGAATTTATATATATATATATATATATATTTTTTTTTTTCATTTATATCACAATTTGTTTAGTGTAAATAGTGTGTAGTTTTAACGAAGGAAGAGCCACCCCGTGGATTTCGTTAATAAACCATTATTATTATTATTATTATTATTGTTATTGTAGTCTTGTACACATGACAGTAGTTAACGGACAAGCACGGTCACCGCGGATTTCATCATATGTAGGCGTACGATTTATTTCCCCTGGCCTGATAGCAAAAAAACTCGCTAATTATAAAACAGCTCACCTCTAGAAAAGATGCCCTTGTTTTACCGTTAAACCTTTGGAAAAAAATAATATTGGACATCAGTTGATCGTGAGTTAAACTCTTTGCCGAATACTGGCAAAACACTTGTGCCATTTTCCCTCGATAATTTATACGTGTGCTTGAAAGCTTCCGAAAACCTTTTTTTTTTGGGGGGGGGGGGGGGGTTAACGTTGGCCAGTAAACTTCCTGTTGCCGGGGCAATATTATTTATTTTAGCAAAGTTGCTTGATGGTTGACAGAACTTAACAGCCAGCGGGATGCATGCGAATCAGTCCATCGAGTCGCTAAAGAGAGCAACTTAAATGGGTTTATGGGAGCAACTGTAGTTTCACGAGTACTCTTCTTGAACTTAATTAGCTTTCCAAAGAATGCTGCAAGAAGAACTATACTGGTGAAAGCAGTGCTGAAGTCTTCTTTTTGATAAAAAAATAATTCAACTTCACTATTTCCTCGGCGGTCCGCATTCTGTTCTTGCCTTTATGTTTTCCCTTGCTGTTTTTCATCTATTGGCGAACAACTGCAAAATTGAAATGTACTGTGTTTTAGGGGCCGATAAGTTGAGAAGAATTTCATCTTTACAATTCACAAATGCAATCCAATATCTTCAAATTTAAGAGTGTTTAGCGTGATCAGGATAAAAACACAACAATTCACGAGAAGAAAAATAATTTTTATGATTGCACGGCCTTCTTCTCTCTTAAAGTATGCTTTTCAAATGGACGTCATAAAAAGACACTGTACAGAGGATAAAGTTGAGGTAAACTACCTGTTTTAGATTTAATCAATGTCTCATCTAACACGAAATCGACGGTTTCATTCAGACACGAGCAGTAATGTATTTACGATCTTTTGTAGTAAAATCAATTAATCACCCCAGCCTATT
This sequence comes from Siderastrea siderea, assembly GCA_964030785.1. NCBI lineage: Eukaryota > Metazoa > Cnidaria > Anthozoa > Scleractinia > Rhizangiidae > Siderastrea > Siderastrea siderea. Next base: position 33,841,809 of record OZ034969.1, read on the forward strand.
TTAAGGTACATGTTGTCATTTTCACGTGTGGCATTTTCTTTTAGAGGGAAAGGAAACGTATCTAAGGCTGACATCTGATTAAAAACCTTTCCATTTCTATTTTGTTCTTCAGAAATTAGAAAGAGTCAAAAGAATAAACAAATTATGAAGCAACTTTGTAGAAGAAAACCAAAAACAGCAACTAATAAGCCGGCCGATAGTCTTTAAAATCTTGAAAGAAATCCTCTCGGTCTACTGAAAATTGTCAGTAGCTGTTATAAACTGCAGCAACCGATGGAATGAAAACCGGGTCGACTAAGCGCTGAAGCAGACGAATCAGACGAGAAGCCGATTTTGATAACTCTGCTGAGCAATCTTAAGCCAAATGAGAAAGGACAAATCGAAAACTTAACGCGAAAATTCAACTTTCCATTACAGGTCAGTTCGCTTCAGCGCTACTGATTACGATTTAGTGGCATTTCGTGTTATTTGTCAAGATCCGAATTCGATGAAAACCCAAAACGATAACCCATTTAGTTTAGAGTGAGTTATATTTAGCTGTTGTAGATAAGTGACGTTTAATTTTCAGTTCATTCAAGGGAACAGCCAGTTGTCTGAGATGATTTGACAAGCCTTGACAGGTACACAACAGGATACTGAAACATTGTAAAAACCAAGGAAGACGGTGCAAGAATAAGAAAAATGTTTTATGCGTATAGTTTGAAGCTCGAAAAAATTAACAAGCTTTAACAATAAAGCTGTGTGGTAGAGTGACTTTCGAGTTCAGATTATTGTGGGGCAATTCGCGGGAACAATTTGCGGAGCTGTACAGAACACTGTACAGGGTTTTTTTTTTCTTTTAAGAAACACTTTTGGAAAGAGTTCCACGCCCGAAAATAGCCCCGCAATTTTTCGCCCGAAGAGCTTTCGGGTTTTTTGAAAAACGAACACCAGCTCATTCATGGCAGCTACGCTGCTACATGTGTTAGGCTAGCCTATCATGTGTTAGGCTAGCCTATCTATATTTAGCAATTAGATGATGAGCTCGAGATTTCTATCACGTGATAGTTGATGAGGCCGAAGGCCGAATCAACTATCACGCATAGAAATCGAGAGCGAATAATCTAATTGTTTTAGTATAAATCCATGACAGGACGGAGAAAGCGCGAACTCTAAGTACCTCCTGTTGTCCCATACAAATTCTTAGAAAACTTTTCTAAGAATTTGTGAGGGGTTTTTCAAGCGTGTCTAATGGGCCTACCGATTCATGGAAAGATATTTGACATTTCAGTTATTGCGATGTTCATTTTGCCAGTCCATAACTTAGTTAATACAGGCTAATCCCTCTGAGTAACATTACGAGTCTTCTCAGCTCTTAGAGGAGTAATGTTTGAGCAAAAATATGGAAGAGTTGAAACTCAGTTGAAGAATATTTGTTTCTTTGTGACGGTAGCAACCATCCCTGCTCTTAAGATGACTCATCTTTCACTAGCAGGGCTGCCAAGATGTCACATCTTTTGCCAGTTTGTGTTTGCTGTCGTCACAAGAAATATATAGCAGTTGATAAAAACCAAAAAAAGCAAAAACAACAACAAGGGCGAGAGCGGCCTACATAACTAAGTCTCGAACTGGCAAAATGAACATAGAATATTTAAAAAGTTCAAAGCAGCGACCTTTAGTCGGAAAGCAGCTTTTAGCGAAATACGTGATCAACCTGAGCCATACATAGTCTTCTCACTTCTCACAGCAATATGAAGTTTGAGAAAAAACAAAACAAAACAAAACAAAAACGAAGAGTTGAAACCCTGGTTGAAACTCAATCAGCGGAAGACTATTTGTTTCTTTGTGACGGTGGCAAACATTCCTGCTTTTAAGATGACACATCTTTTATTAGCGGGGTTGCCAAGATGACACATCTTTTGCCAGTGTGTGTTTGCTACTGTCACGAGAAATATATATAAAAAAAAGAGAACAAAAAGAGAGAGTTGAAACCCTGGTTGAAACTCAATCAGTGGAAGACTATTTGTTTCTTTGTGACGGTGGCAAACATTCCTGCTTTTAAGATGACACGTCTTTTATTAGCGGGGCTGCCAAGATGACATATCTTTTGCCAGTTTGTGTCTGCTGCTGTCACGAGGAATAAACGTCACTACACCAAGAGCATTTAGTAAAAACAAACAAAAAAACACACACTCAAGAGAAACAGAACAACAACAAATATGACCCGGCCGAGAAGAGAGCGAGAAGGCTATGGCTGAAAACCCTATGTATCAGGAAATTGTCTTCAAACAATTTGGCAGCCTACTAAGACAGTTAAGTAGACTTAAGAACGTATACTGCAATGACAACCAATTTGTTTCGCCCGTGAACGTTGTTTTTTCCACGCTTGGCACTGGTCACATGTATTCGCTACGAGTTCTCATTGGCTCATTTGATTGTCTGCATCTTGTAATTGGTTTGGTTTTAGTTTATGATACCTGATTATTTTAAAATTTGTCCTGCCTTAATGCCATGCCAGAGCTAGCTAGTGAAAAACTTTGTCAAAGTAAATAACAGAAGTTGAAACCCGGTGGGTTTCACTTGGGAACCCACCCAGTGTGGTGTGCTCAATGACCCTAGCCCCAGCACTAGCACGTTTCGAGAAAATGTTTCGATAAAAGCCAAGAAATATTTGATTTGCAAGTTGCCAAAAACCGACGGGGGGGGGGGGGAGGCTCAAAGGAAATTAGAAATCCACTGACTCTCTCCTCTACATTTTTTCCTCACGGTTGCTCGTCTTCATCGTCAGTGCGCTTATCGTTTGTCAGTAAAGCAGTGATAAAAGCTCGCTGAGTCTTGGGAGATGTTTCCCGCATGCTCAATTTCAGGATCGGAAAGAAATACATTTGAAGGCTTATGTTACGAATATACATGCATCAAAGAGGGTTCATCACGTGCAGTATACGTTGAAATTCAGTTATAGACTACGAGCAGTCTCTCTTTCCGCTCAGGGACAGTCTCACTACACTAGCGGCTCGACACGCGCGTCACGTTTCAACCCCGCAGGCGATTTTGCGGCCGCTCGCTCGCTTGCTCGTTTTCCTCGACTGTCCCTGTCAGAGCTGAAAGAGAGACTTCCCGTAGTCTAATTCAGTTTAAAAATGATTTGTGGAAGCGAAACATTTTTCATAAAATCTAAGAATGCGGTACAAACTTGCAACTGAAGAAGGTGACAAGAATCGCAGGCGCATTGACTGAGTTTTTTAAAACTCGTGCTTGAATGTTTATACAGGCAGACGCTGAGCAAGCACAAGTCGAGTTTCGTCCGTACCAGTTGATGGGTTTCTGTACGTATTTAGAACTTTCGGAGAAACTAGAAATAGCAAACATTGCAAATTAAATAATTAAAATAGGATACTGAAAACTGAACTTTTCGAAATAGTGAGAAAATTTTATCAGTTGGAAAGGAATACACGCAGCTTGTGACCATAATTCCTGTAGAGATTGTACAATGATACATTTTGGGGCGCACAATTACACACTCGTGGTGCTCGGCTCATTGCAAAACGAGGCACGTTTTCTCGCGGCAGGCGGTTTTTACAAATCAAAATCAAATAACTTTATTAACCGGCCGTCGCTATGGCGACCGCCGGTTTATAAAATGGGCACGGTTTTGTCGTGATAGTCAGTTGGCTTAACATAGGAACAAAGTGCTGTAAAGCTTGTGGTACGGCTACTTAAGAGCGGTACTGTCTTATATAAGACGCATACGCATATTAGTCTGCTGAATGTTACCTTCGTGTGTTCTTGTCTTTTAATTTACAGTATTTAAGATATCAACGACGAAGTGTTGTTAAGTTTGGGGTTTTTTGTATTTGTCTTGTATAACGCATGCGCAATTGAGTAAAGCAGCTAATAGGATGGAATGCGAAATTGACTGTGTTGTCTGATCTAGTTAGTGGTTATGGTGAAATTTTTTTTAGCGCAGGAGTTTTTTTTTATTGGGATTGACATTTTGAGGGTGTAAAAATGTGGGAGTCAGAAGGATTTGTGAATGTCAGGAGCATATCACGCTTCTGTGAATGTGATTTGCTTTGAAAGTTGCGTTTTGTATAGGAGCGGTGTGATATTGTGCTGCGTGAGAGGGGGTTTCCCTTGCCGTTTTATGGGGGGGGGGGGTGGTTTGCGAAGTGGATTGTAAGGTTTCTGATTGGCTAACTTGTATTTCGCAGCGGACAAAAAGGACAGTAGCGTTTTGCCGGCGTGGGCTAGGAAGAGAAGGAATTGGTACTAGTATGATGATGCAATATTAGTGGATTGTACCATCAGTACATGATAGTTCTGACTTGTGAACGGAGAGAGATCAGTGTTTATTTGAGGCGAGAAGTTGATACGAAGGAATCGTCATTAATAAGGAGATCAATTAATAGGGTACATGTAGGTGTTACGAGTCTTTTTGCATTGAAAGAACGAAAATATCTGAATATTATCGACGGATTTGTGGGGTTTGCGTGTGGTGTACGCTAAAGGCTACGAGCAATCACTCTTTCCGTTCAGAGGTAGTGAAGGAAAAGAAAAACAAGCGAGTGAGCGCGAAATCGATTGCGGCTCGACAGGCGCGTTAGCTTTTAAAGACGTGGGCGACTTTCGTCCCCGCTCGCTTGTTTACTTTTGCAAGGGGATTTCCGAGTTAGCAAACTGGATTTAAACACCACGTCATCAGATATGCCTTGACGTGCCCCATACTCTGACGATCTGCGCGAGCTTGATTCTACTGCTATGTTCACTGTTTGTATTTAAGGTCTAGGCACAACAGACAACTTCGTCGTCGCTGTGTGAGCATTCTCAGTTGTGGACGAATTTATATCGACATTCAACGTTTGAGTGAATTTGCGTTTTTCAGCGCAAATAAAAGCGATAAAAAAGATAAGCTGAGTCATCAGAGTTTAAACATTACGTCATCCAGTAACGCTATAGTAAAAATATTGTGTCACATAATCACACTTTTCGTCACGCCGGTTCGTATAAATAGAGGATCGCGCTAACATTTGTGAAACCTAGGGGTGGGGAGGGTCAGAATGGCCGGTTAAAATGCCCAATAGGCTTTCTTGTTATAGTCTCAATCGCTCGCACACTCGCACGCATATATTTTTGCTCGAATATCTTGTGTAGTAAAGCCAGAGACACTGCTCCTTGTATTTGGTTGATCGCGACAGGATAACAAAGAACCTCATGTTTTTCTTTCCATTCTTGGACAGCTTAGTTTTACTCGCTGTATGCAAAATCGAAAAGTTTACTAACAGGATGGACGGAAATCCGCGTGAATTATTGAGAGACATTAGATCACTTCCTCTGATACACCTTGATTTACGCTTTGTTAGCCTCCAAGAATAGTCGGAGGATAAATAACGGGGATAAATTCGAAATCGAACACAGCTTTGCCTTCGAAAACAATTTCATCGGCTAGCTAAGGGGTGAAAGACTGTGTACAACTTACTCGTGGCGGAATGACACAAAATTCAGTCTTTTATCGTAGGTACTAAAAGAAGGAATGACCTAAAATGACCTAAAATGACCTAAAATGATCTAAAATGATCTAAAATGACCTAAAATGATCTACAATGGCCTACATTGAGATCTAAAATGTTCTCAAATGACCTTTAATAATGATCTAAGATGATCTCAATCGGTTAAATGCTCTTGAAAGGCCTTCAACTAGTTACACAATGGTCTAATAAGCCCTAAAACATTTAACCCAAGCGCAAAGACTTTTACCGATCTATTATGAATTGCAAAACACAAAAACATCTTACCTGAAACATGCGAATCGAAACGAACGCATGTATACGCGTCACGCAAAGTCAGTTTCTGACGGCAGAAGCGTTGCGTGATGTCCAACGCAAAATAAGGCTATGCGGGTTTTAAAGCCGCGGCTACACGAGCGATTTTTGGCTTGCGATAGTGATGCGACTTTTTTGAAAATTATCGCGTCACCAGCGCGAGGAGAAAATCGCATGTGCAGCCACCCTCGCACAGGTGATGCGACAGATGAAAAAATCGCAGAAAAAAATCGCGAGAAATTCAATGAGTTGAATGTTTTGCGACTAAATCACGGACTTCGTCAGAGGGTGGCTACACAGGCGATTTTCGCCGCGCGCTGGCGACGCGACAATTTCAAAAAAAGTGCATCACTATCGCAAGCAAAAAATCGCTCTTGTAGCCGCGGCTTAAGATGCGTGCTGCGGACTCGACTACCCAATGAATGAGATATTTTAATAAAGCAGATGTTGATGGAAGTTGTGGACCGTAGACAAAACTTGCCGTGTACAGAAGCTGTCGCGAACGGAACTAATTTCACGTGCTACCCCTCCCCCTTATATAGATAAATGAAATTTTTGTATTGGTCGTTGTTCGGGTCGTCACGCAACATTTCTCTGGGCAGAGGTATTGTGTGACATAACCCAAATAATAAATTGGACTGATTTTCCTGTGCTTTTTCTAAGCTTTTTCTTCTTCTTTCGCTATGAGTCTTACAGTAGACGGATGCGCGTATTTCCAAGGCGACCTGAGTAATTTATAGTTTCCAGTAAAGGCAAGGCCGGGGGAGGCAAGGAAAGAGCTTTTGCACTCTCTGCAAGCCATGAACAACGTGAACCATGGAGAACAGGAAACATTGAAGATAACAAAACGCCATTTTGCAACATTAACTTTAACTTTTAACTCAGGTTGCATATTAGCTATGAACTTTTGTAAGATAGCTTCAGTAAAAATAACGCAATGGCAATGGCATGATATAAAAATATATATATTTTACTATAATCATTATTTGATCTGAATTTAGGTCATTTTAGGTCATTTTAGATCATTTTAGATCTCCATGTAGGTCATTGTGGATCATTTTAGGTCATTTTAGATCATTTTAGGTCATTTTAGGTCATTTTAGGTCATTATTTATTTCAGGGAATCACGTTTCGACGAAAACCAGAACTTTATGTCTTTCATTCAGAGCAAAGTGTCATTTTACAATATTCACCGTGGCTTCATTAAGAAGCGATGATAGCTTGATTTCCAACAGTTAAACAGATTTTCACACTTTCCCAAGAAAAGCCGGAAAAAACTCTGCGTGAAACGATACTTACAGTTAACGCTTTATCCGTCCTCTCATGACTAGACGTTCAAAACTTAACAGCAGACACTACATGTTTTTATTGAAAAATGATATAAACAGGTCACACCGCGCGGGGAAAACACTCTACTCACTATCTACAACAGAATAGATAGTGAGTAGCGTAGCCAATCAGAGAACAGCATTAGTGATAGAACGCTAGTAGATTTATACTAAATACCTGATAAAAGACGATACGACCTAGTTGATTGCTGGGAAACACCTGAACCAGCATGCCCAAAGCGTACTCTAAAGACTTGCGTTTACGGGCCGTATAGCCGTGTTCTTCCTTGGGTATGATACTGAAGAAACGGCAGGTTTGCTCGCAAAGTCAGGGCGGTCCGTAGAGAGGTACTTGAGAAAGTACGTACGTATGGTATGGGCGAAGTAATAGAAAGAAAACCGGAAGACCTTTTGACCTCGTTGGAATGCATCCACGAGGGGAGCTCGTGATAATGGAGGCAATGCTAGAGCACCCAGAGAAAACTTAAGCTGAGAGATACCCTTTCCCTTCGCATATTGAAAGTCGATTGACTAGTTAACTTCACAACGTAGGTATTGTAGGGATTGTACGTCTTGTAGGTATTGTTTTACTGTCCAACTACTCGAACCGGGCCACTTGGAAGAAAATTTACCAATCACAACGCTAATTGAGAACAAAAGAAGGCAACAATCTTTAAAAAGGACCAATAACGTTGATCCAATTATGCGGACCTCTCGGGAAATAGTCGATTTTTTTCATTGGTTAGCTTCAATGATGATGTTTGAACATTTTCAAACGGTACGGTGTTGACTCGATGTGAATGAAATCTCGCGGATTGTTTTTACGCGTTACATAAGCTTATCGTAACTGTAAATGTTTCCAAGGTGGCTTTTTCCCAGAAAATACAAGTAAAATTGAATCGAGAGGGCCGCAGATACGGCAATAGTAGCCTACATTCCCAGCTATTATGAGATTACGTTTCAGACTTGCACCACACTGAAATGGGATCGAAAGCAACCAATTTTAGTGGAAGTCGGTACTGCATGATCTTAACAACTGTTATTCTTCGTGAGTTGCAGACTTTTCTCATTGTTTCCTGGGTCAAATTTGTATTTCCGTTTCCCCATGCGATGATATTGTTTTTTAATTCATTTCTTAACCACTTCGGAAAAAGGTCTTCGATTGTTTTTCTTCTTTTAAATTTGCAACCGAAGAAATCCCAAAGCAAGTTGGAAAAGTCAATCCTATAAGCGTCCATTGTTTTCTTATCTAGGAAAGTCCTCTTGCTCGGGCTATCCATGTCCTTGTAAGCTTCCTCCCTTAGCCCACTGAGCGGCTCAAAAAGATAGAACACTTCGGGATGCAAGCTGAATAAATTACCGATAAACGACGAGCCAGAACCCTGATGACTCAAAATAATCACATTCAACCTTGGTTTGTTGTGGCTAATGTTTACATTACTCAAGTTTAACTCGGCCTTCTTTATCTCGATGGTCTGGTTCACGTTCCAAGGAGCCTTGAACAAGATAAGGACACCTTGAGGGACGACAATCAGAAACATCCAGAACAGTATGTTCCAATTCCAGTAGCATCTCATCGTATGTCTCTGTGAATGAAGATTCGACACACTTGTTAGGTCTTCAGTTGCGTTGAAAGTTGCATGTAGCCTCGTGTATTTTAATTTGTAAAAGCGGGGCTACTTTGCCAGTACCATACCACCCCTCATGACCTGGCATAACAACCACAAATTTTTGGCCGTTGTCCCACACAAAAGCTCGTGCTATCACATGGAAACCAGACTTTTAGTGTGTTTTCCATACAATCAACCCGATTGTTCCAATTGACCGGAACACTCCAGAGTTGACCGTTCGATTGGGACAATCGGATTGATTGTATGGAGAACGCCTTCCCATGTGAACGCACAAGCTTGTGCGCGGTTTTCGCCAATCATATGTTCTCAAATAAGTTGTTAAACTTAACAGAGGAGACACTTTCAAACAAGAGAAAACACAGCGGATTAACATTTAATCCCGGGTTAGTGTTAACCGACTTTCGAACAGCAGGGCCCAGGCGTTTTAGTTCGTTCACTGTTCAGAACAGTCCTTTCTTATATTATGTCGCACATTTCGGCTTAAGTGATTCATCAGAACAATAAAATTTTGATCAACTTTTCTTTGGAAGGAGGAACGATAATAGCAAATGATCAGTTAGGAAAGCTTGGCTTCACAAATGATGATTTCAAGGAAAATCTCGTACTGCTTGTGGCATTATTTTGATGTTTAGTGTCATATCTCAAGCTTTTCTTCCCAGTTTAGCTTAAACTCGGATATATATTTTTTATACGATTTATGTGTACTATTTTTGTTTACTAATGTGTATTATTTCTTGTTATGTAGATTGAAGTTTGATTTAAGGACGTTCGCGCGAAAAACTTCTACAATACAGATTTTTTTCATACTTTGCCTACAGTCAGATAATGAGTTACCTATGTCAGAAATGCAAAAAAATTGGCGGGTCACCGACTTCGTTTTCAAAATAAAGCGCGTGGAAAACTACCCCAATTTTGACAAATCGGCCCTCGCAACTCGACATGGCCTCAGTGCTTGTTAGTTGAAAAATATTTAAAATGATTCGCTGTAGACCCACTTTCTTAGTCAAATTTTATTTAAGTGGGTCTGTCAAGTAAACAATGTGAGCTGGTGTCATCCTTTTAGTTAAACTCGTCCTCTAAGATGGACTTTTGCGAACACCGTGCAGCTACAATAATAGCATAATTCGAAGATGCAAGGGCAGAAAAGTTGAAAAAAACCAAACTTCCACAATACAGATTTTCTTTAATTTTCCTCAAAACGTAGATAATTGACAGAGAAAGTGATCTATCAAAATAAAATATGGGGTCACCGAACATTTAAGAGAATTAAACCCGTGCATAGATACTAAAGTGCCCACTGGCCCTATATATCTCCACATTTCTTCAACAGCGCGCGCGCTCAATGCATGACGTGGCAGTGAATTGCGTGCGCAGTAGGAATGCGCAGAAACAATTAGCGCGAACGTCCTTAAATGCTAGTTTACTTATTATAATACTGCAAGACAAAATTATTCTTCTTTTCAAAAATGTTGATACTTATATTTGTAAGAAACTAGGTTTTGTTTATGATGAAGCCCTACAAATAAGAAATGTGCATATCATAAGACAAGCTTACAACATGGCAAATTAAAACCGATTCAACGAACAGTTTATGATTACGAATGTTTAATGTTGTGTTTAAGAACATCTTATATCATATATACAATGTATTCTTTCCTTGTAATTTGTTAGGCGATTCCCTATTTGTAAAAGGGAATGCTAATTAAGTTGTTGTTGTTGTTGTTGTATACTGCTCTCGAAAATTAAAGGACCGCCTATGGATGTTTACCAAACACTCGAATTTTCTGGAGAAAAATAGGGCTGCTGTAGTCTGAGTTGCATCAAGAATTTTCCTAATTGTCTAATATTAAACACCAGCCATCATGATGTGCAATATAAATTTCTACTTGTAAGATTGTTCAGTGACTAAAATGCTCGTGTGCAGCACATTTCCGTGGAGCAACGTCTTTAGAGTTTCAACAAAACCGTACTGATGACTGTATGGAAGAGAAAAAATATCCTAATCAGGTCCTGAAAAAAATTTAAAGTTTTCTGCAGCAGTTGGAAAATTAATAGCAACTGTTTATGATAGGAACTTGCAAATCTATACGAGGTCACCATGATTGAAAATATTTGTTTAATTTACTTTTTATCTACATGAAGAGAAAAAGTAACTGCACCTTTCCTTTCTTTGCTCTTATTAATAACTGATTAATTGCCACCGATGTTTTGCTTGCTTTGGCAAGACATAAGATAAAATGGGCTTATACGCGCGGTTTTTGAGAATTAAGTGCATAGTAGTAATGTAATATCACCCATTATAATGAGAAATGCCTTCACGTTGCGATAGCTTATGAAATAAGTAAGCTTGTTAGGGAGAAACCTAAAAGAATATGGGTTTTTATCAAACACTCGACTTTTCTTGAGAAATACAGGGCTGCTATAGCTAGTTGCGTGAACAATTTTCCTAAGTGTCCAATATTAAACGCCAGCTATCAGATGTGCAAAATAAATTTCTGCTTATAATACTGTTGACTAAAATGCTCATGTGCACCGCATTCTCTTAGCACAATGTCTTTAGAGTTTCAACAAAACCGAACTGACGATGTATGCAACAGAACTAATCGTAATGACCGGCAGTGGTTTAAACTTTGTGCCGCCGTTTCTTTGATGAAAGATGCGACCTTCAAGGTCAGGATCAACTATTTATAATTACAGCAAAAGATCTTACCTGATTCCATTGATTCCACTTCACAATGACAACTGTAGAATAGATTGTATAATTACGTGATGTACAACAGGTTATTGTGCAAACAAAACGAGTTCAAGTTACGTGTCCTGTCTTTATACTGCTCTCGGAAAGAACCAAAGAAATAGCTAAAACTAGAGCATTCTGGGATAAGAGCTAGTATTGTCCTTGAGTGGTTCAAAAACTACCTTACTAATAGAAGTCAGATTGTAAAATATAATAACGTATTATCAGGCAAGCAAAGAATCTTATGTGGAGCAACTCAAGGCTCAGTTTTAGGACCGCTACTATTTCTTTTACATATTAATGATATTCACAGAGCTCAAAAATACTTTCTTTTTTTCTTTTTGCTGAAGATACTAATATACTTTGCTCAAACAGCAATATTCATGCTTTGACAAGAGCTTTATCCTGATGAAGAACTAAAGAATGATTCCGATTGGCTAAAAGCTAACAAACTATCCCTTAATATATGAAAAGGACTCAACTACTGATATTCAAAGCAAAAAAAACAAAACAAAACAAAACAAAGAAAAAATTAAGCAACATGTTAATATTAAATTAGATGACTCAAATATCAAACAGGTACTGGAATCAGCCAGATTCTTAGGAGTCCAAATAGATGGAAATAAGTCATATTTGTAACAAAATTGCGAAAACAACTGGTATACAGTCTGCAGGCCATGCAAGGCATTATCTACCTCGCATTGTCATACGAGGTCTTTGTAATGCATTTATTTACCCATATCTAAGTTATGGTAACATCGCCTGGGGGGACTGGGTCGAGGCATGCGGAGGCAGTAGACGTGTTCCAAGCTGCTCCACATAACTTCGTCACTAAACGATGTCTTTCGGCCTTTAATTCTTATGAATTCCAAGCGAAAAGCTAGAGAAAGTAGTAATTCCAGTGCGTCTGGTGCTTCGCCGGTCGAAAAAAGAGCAAGAGAGTTAAACTCAAGTTCCTCGCCCGAGCGCTCTACTGAGGTCTTCGAAATGTCGTTGGATGCCTTGGAGTCGAAATTAGATCTAATTCTGAAAAGACTAGAGACCATGGACAGTAAACTGGAGGAGATTAACACCACGGTGTCCAACCTGGAGAGTAAATTCAACATATTAGAAGATAGAGTGGAAAAGCTAGAAAATGATCAATCGACCACGAGGACCGCCGTACAAGAGTTGCAAGATGGCCTCCAGGAATTCAATACGCAAGTCAACGAAGCGACAGCGGCCCGAGAAAAAGCGAGCGAGTTCTGTGAGAACAGGTACAAAGAGTTGGAAAACAAACTGTTGCCTGCTGAAGTGTATCAAAGGCGAGAAAATTTGCGTTTCTACGGCATTAGCGAGGAAGAAGAAGGCGGAGACTGTCGCATGGTGCTTAATTCTTTCCTGGAACAGCAATGTGGAGTCCAAACAGAAGGTATCGAATTTCAGTGGGTCCACAGGATCGGAAAGACTCATGATGATGGAAGCCCTAGAGCAATTATCTCTCGGTTTCTTAGATATAGCGACAGAGAAGCAGTTTTTTCAAAAGCAAAGTCGTTGAAGGATTCCGGGTACAGGATCGCTGCAGACCTGCCAAAAGGAATAGTAAACCGAAGGAAGCTCCAGTCGAAGAAGCTGGTCGATGCAAGAAAAGCGGGTAAGATCGCGTTTTTCAGCCGCGCTGAACTGGATAAATTGTATATCGATGGACACTTGAACCAACTTTAATTATTGCCGTTTACTTTATTGCTTGGATTGTTGATGCCCACATCTTGGCACAGCTTGAACATGACATTGCACGCGAATTTGTAACTAGATAAACTTGCCTCGGTCGCAGAAGGCTTTGCTTTTTTTTTCTTAGTATAATTTCAATAGACGAAGTTATGGGGAACAAATAACCATCGTAATCATCATTTTCCCTCTCCGCTTAGTTTTCGTATTTAGTTTGTGTTTATGTTGTTTTTAGTTTCAATCAATTTCCTCGAGTCGTTCTACGGTGGCACAACAGTGTTTCTGGTCACCTTTTATGTTCTGTCGTTTTCGTCATTCGTTAGTGTCTTGTAGGGTGTTAATTGCAAGTGTAATAAGGGAGAGTGTTAATTTTTTTTGCAAACAAACGCCTGCATTACGTAATACTTTTCATCACAACTTTTGTATGCAAATAGATCAGGTAAAGTTTTTTGTTATTCCATTCGTGGCCTTTTACAAATTCCAACAGTTGTGGTAAAATCATGGCAGCAAGTAACTTTGCATTTAAACTATTATCTTTAAATGCTCGTGGGATTCGTTCTTTTGAAAAACGGAAAGCAGTATTTGGATGGGTAATGAGACAACAAGTCGACATTTGCTTTATTCAGGAAACCTATAGTACTAAGGAAGTCGAAAATGTTTGGAAAAAGCAGTGGAAGGGTGAGATGTATTTCTCACATGGTTCCGTACATAGCAGAGGTGTGCTTGTCTTAATTAAAAATAGTTTGGAATTCCAAATCAAGTCCATGCGGCAGGACAAAGAAGGTCGTTTTGTTTTTCTCGAGGCGCTGGTGCAAGATCAAAAGTTTTTGTTAGTAAACATCTATGCTCCAAACAAAACGAGTGAGCAAACTTACTTTTTCGACAAAATCAAGGAGGAATTGGATAACATTGATATAGATGACGACTGTAGAATAATAATTGGGGAAGATTTCAATGTTATTTTAGACCCCGACCTTGATGGTTGGGGAGGCAAACCAAAATTAAAGGAATCAGTTAAGGAGATTGAGAATATTTGCTTACTGTACGATCTAGTAGATATTTGGCGACTTAGGAACCCAGGAATAAGACGTTTTACTTGGACACAGAAAACTCCCATGATCCAAAGGAGGCTTGATTTTTGGTTAACCGACAATGCCTTGCAAGAGGAGATTGAGCAGGTAAGCATTATTCCTTCCATAAAGTCTGATCACTCAGCAATTCTGTTGTCAATTAATGGAATAGAAGAAAAATCACACGGTCCTTCCTTCTGGAAGTTCAATGCAAGTTTATTAGATGACAATGATTATGTAGCTCTAATAAACGATAACTACCAGGTTTGGGTTGAAGAATTTAGGGATATACAAGATCCCAGATTGCTTTGGGACCTTATTAAATACAAAATTAGACAGAAGACAATTTCATACAGTAAACGCAAAGCGAGGGAAAGAAAGGCGAAATTGACAACTTTAGAGGAAAAATTGACAATCCTTCAAGAGCTATGTGATCAGGATCCATCAACGGATAATCTGAATAGGCTAGAGATTTTGAAAACCGAGTATGACCTTCAATATATATGAATACATTGCACAAGGCGCTATAATCCGATCAAGGGCCAGATGGTATGAGCAAGGAGAGAAAAGCAACAAGTATTTTTTGAACTTGGAGAGCTTTAGGGGTAAAAAGAGGACAATCCGAAAGATTCTTAAGGAGGATCAATCTCTGACAACGAACCCCAAAGAAATAATGGACGAACTTAGAAGTTTCTATTCAAATCTTTACCAAGTGAACTCCACTAGAGAAAGTGAAGCCTCATTAGACGCATTCCTTAACAGCGTATCCGTACCCACACTGTCTGAAATACAGAAAGAGAAGTGTGAGGAAAAATTGACTATCGGTGAATGTTTCAACATTTTGAATGGTTTTCAAAAGAACAAAACACCCGGCAACGACGGCCTTACAGCGGAATTTTACTTAGCTTTTTGGCCTATTCTTGGAAAACATTTAGTAGCTTGTCTCAGTTATGCACATAATCACGGAGAATTATCTAACTCTCAGAAACAAGCGGTGATCACTTTATTAGAAAAGAAAGGAAAAGATAAAAGGCTGATCAAAAATTGGAGACCGATTTCCTTAATTAATGTGGACACTAAAATCGCCTCTAAGGCGCTAGCTAAACGATTAGAGAATATACTACCTGACTTGATTCATTACAACCAAAACGCTTATGTGAAAGGTAGATCAATATTTGACGCCATCAGGACAATTGATGATGTATTAGAATATACAAAATGTAGTGATCAGTTGAGTATCCTTGTAACAATTGATTTTGAGAAAGCGTTTGACTCTTTATTAAAGGTCCTTCGCACTTTCAATTTCGGACCATCTTTTATTCAGTGGATTCGCACCTTTTACTCGAATGTGTCTAGTTGCGTAATAAATAATGGTTTTGCTACAAGTTACTTTAATGTTGACCGTGGTGTGAGACAAGGGGATCCCTTATCCCCTCTCTTGTTTATTCTTAGTTTAGAAGTTCTAGCTTGTAGTATTCGACAGAATGATAAGATTCAAGGGATCAAAATTGAGGATGAAGTTGTGAAAATCTCTCTTTTCGCCGATGACATGACATGCTTTTTGAGAAATAAGTCCTCATATGCCGAGAACCTGATTGTTCGAGATTCTCAGGTTTAAAATTAAATGAGGAAAAAACAGAATTTTTTTGCTTAGGGGTCCAAAATTTATATAAATCGCTTTCCTATGAATTTAAACACTCAATTAAGATTTTAGGCGTACACTTTGACTATGATGAGCTTTCTAGGAAAAAGGCTAACTTCGAAGCAATACATTAAGTCTGTTAAAAAAACATTAGGCATGTGGAAATGGAGGGGACTCACACTTATAGGAAAAATACAAATCGTTAAATCTTTTGCTATTCCGAAATTTATGTCGAAAGCTTCGCTTATTCATGTCTCTAAAGATCTCATACAGGCAGTCAATAAAGAACTTTACAGCTTTATTTGGAAAGGAAAGGATAAGGTTAAACGGTTAGCCTTGATTAATGACATTGAAAATGGAGGGCTAAAGATGCTGGATATAGAATCTATGGTTCTAGCGCAAAGAACGATGTGCTTGAAGAAGTATATTGAGGACTATGTTAGTCCCTGGAAGATTTTCTTAAACCACTATTTGAAAAAATTAGGGGGAAAGTTCATTTTGCAGTGTCATTTTGATTGCCAAAAATTGCCCATATTTTTACCCGAGTTTTACAAAGATTGTCTTGCTGCGTGGTCAACTCTTTCAAGTAAAGAAGTGTGTTCGTACGAGGATGTTATGAACCAATATTTGTGGAATAATAAAAACATTCTATGTGAAGGTAAATCTTTATATTATGCCTTTTTTCACATAAACTGCGGGATTAGCAAAATCGGAGATTTAGTCTCTAAAGACAATACGTTTCTGGAAAGTGATAAAATTCTCAGGTCAAAACTATCCCCTAGTCAATACTTCCTTTTAATGGGAGTAGTCAGTGCCATTCCAAAGGAATGGCGCTCCATTATCAAGGGTGAGAGTATATACTGTGAGACATATCCCTGCCCTGCAAATTCTTTTGAAGTGCCAATAAAGGGGGAAATGTGGGATATTTCTAGCATTTCCTCCAAAATTGTTTATGAAGAGTTTCTTTCTCGTAAAGTTATTCCTCCTACTGCCCAAAACAAATATAAAAAAGAGTATCCAAATCTCTCCGTCGATTGGAAGAAAATTTATTCTCTAGCGTTTAGCGTTACTTTGGATACAAAGTTAAGAGCTTTTCAGTCAAATTGCTAAACCATATTGTATATACAAATGACAGACTTTATAAATTTAAGATTGTAGACTCACCATTATGTGCTTTCTGTAACTCTGAAAATGAATCCCTCGAGCATTTATTGTTTCTTTGCAAAGCAAGCGAGGTATTCTGGAATATTGTCGTGGTTGGCCATCCATAAGAATGAACTTTTAAGAGCGAATGTTACCAACGGTCAAACATTTGGTGGCAACAGGTCAAAAATCAATTCCGCTCATATTCTTATGTTAGGTAGACCTTAATGTGAAACAAATCACTGCATAGTTCGTTTGGCTGAATATCGATTTATTTTCAAGAAAATCGATATTAACGGAATTCGCTCAAAAGACCGCTTTTGAAGCTCAAAATTTAACGCAAATCTTGAAGCTTCGCGTGACAAAATGAAGCATTCCAGAGCAATAAAAGTTAACCAAACTTGTAGAACGATGTTTAAATATATGTCAAAAGCAATTTCAGCAATTTCTGCTCATTTATTTACGAGCTCTAATTAAATTTATCCGACATACTTTTGACTAGATAAAAAGTATATCAAGTTTAACCCCTAAAAAAAGTATGTGGTACCGAATATTATTCGTCAAGAATCTGGATTTCAAGAGGAGAAGGGGTGTTCTTTTCCCTCCTAAAAGGATTTTTTGGGGAAATTTATTGACGCGATGTTATAGAATTTTAAAGTTGGACAAAATGCGTTGATTCAAGCGATCAGGAAAAGTCAGCCTAATTAACTCAGTGTACACATACACAAACAACTTCACGTTTACCGCAGGTTTTGATCAGCCAGCAACCGATTTTAACACAAAATCCTCTAACCTTCATGTTGCTGTATCACAGATGAGAGCTGTGGTCCTTGTTCATGATAAAATTCAAGCAAACTGCAAGGAAACTTGACAGGATATCGCAACTTGCCATGCCGTTTCACCGAACATCCGCCGTTTTTGATGTGAGGATTCTCTTTTCCTATTTTCGTTAGAAAACAGGCTTAAGGTGTTGTACAAAAGATGCCTTTCCTTTGAAACTAGCTCTGAACTGAACAGCGTATTAAGAGGTCGTTCATACAAAAACATCTGTTACGTACTTTGGGTGATGCCGCTAATTAATTCAGTCCGAACGAGTTTTAATGAAATCGACAACTGCATGCATGTACCGCGGTAACGAAATTTTGGGTGCATCGGGTGACTTTGGGGAATAAGGTTAAATTATTTTTTTCAAATAAGCTATTCTTGTCATCCTACGTTTATTAATTTAAGGACTGAGCGAGGATTCTCAGTAGATTGGGTTCGATAAGTACTTTCAAATCTGCGAAAAAAAATAATAAAAGAAAAAGCGCACGTTGGTTGCGTGACATACCCGAGACTGAGCTTTTACCTGATGGGCGGGGCGAAGGGGGTTTAAAATATATGCTCTGTTGGTTTTCCTAGATGTCGCACAGTTAATGAACACTATGTGATATACTTTGGCTAGATTAAAATACAAAATCAGGCATGAAATTTCCTGTTCGGTCTTAAAATTCTTTTTTCGTTTTGTTGGGGTGTGGGTGGGGAGGGGCTGGGGCCATAGGTTGTCGGGGAAAGAAGTTTTAGAGAACACTGAATCGACTGATTGTATCGATTCCTGGCATTCAAAGACTTTCAAATAAGGCAGTGGTGATACCTTAAACCTCCTTTTTATTTTTACCTGGTTCTTGTTCGTATTTACGTGCTAGTGTACATTAAACGCACAAACACTTATTTACGGAGAATAGACATTAATAAGAAATCAAAACTCGTACTGGCTCTCAGGGAATAAATTTAATGATCTGCAAGATTGTTAAGAGCTTTGTCCTGTGATAGAAAATACAACCCACTACGGGCTTAACTTGGATGACTTTTTATGAGTCTTGGGTTTTCCGCTTTCGATGCTCAACAGGCACCAACGAAAAACGACTCTACTCGACTGACACTGTAGTGCGTGCAGTCTTTTTTTAAAGCTTCCAACAGTGAAAAAAACTACAAAACGGTTAACTGGGGGTCCAGCGTTCTATTCAACACCAATCAACGCCGTTGAATTTTTAAGACAAGTTTGGCCTTCCAGCTTAATGATGTTTCACAATTTTGCCGACTTTTCTTTTGTTCTCAGGTGTGCCACCCTGTGCAATGATGTTCTGTAATATTGATTCAACTTTTTCTATGTTCTCAGGTGTGATCAAAAGTATTGAATTCGTTTGCGCACCTTGTTCAACATCGCACAACAAAAAGTGTTCAAGATTGTTGAATAATGTTGAATGAGTTTGGCCGAGGCATAAAGTTTGCAAAAGAGAAACGCAAAGAGCGTGAGCCAACAAAATGAGGGCGCAGCTGGGGTTAAGGTTACTCCGGACCTTCGCGGGTGTTCTCGGGGAAAAAAGTCGTATGCGCACCATTTTAAAGGAAAACACGGCAAACTATATATCGTTGGAAAGCTTAATAAATGTAGATTTCGCGAAAAAATATCAATTGCCGGTTTCTTCAATTCCGCAAAAGAAAATCGCAAACAACCAGGAAAATGACCATGTGTCATTCAATTGAATTAATAGGGTATCGAATTCAAGCGCATTGGCAAAATAACTGCACAGTGTTAATCACAAAGGATCAATCATCAAAAGTGTGTCAGCATTTTTCGATATTCTGACTGGTTATTTTTTAATTAATTTGTCAAGTTCGAGCAGCAAAGAATGCGCGATGGGCGTTGCATTGAAGATCGCCACGGATGAAATATAAATTTCAAAAATCCCCGACACACCTTTGTTTTACAACATCTAAGGAACGTTCAGGCCAAATTTCACAGAAATCTGCCGAATTTTGGTACCTTATTAATTCATTTGTTTAACTCAATGACGCATGGTCATTTTGGCGGTCATTTTTGCAATTTTCTTTTGTGGAATTAAAAAAACTGGCAGTTCACATTTTTCCGAAATCTACATTTATTAAGCTTTCCAACGATATATAGTTTGCCGTGTTTTCCTTTAAAATGGCGCGCATATGAATTTTTTTCCAGAGGACACGGGAGGACACCCGCGAAGGTCCGGAGTAACCTTAAAGGCTAAGAGAAGGGGGAAGTTTGAACCCTTAATCCCCCAACATGAAAAGGTTTCCCCTTAAGTAGGTTTCCAACCCCCCCCCCCCCCCCACCCATCGCTCCCATCCTCGCGAAAGTGGGTCGGTCGGTCGGTCGGTCGGTCGGTTGATCGGTTAAGCAAAAGGGAAAGATAATTCCAAGGTAATAATTCCAACCAATAATTCCTCAAAACTGTCATTTTATAGCGACCCGCTATCACTCTTAACGGTGTTCGAAGACCTTGATATGAGGGTGACTTAGATGTCCAAGTCACCTCAAGATGCCTTTAAAGAATATTAAAACGCACGAGGAAAGACTGCAGGCACGGACTAAGTATTTCTAATCGGAGCCTTTTGGGTCTGTGAAGTCCAGTTTTCGGAAAATCGAAAACCTGCATATTCCTTTCCGATCCGCTTTTATAATTACTGAACAAAGCTTTATCACATGCAGGTGGCTGGCTTGAATGTTGTGTGATGTTGTAAAGCAAAAGGTTTCACTTCTGCATAATTGTTACATTAAAGGTGGGGTTAGGTGAGTTCTGAAACAAGAGATGGAAATGCTCCGCTTTATTTGAAAATCCTTTAATGCCAAGAATCGTTTACTTATACTATCACTTTCACCCGGGCACTTGCAATCAGTCGATTTAGTATTCTCTTAAACGTCTTTTCAAACACCTTTAGCCCAAACCCCGCCCCACCCTAAACAAAAAGAAAGAAACCATTCTCAGACCGAAAAGGAGATTTTCATGTCCAACTTTGCATTTTAATCCAGCCATAGTTCATTAACTGTGCTACCTCTTGAAAAAACCAACAGAGAATATATTTTTTAAATCCCTTCGCCCTGCCCACCGGGAAAAAGCTCTAAGGTTAATGTCACGCAACCAACTTTCGTTTTATTCATTTTCACGCATTTTTAAGTGCTCATCTGAAACCAATCTACTGAGAATCGTGGCTCAGTCCTTAAATTAATAAACGTAGGATGACAAGAATAGCTTATTTGAAAAAATAATTTAACCTTATTCCCACCCAAAATTTCGTTACCGCGGTACATGCATGCAGTTGTCGATTTCACTAAAACTCGTTCGGACTGAATTAATTAGCGGCATCACCCAAAGCACGTAACAGATGTTTTTGTATGAACGACCTCTTAATACGCTGTTCAGTTCAGAGCTAGTTTCAAAGGAAAGGCATCTTTTGTACAACACCTTAAGCCTGTTTTCTAACGAAAATAGGAAAAGAGAATCCTCACATCAAAAACGGCGGATGTTCGGTGAAACGGCATGGCAAGTTGCGATATCCTGTCAAGTTTCCTCGCAGTTTGCTTGAATTTTATCATGAACAAGGACCACAGCTCTCATCTGTGATACAGCAACATGAAGGTTAGAGGATTTTGTGTTAAAATCGGTTGTTGGCTGATCAAAACCTGCGGTAAACGTGAAGTTGTTTGTGTATGTGTACACTGAGTTAATTAGGCTGACTTTTCTGATCGCTTGAATCAACGCATTTTGTCCAACTTTAAAATTCTATAACATCGCGTCAATAAATTTCCCCAAAAAATCCTTTTAGGAGGGAAAAGAACACCCCTTCTCCTCTTGAAATCCAGATTCTTGACGAATAATATTCGGTACCACATACTTTTTTTAGGGGTTAAACTTGATATACTTTTTATCTAGTCAAAAGTATGTCGGATAAATTTAATTAGAGCTCGTAAATAAATGAGCAGAAATTGCTGAAATTGCTTTTGACATATATTTAAACATCGTTCTACAAGTTTGGTTAACTTTTATTGCTCTGGAATGCTTCATTTGTCACGCAAAGCTTCGAGATTTACCTTAAATTTTGAGCTTCAAAAGCGGTCTTTTGAGCGAATTCCGTTAATATCGATTTTCTTGAAAATAAATCGATATTCAGCCAAACGAACTATGCAGTGATTTGTTTCACATTAAGGTGTACCTAACATAAGAATATGAGCGGAATTGATTTTTGACCTGTTGCCACAATATTTTGAAAATGTTTGATTTTTGGCAACATTTGCTCTTAAATGTTTCTCTCACTGATGTTTTGTTTGGTAAATTCGATATTGATACAGACTTTATGGTAGTTAACCATGTTCTTCTTGGAAAATATTTTATTTATAGGTGTAAGCTTGATAATATTAAACCTTCTTTGGCAGTTTTTAAGGCTAAATTAAAAGCTACTTTAAATTTAGAATTTTACATTGCCAGGAAAAAAGGCACACTCGCTAAACATTACAGAAAGTGGCATAAGCCACGCACCTCTTCGGAACCTGTAATTTTATTGGCTTCCTATATCACGCACCTCTATTGTTTTAAGGGCTAGTGTCATTGTTTTATTGTTTGTTCTTTTGTCTTCTCAGCCAATCCTGTTAAGCCTTCCGATAGGTGCGTACCGCCTCGAAAGTGGAATATCTTTATTCCTGTATTAATTTAGATAATTTCCCTTTCCATTCTACCATTTTAAAAACCCAACAAATATATATTGTTTTTTTTAAGGTCACTCTTTTATTCGAAACCTGTTTTTTAACCTTTAGTTTAGAAAGCTGGTGTTTGCATTGTCATGTTTCCGTTTTCTTTCCGCTCTCCCTAGCATAATATACTTGTATTTGTTATTACTGTAACGTGCACATGTTTGTAGTAAGTAATGTTAGGCTTGTTAGTATTTATTTTTATTGTAGTAGTGTAAGTACCGTCCGGACTGCAAGTAATGTGTAAATTGTAAGTAATGTTTTTTTTTCTCTTCTTTGTATTGTTGTATTGTTTTGCTGTAATGGCAAGGAATAAAAAATTTGCAAAAAAAAAAAAAACAAAACAAAAAAATAACATCGCGTGGGGAAATACGTTCACATCAAGATTACAACCAATAAGAAGATTACACAAGAAAATAATAATAATAACATTTTCGAAATGTACAGACCATACTAGTCCTCTTTTCAAAGAATTATCAATTTTACCTCTAGATGACATAAACAATGAAGCCACTGCTTTGTTTATGTTTCGTTATTTATCCATACCACACACGAGAACAGTAATTAAAATAAGGTTCAATGATTGATCTGTAAACACAGACAGTAAGTCTAATATATAGATTTAGCCGAGCCTAAAAGCGGAGCTCCACGTCTCTCTTTCATGCTAATTGGCCCGTAAAATACAGTAAATTTTAGTTGTGCAGTTATTCCCCAAGAGGTGAAAAACAGGAAAGGAAAACATGCGGACCGCTGAGGAAACTGTGAGCTGGCTTATTTTTCATCAAAGAGAAGACTTCAGTACGACTTTCACCGACAGCTCTTCTTGTAGCATTCTTTCGAAAGCTAGCTTATAGAGTTCAAGAAGAGTACCTATAAAACTACAATTGCTAAAGAAAACCCACTTAAAGACTTTTCCATGCAAATACACATTTCTCACTGATTCCAATGCATCCCTCTGGCTGCTTAGTTCTGTTAACCATGAAACATTTCTCGAAATCTATCTTGCTAAAATAAATAATATTTTCCCGGCATCAAACCGTTTACTGGCAAAAATTCTCCAAAAAATGTTTTCGGAAACTTTCAAGCACACGTATAATTATCAAGAGAAAATGGCACAAGTTTTTCAACCGCGAAGTATTAATCGGGCGCTTTCAAGAATACACCGTGAACTATTAAATTTTAGGAAGGTTTTAGAGTCTCATTTTAGACAAAATACATGTAGACTTAAACCGAGAAATGCTTTGCTTATAGTTACTTAAATAAAGATTTCATTTCGATCTGTAACTAAACACACACTGAAATGGCTTAGCGGTTTAACAAAAAACAAAACGATCACGAAAACATGCCACACTGAACTCAAATTGGGACAGAAATGTCATTCACTTCATATGGAGAAGCTAAAAAATATAACAATATAAGGAAGATAAAATATTCCACAACTGAACAAAAAACATAAGGAGCTTTACACTAAGACTATAAACTTAAAAATGACGACAGAGCGACTCTTCAGGTGTTGAATACTAAATAAATACGATAAATACGAATTAGTCAAAACAACCCAATACGCGTCGCCGAAGAAAAACAACCTACATTGAAAAAACAACACAGACTCAGTCTAGAACTAGTCACGATTTCCACTTTTCGAATAAAATACAGTAGAATTCCTCTAAGAAAAATATTGAAAACTACGCACTAAAGTTCAAAAGGAAATTGAGCTTAATTAAGCTTAAGTTAACTGAAGCCTAAATATCAGATCGCTCACTAATGAAAATTCCTTTAATGCATAAACACAGAAAAAGGACAAGAAACCTTCAAAAACATGAAATGACATTCACATACGAAGCATTCGTTTGCCTAGGAAAGCAAACTGCATTCAATTTTCCCCTCGAGTGAAGTTACTCGCAAGCCGGCAAACGGGAACTACGAGCTATTTTTAAACAAGTTTTTAAAACATTTCAAGAAAATTACCGTAATTTACTAAATATGTAAAGTCGCTCAATTAAACAATTTTTACATTATGTAAATCCACACTCAAATCTATAATTTACTTTACCACTGAACTGAAAGAAGGCCTTGAAAATCTAAACAAAAGTCGCCGGGTTCTTTCCAGATCTCCGTAGCTTTGAAAAAAACAAGTATGTCCGCGAACAAGGGTTTCTTGCCTTCAAGCTCTCCAGTATCTTCTATATGCGCCATCGAGATTATAGCAATCCTCTTCCTTTTCGTGATGAACTGCTACAAGTCTTCATTCCAAGAATGTATTACAATTATTGTATTGAAAGACGACCGTACGACGAACCAGCCACCATGTTGTTTACTTCAGCTACAAGATAGCGTCATTCCACCTCCCCCGGTCAGGCTGTCTTGGGACTCCCGTCACCCTCCCCCAGAGTCTGTACGGACGGACGGACGGACGGACGTACGCTGACGTCAGAACCAAAATTTTTCGGATCAACGGGTTACCAAATTTTCTTACCCATGGTGCTCCGTGAGCTCCGCTATAATCTAGAGTTGGGGCGGATGATAGTTTACGAAGAACACTGATTTAAAGGGGTTGGATCAGGGATCAAAGGAGTGGGATTAGGAATAAAAGAATTGGGATCAACTATCAAAGGAGTGGGAGCAGGGATCAAGGGCGTAGCCGTGAGATTAAGGATTAAAGTGATGGGATCGGGGATAACAAGCCACGGCAGAGGAATCAAAGGAATCGAAGGATCAGGAATCAGGCTTTGTAATTTTGTGCGATCAGGGATCAAACTTTGTAACCTATTGAAATCGGATCGGGGATCAGAGTTAAGGCACAAAAATCAATTGAATCTGATGACAAATTTATATATACTTAGTCATTTTTCTCTTGTATGGGACAGCATTGCAGATATTCTTTCCAAAAAACTTCAGTCCTTACAAAATTGAACTCCTAGCATTATTACAGGCTTACCGTACACAGTGCAATCAGCTTGAATTTTTGATCCTTGGGTTAATCTTCGCTGGCTGAAATACCTCTACAACAAAAGGCTATCATGATGTACAAAATCGTTCGTGGTCTGGCCCCACCGTACATGACAGACATGATTACTGAGCTGTTGGGTCCAAAAGTCTATGACCTCCGATCCGAAACTCTAAACTAAATTTAGAGATTCCTACTGCTCGTACCTCACTGTTTAAAAACAGTTTCGCATTTACTGGGGCCTCAATTTGGAATGCACTACCAGATGACTGGAAGCAATAACCATCTTTTACTGATGTCAGAAAGTAAATGAAGACCTTTAGTTTTGCATTGGCAACAACAATTATGTAAATTGTGAAAACTATTCGCTTTTATATTATTCTGTTAACATACACTTTTGTAATGATTATTTGTACGCCTCACGGCTTTTAGGTAGAACAGGTTTTCTATGTCAGGATGACATATGTATATTTGATAGAATCACAGTGATTAAATAAAGTATTGTATTGTATTCTATTCTATTCTATTCTATTCTATTCTATTCTATTCTATTCTATTCTATTCTATTCTATTCTATTCTATTCTATTCTATTCTATTCTATTCTATTCTATTCTATTCTATTCTTTAAGCCCTGATCCCACCACTTTGATCTCTGATCCACCCCGACTAAATAAGGTTAACAATGTTCACGTCAGTTTTAATGCATCTAACCTCTCATTGGCCCCAAATTTCGTCATAAGATTGTCACAGTTGCTGAAGATCCATGAGCCGAAGGTGTTTTAGCCTCTTAAACACACAATATTTCACCTCGGGTAGCATCACAAACTGCCGATGGTTGTTTATCAGCGTCGTTCCTGGAATAGAACTTAAAACCAGAACTGAAGAACGTGGACTGTACTGCTCAAATATAGCTTTATTTGGATACTAAAATCTTTCTTACAACCAATTTTTAATTATTAATTTTGTTATTTGGCTGGAGTTAGGTTGAAGTAAGGGCGCGTTCTCACCCGTTATCTGAACGAAAGTTTAAATAGAAGATTCTTGGCTCTATGTTAGTTACTGATACGTGGAACAGAAAAGGTAAAAAGTGCCGAAAACTACTAACAATTATAACTAAAGATAAAAAACTGAATAATAAAAAATTTCCAAGGTTGCTTTATCACTAAATTGTAGCCCGCACGGGCTTCCGTTTTAGACGTTGTGGCCCGCAGCTAGCCTAGACGGCAAGCAGTCGTCCTATTTTTCGCCAATCCTGCCCAAGCTCTATAGATTATAGGTTATGCGAACGTTTCGATGTTTTTGCGCGTAAAACAAATTAGAGGAGGAAGAGACTGCTGTTTATAGCCCGATTGTAATTCAAATCTCTCTCGTGCAAGAGGGCACGTTCCGGCCAAGTCGTTGCATTTATCAAAATGAGACACGTGATGGCAGTGTGACGCATGCTTGCTCATCCGCCTCACGTAAGTAGGAAGCGGGAAAACTGCGGAAAAAGTGTGTTCAGTGTTTCTCAAAATTTCTCGTTTTGGCAAAGAAACTTTAACAATACTTTAGGGCAATAATTTTGACAAGTTACTTCAAAAGTAGCTGATTGTTGAAGGAAGGCTATTGTTACAGAAACTAATATTTTAGTTACGTTGATTACTCGAGATCCATTGCGATGCTTGAGTATGCAAATTCCACATAAAATTGGCATTCCTTGATTGTCTTTCTGCAAGAATAGAGCATGACATCTATGAGTGATTTGGTGTACTTAAGCTCACGATAAAGTAAAAATACTGGGTCACTGTCGTTTCGTCGTTCCTCTGTGCTCATTTCGAAGGTGTGTGTAGTTGTTCATCAACTGAAATCGGCAAACGAATCACGCGGTCAGAAGATACGGAAGCACAGGAAAAGGTAAACAGGTCTTATGTGATACCGAACGATTTTAAAATTGTTTATTTAGTAACAGCGATCCTTTTGTGCAATTGTCTTCGCGGAAACCAAGAGAGATAATCGGACCAAGCGCAGCGAAAGCTAACACGATCATGAAACGCAGCGTTTACAACTTTCTCTTGTAAATGTCAAAACTTTAGTTCGCAGTTCTTCGTGGCCTTCGAAAATGTGAAAGCTCAAAGTTCTCAGTTCTTCGTGTCTCGTGTCGTCTTTGTTTTCGCTTTATCCCAGCTACCCATCCGCAGTCGTCAGGGACTGTTTATTACTTCTATGATCGATATAGCAGAGGATCCTAGCTGCTCAGTTACCACTATATATTCTCTCACTTCATCCATTGCAAAAGAAGTAAAATTATTACTATGGACACAAGAATTTAAAGGAGATGTGTCACGAAATTTAGCCAAATTCAGCCACTACGACCTGGCCACCAAATTTAGCAAACATAAAAATAACCGCTTAAAACGTTGACAAATGGTTTAAATAACACAGCTAATACAAAAGGAGGCATGGATGGGCCAAATTGAAGAAGACTCACACGGACTGCAATTCAGCTTTTTGAAAACCTGTTAGGCTGAACAGTTTTCAAAGTTTATCTCTGTTGTTTGTAAATTTAAGTATAACACTCGGGATACATATTTGTTTGTCATGAAGCTGTGGTTTTGTCATTTACAAGTAATTTCTTCGCTAACGTTGAGCTCCATAGCAAGTTACGGCGAGTAAGTGAAAAACTAAACAAATTGGACTGGACTGCCGTGACACAGTCCCTTAAAAACCAGTGGCTAATGAGCTGAGTGAGTAAGAAACACTGATACATACAAAAATGTCGTGTGTAACTTTTCACTTTTTTAGTTTTTTGCCTTTCTTTAAGATAAATAACAGGGAGATAATTATGACACGTATAAAAAAACTATAGTGCTGCGTCAGTGGGGAAGTGAACCGTTAAATTAATAACAGAGTTAATAGCGGTTAAGTTGGCCACCCTTTGCCAGGGCCCTGGCTCAGAGCTAAACGCTCACAACTTCAGCTTTAAATCTTTTTACGCTATTCCGTTTTCTTAATATATTAACTCAGTTCAAATCTAAGATAAATGGGCAAAAGGCATAATGTACTCAACTGTCAAGAAGGTATCGATCGCTGTCATTATAAGCGCTAATTAAATCGGAAAATTGCAGTTTAAATAAACAGTCTTCTTCTCAAAATTAAAGCTTAAGATTATGCTTGGGGAGTGTTTAGCAAACATAGTCTCGAGATCCCAAGAAAAAATAAAAGTGACATTTTGATCATAATACCACTTTTTAGGTGTAGGCGGGGTTAGGCCTCAAAAGGATAACATTATTTTAAATATTTTGCAGTCTTCAAGGTTCCTCATGATTAAGGACGAACAAATGTAATGAATTTTTAATTTCCTGGCGCTCCGTTTTACTTAAGTACTTCTGTCTTAGAGACATTTATTTTCTCCCCGGTAGATAAACAGTAGATAACACGAAGATAAAGCTTTTACAAAAAGTTATAGTATATTTGCAAAGTTTTTGTAACACCAACTGGAACTAAACCAATTTATTAAAAACTGGACTAGGTATATTGGATTTCTACCATTCTGATTGGCTGAACGGAGCCAGGCTATCAGCTCATATACCTGCTGTGACCAAATATGGACAATGAACACTCAACAACAAAATGAACAAAGTGAGCTGGAAGTTTTTTCCTCGCCAGCAACCTGGCGAGAAAAATAGACAAGAAAAATCACTTGGCAGCGAATTTGAAGTAAGCAGAAATTCCAACAGGGTCGCTAACAGCGTCGTCTAACACAAGTCAAAATTGTTTGAAGAAACTGTGCAGAAAAAGAAATTAGAAATTTAAGCGTTGAACGTTGTGTTTACATTTAATTTCTTTCATCGATCGTCACGTCGATCATTAAAATTGAACAAACGGTAGGTTTTATCAGGAAGCCTTTCCACTTCAAAATATCAAGACAAGACAAAATAAAACACAGTGAAATGGGGCAGAAGCATTTAATAACAACTGTCACACATTCATGACGATTCGGTTCGAAAATCATGAAGCAGTCTAAACAAGTACTAAACAAACTACAGCTGCAAACTACCAAGAAGGCCGAAGGAAGGGCGAAAATTTTTTTCGGCTTTAACACGCAAAATTGACACTGGTTTACCTGCACTCGTTGTAGCTCTGTGTTCCAACAGGTCCAAATTCTCAGATAGAAATCGGATGCCATGTAAACGGAGTTGAATCGCTTTTCCAGTTGTTTGAATGTTGTTTTTACCATTCCGTCCGCAACCTCTAAACCGAGAACAACTGCATTTTGTGCTTTGCGTTAAACAAACTACGATGGTGAATTCTAATGTTCCTCGCTACAGTAATCTTGCTTCTGAGCTGCATAGAAATTACTTCTTCAAGTTCAAATTGGTTCTGTCTTCATTTCGATCAAACACGCACATGATGGCTCCGTTGTGCGAACAGATTACAAACTTGTTCTGTTTCAACTCCAGCAGCTAATATGGTGAAATTGTACAGCTTCAATCCGCTTTGAACGATGATTACAACAATGTTTCGGGAAAAATCAAACATGTACCATATTTCAGAGCCAATAATTAGAAGATTTTTTTCCCAAACTTGTGCCACTTCGTTCACTTTCGAGCAGTTTTCATTGATTCATTCAGCTTTGCAATGAAACGCTGCAACACTTCTAGGCAAGGTTTTGGCGCCTTTTTCGTTCAGTCATGTGATCGATTCTTGCTCCCTTTTTATCCCTTTTCTCATTTTCTCTTTCTTTCTTGATTTTTTTTAACAAAAATAGTAGTTAAGTTTTTAATAAAACAATTATTCTACTTGGGCTTGCTGAATATGAAATGATTATAACCAACTCGGCGCTACGCGCCTCGTTGGTTATCTATCATTTCATATCCAGCAAGCCCAAGTAGAATAATTGTTAAATATCTCAATCTACTTCCTTGACCCTCATAGTGAATGACGTGCGGTCAGTGCAATACAAACTTCCGCATAAAATGAAACTGGTGCGGTGAAACGGGCGGGCGCGAATAAATTTCAAACGAACGTCTTGCATGTGTGAGACAGAATATCCGAGAAAAGGCTGGAGGAATCATCAATTGAAATGCCGCTGAAATCTAATCCTAACTAGCCAGCCTAGGACGCTTTTCCGAAGGGCTTTCCGCAGGTTTTCGCCCCAATTTTCTCGCGGCCAAAAAGAGAAAAATGCCTTGAACAGGCGGGAAAAAAAATCAGGAAACGCGTAAGGCAAACGATACTGTTATACCTCACAACTCCAGTGCGTTTTCCGATTGGACAAGAAGGTGTCACGTGTCACGTATCAAGACAGTCTAACTCCAAAGGGCGGACAAACTCACTAACTCCCTAAGGAAACAGCAACTTGAACTTTCGACTCGCACGTGATCAGGTCGTGCAACTTGAAAATTTGAAATAAACTCTTATTATATTCAAGGATAACACACGTAAAATATATAATTTGTTCTATTTTTGAGTTGTAAGGTATAAGAAAACACTTACCGGTAATGACTGGCCCAAGGGGAACAGTAAGTTTTGTGTCCCTCGACCATCATTGCTTCAAATGTCCAGAAAATACCTTTGCAAAGAGTTGGCAGCTTCTTTACAGAAATTTAACCTGAAAAGCCTTAAGACTAAACTTAGATTAAAACCCAAGGATCCCTACTTGTAAATTCTTTGATATACTCACAATGACGTTTGGCTGAAACTATCGTGCCCACCAAGCATTTCATCTCTGTTTGGAAAGTGTGGAAAAAGAAAATTGATGGTTTAAACAGTGTAAGGGCAATCCTTCCTTACCCCTGGCAGGAAGCATTATTTTTGCAATATGTAAAAAGTATCTGCTGTGAGTAGCAAGCTTGAGGAACTGCTAAGCGACTTAATGCATCAGTCATTTCCAGCAGTGCCCATCCCCTCCAGGCAAAGCCTCGACCATGCATTTGTTAAAATAAAAATTCTCAGTTTCTGGGGTCAACTAAGTACCTACGAAAGTGAATTCAGGTCACAATAAAGCACAGAGTAGACTTATTTTTCAGTATTGGTTCAGTGGCCGTTCGTGCTATGGATTTGCCTGCTCTCATTTACAATTTTTTTTAAATAATAAGTAATAAACGAATTTTAAACTATAAAATGTTCCAAAGCGTTTGACATAAAATAATAATAAAAATAATGATTAAATGATTAAGTTTACAAACTGTTTGATAAAATCAGGCTCACAAATAATCTCATAAA
Organism: Siderastrea siderea; assembly: GCA_964030785.1. NCBI lineage: Eukaryota > Metazoa > Cnidaria > Anthozoa > Scleractinia > Rhizangiidae > Siderastrea > Siderastrea siderea. The sequence continues at coordinate 33,873,553 of OZ034969.1, forward strand.
TGTATTTCTTAATACTCAAAAGCCTTTGCTGACGAAATTTTTACTGAAGAGAAGCCAGAAGGTGTGGGGTCAAAATCATTTATGGAGACTTCAAATGCCCGTGGTAATTTCATTTTGATGCTTCGTTACTGCATAACCTTTGTTGTAACTCGTACATCTTGTGTTCTTCTAGCTTCTTATTTTCTCCTTGCTGTTCGCTTTGCTGTTTATCGTCGCCTCTGCGCTCTTTGCGGACTACCCACTGGACCTTTTTTACGACGCTGGATTTGAACAGCACCCTTTGTTTGAAAAGTACACAACGATCTTAACTGTTTGTGTGGTAAGTACTCAAAATAAGCTGTTATATGCACGGTTAACGCTAACTCTTCTGCCTCTTCAATAACTTTTGGGACCGACTCAGTTGAAAGCCGCCACAATGGAAAATGTATATAAGGGAACAGGTTCTCAGGCCCTTTTTTAACGGACAGGCTCTTCACCCTATTTAGCCTGGGGTGGGGGGGGGGGGGGGGGGCACATTGTGCCCGCGCTGACTTTAACGAATTATAACTTTTAAATGGCTAAACGAATAATCACCAAATCTCGTGACTTTTTCTGAAATTTATGAGAGAAAATTTCCTGTATCAATGACGTGTCTATAATGATTGACATTTCCGTAGCAGCCGTCTACTCAGGAGTGTATTTTGGCTATTTTCTGCCTTTCTTCAGTTTTTTTCCCTTAGGTTTGTAAGAAGAAGATAATCCTTTCCTTTTCTGTGCTTGTTTTGATTAATTATGTTTCTTAGAACAAATTAATATATTTTACAATGTTGTTATTGTCAACTGTATGACTGTGCGCTTGGGATTCAAGATGGCGGCTCAAAATTCAAAATGGCTGGTTTGTGACGTCATTATGACGTTATGACACGTCATAATCGACACATCATAAACCAAATCTGTTAAGCTAATGACGTGCTACCATTTCTGGAAGACATGAAATTTTGCAGATAAATTTCATTTTAGAGATAAAATGGCCATTTTGGTGTCCGCCGTCTTGGATCAGCCATCTTGGATCTGCCATCTTGAATTTCTTCAAATTTATCTGCTTCATTTAATAAACAAGAAAATGAAACCAGTTGATTGCAAAAAGTTTATTTCATAAATTAACAATGTCATACACTTGACATTTATGGCAAATAGTTATTTTATAGCGAGAAATCACCTTTTTTACCAGTTAAGTCCGCCATCTTGGATTTTCACGTTTTAAATTTCACGTTAGCGCTTAATTCCTGTTTATACTGAGCAGTTATTCCTAAATGATAAATTGTTGCTACAATTAGTGTAAAAATACAAATTTGATAAGAAAACATTATAATAGTAGGAATTAAAGCGAGCGATCGTGACTTTTTAAAAAACATGGCTGTCACGAAGCAGTTGCCATGGCAAAGTCAAGTTTGTTGGACACGAGCCACTCATGCCTAAATGTTGCCAGTTAAATTTTAGGAAAATTAGCAAAATTAAGTGGTAACAGCATAAACGGTTACGAAATTAGACGACCTCAAAGTTGAGGCGGGCTTCAAAAGCTCCCCCCCGGTCTGAATAGGGTTCAAGAAGAAAGATAGTGAATTCTAATGTTCCAAATTTCATTTATCTTGTTTCTGAGCTGCATAGAAATTACCATAATTCGGTAAATTGTGATCGTCCGGGTGAGTGTAGTCCTGAGAAGGACTGTTTGAGGTGACATTGACTGACGTTTCGACAACCTGAGCGGAAGTCATCATCAGAGTCAAGTGAACTGTGAATCGTCAGTAGATGTTATAAGTCTCTGGTCGTTGTCCTGATTGGTCGACGATCTCGTGATGTTATTGGTCGTCTGTCAGTTAAGCCGTGATGTTATTGGCTGTGAAGACTGTAAAACGTGATTGGTGCGTTTCGATCCGTCTTTTGTTAGTCAAATGTCCGTTGGTCTATTGTTAGTCAAATAAGTCGGTTTGTCTATTGTTTGTCTGTCTTGTTATTGTCAGCAATCAGTCGTTTGTAAGGTGCAGGTAGCTGTTGGCAACGGTTCAGTG
>OZ034969.1:34480600-34680600 GCA_964030785.1 Siderastrea siderea
TGACGTGTTGGAAACATGAGGGGAAAGGTATTGAAACAGAGTTTTTGGTAATCTTTGGTTATTTCATATACATGATTTAATAAAAAAAAATATGTTGTATTTTTTTCTCAGACGAATTCGAAAGGCCATCCACAAAATACGTGTACAAGACAGTGAAACCATCACATACTGTCACAGGTAAAGCTTAACTTACTTAGCTCAAGAAATTATTCGGGAATAGGCCTGGCTACAAAAATCCCTAAAAATGGCCTAAAAATCTTTCCAGGATTTCTCCAAAAATGTTCTAAAAATTTCCCGTTTCACCTCTAAAAATCCCATAAAAACTCCTAAAAATCTCTAAAAATCCCATGATGTTAAAAAATTGGGTGACCTGTGGTGAAAATTCCATGGCTTTGGTGAGCTTTCTGCTAGCACCCACAGTCTCAGCCAATCAACAAGCTCTGCTGAGCCCGCCATTTTGAACTCAAGGACAGCAAGGAATGCTGGATTATGGGTAAAACCGCCGACCGATACAGTGAGGGGGGCATCAAGGGGGTATCAAAAAGTTTTGTCACAACCGCTTGTGCCGAAACATTTCCAAGTTTCAATTTTTTTTGTAACAAATAGACAAAAAACCCTGAAAATATTCACCAAAACCTCAAAAAAATCCCTCCAAATCTCTAAAAATCTTACAGTTTTCTAAAAGTCCAGCGAAGCTCTAAAAATCCCGAAAAAAGTCCGGATTTTTGTAGCTCGGCCTATTCGGGAACGTGAGAGTAACGGACGTTTATAGTTTATGTGTGCATGCATGTATGCATTATGCGTTTGCATTTTGCATATACGTGTATGCATTATGTGTACAGAAACATTTTGCCCGTGATAGTCAATACAAAACTGTCTGACTTCTCTCACCTTTTAATGTTGCAGGAATTATTACTGCCGCCGTGTTTTCCGGTATAGTTGCTTTTGGTGGGATTTTCCTGGTGATTTACCTTGTCAGAAAAAGACGAAAGACACCAAATGTCAACGATTTAAATAGTAAGAAATGTTGTTTTAAATTTGTTTATAAACTCTCTACTAATATTCTGGGAGTACAGATAACGTAGATTGAGAGCGTGACGTAAGTTGACTACACCTTTATACGCAGTGACCTCTGAGTAACGTATGTTTCAAGTTTTGCCTTAAAAATGTTTCCCCCCTGCCTTTATTCCTAACTAATAGAACATTAATCTCGGAGAGCAGACAGTAAAACACGTATGACGTCACATGACGTAAGAACTTCTTAAAGCCCTCAAATGGCTGCATCTTGGATCTGCTATCTTGGTTTCTTAATTTTTTTAAACCTCCGAAAAGTACCAAAATTAGATCGCAATCAAAATCGATGGTCTAAAAATGTGCCTCAACAAAGTGATAATTTTTCATTATATGAGGAAAAGTCATAATTCTGTAAAAAAAAAGCCGGTTATAGTATGGTTGCCATTGTTACGTTGATATACAACGGCATGTTCTCTCAAAAAACGTTTATATCAATAAGTTACAAACGCCCAAAGTCTCTGCGAGTAAATTTCGTTCCGAATAGGGTCTGTATCGGCTCGCTATTAGTCTTGACACACAATCTCATAATCGGCTTTTCCACCTCTGTCTATCGGCGGATTAGCAGAAGCCTCACGGATCCTCTGATAGCCCACGCCGACTAACTCGTAATCGCTACTTTTGTGTCATTCTTCGCTAAGATTTTTTCTTTTTTTAACTCCTCTTTTGCCAACTAGGGTTCATGTCAAAGCCTTTCTATAGTAATGGGAATTCTATAAGGTTTGAATATCTAAAGCGAGTTACAAAATCAGCACTGACATATTTCCCTTCAAACAATTCACAAAGCATGCGATGTCATCTCTGCGCCTTTTTCAATGCCCAATCTAGAACAGCTGTAATTTTATTTTCAGTTTTAAATTGTGTCGTTACTCCTTACGCAACTTCATCTCCGGACTGGCCTGAAAGAATCGTCGCCACCCATGGTCATGGATACGAGACACTCGACGACGAGAATGTTGCCAGCACATCTCGGCGTCAACCTCGTTACATCAACATCGCTGCTGATGGCTCAATGGACCTTCCACCGAACCTGAGAAATATTGTTTTGGAGTTTGAACTGTCGTATGAAAACACAAGATACAGGAGGCTCCAAAAGTAAGTGCCTACGCCGGACATATCTTCTTAATTGTTACATGTTCTAAGGTATATGTAATGAGGGATGTTTCTTTCAATTTAGCAACCTTAACTATCACTATGCCTTAGGCAAATCACTTCAGTCTGTCTTGCGGTCACTACTTTTGGCAAGCTTTGGACTGCAAGTTGCCCTACGTAAGCAAAGTATAATGGACATTCAGCGGTAACAAAAATATCTAATCGTTCTTGTAAAACTAACTGCCAGTGAATTCTGAAATTATATGTACTGGTCTTTTTAGGAGACGGCGATCTTACTGTGGAGCAGTGAACATACATGAGCACCCCTTATATGATAAGCTGCAAAGAGTGATTTCTCCAATTGTTACTGGCCAAAGCGAAAGCTGCGGCCAAGAAGCTCGCGATACGGACACAACAGAACACGAGCAACACCACACGGTTGATTTGGGTGAACTACGAGGGTTTGTGCAGGCTTTTCAGGATGACGTACGCAGCGCAGAGATGATAGAAATGGGCGCCATGGGAAAAACAGGGCGTGGCCATCGTCGCTGCTTCTCTGTTGACCTGGGTGAGGTGAAAGAGTTTATCGCCCTCAGAGAAATGAGGGCCTTCGCTACAGGTGAGAGCACAGCTGGAGCTGGCCAGTCGAATGTGCAAGAAGGAAGCCACCATGAAGTCTCTTGCTAAGTATCCACAGGTGTTTTGTATGCATAGACAGAAGGCTAAGTTGTATGGAAATGACTAAGACGGATTCCGCTTAACATTCGAGCAATAAGTGCAAAAATTACTTACTATAAAATTGCTGATAGCACGGTAACATTTTGAATACTATTTGAAACATCTCACTTTAATTTGCATTTCGAAGTGACCCCGCGATTAAATTCTCAAGCATTCTCGAGAAAATTAATGTCAAATCTCGTAAAAATATGCTAAAAACGGGTGCCACTTTGTTTTGAACTGACACGAAGTGTCTTTTCAATTAAAATATGGATAACTTCAAATTCAGTTTTCTCTCGCGGGGTCAGCTTGGCAGCTTAAGGAGGCTTACAACAGTTTTTTTGGCCTTGGAGTGTATCTTTTGAAATCAAAATTTCGCATAGAAGTTAACCTTTGATTTCCTTGATACTACACCACCTTTTCAACATATGACCAAAGTTTATTTTTTCATTGGTTTCCTAGCAACTGCTGTCACCATAGCAACGGTAATGGACAACCCCTTATTTTAAATAATGTCGAATATCTCGAAAACTAGTCAGACACTTTATGACGAAACTTGAAGAATTTGAACTACTCAGCCTACACAACTTGTATGCGAAATTAGGGAGGGTTGTCCAATACACCCAAACTGACTCGATTCGTTTAAGGTAGTTGCTTTAAGACGATTCGACTCAGTTTGGGTGTATTGGACATGAGTGAAATTAGGGGAAAATCTGTGAGAGCGTTTTCAAGTAATAACCGAAATGTTTATTCAGCCTAAGACTTGAACGATTGATTGATTAACAACAACAACAAGCTTTATTACCAAATAGAAAAAGGAAAAAAAGTTAAACTTTACAATATAATATATTAATACAAAAAGAGGTAATGTTTACTCAGGATAACTATAAAGCTAATCGAGCTGAGTAAAACTAAGTGATGTTTAAGTACAGAGGTAGGTTGGCACTAAAGCTTGGTGAAAGCAATTAATTAGTCAATTGAAAAAAGACGAAAAGAAGAAATAAAGAAAATAAATAAATAAATAAAAATAAATAAATAAATAAATAAATAAAATAAATAAACAACTACCAGTTGAAAACTCATGAACAGTAAGACTGTAAGATGTTTAGCTTGACTTTGTTTTTAAACGTTTTAAGGGGGAGGTATTTAATGCTTTCGTCAAGGTGATTCCAAACTTTTACAGCTGCAAAGCGAATGTTGAATTTACCATAGTTTGTTTTGATGGTATTGATGTAATAGGTCGATTTAGAAGCAAGCCTAGTATTGAATGAGTGTACAGATGCTACTATTTGAATGAAATTTTCAAAGGAAGATGGAAGAAGATTATAGTAATAGTGATACATGAAGAGTGCATTGTGAAGGGTAACAAGATCAGTTAATTTAAGGATCTCTAATTCCTTCTAATAGGTCGATTTAGAAGCAAGCCTAGTATTGTATGAGTGTACAGATGCTACTATTTGAATGAAATTTTCAAAGGAAGATGGAAGAAGATTATAGTAATAGTGATACATGAAGAGTGCATTGTGAAGGGTAACAAGATCAGTTAATTTAAGGATCTCTAATTCCTTAAAAAGAGGCCTAGAGTGTTCATCCGGTTTTGAAAAAGTTATAGTACGTATAGCTCTCTTTTGAAGAGTTATTAAGGGTTTAAGAGTAGTACTATAAGTATTGCCCCAAATTAATAAACCATAGGTGAGGAAGGGGTAGATAATTGAATAATATAATTGATGTAATATGTTTCTATTTACATAATATCTAATTTTAGATAGTACTCCAATACCTCTTGAAACTTTCTTGCTCAATTCGTGTAAGTATGGTTTCCAGTTCAAATTGGAATCAAAAATGAGTCCTAAATATTTAACTTGATTATCAGATTTCACAGACTTATTGGAGATACTAAGATTCAACTTATGAGCTATTCTTCTTTGCGGCGAATGAAATACCACAAAGCTGGTTTTTTCAATGTTCGGAGATAATTTGTTAGCATATAACCACTGGCTTACCTTTTCTAGTTCTACATTTAAGTTGGTTTCTAAATTTAGAATGCTAGGATTATTAAGAAACAAGTTTGTATCATCAGCAAAAAGGTGAAATTCTAAGATATTGGAGCATTTAGGCATATCATTTATATGTAAAAGAAAAAGAAGTGGGCCAAGCACTGACCCCTGAGGTACTCCACATGTAACACGTTGGTAATCAGAATTAGTACCAGACAAAGAAACAAACTGTCTTCTGTTACTTAAATAAGAAACAAACCAATCATTTGGAGTACCTCGTATGCCATAATACTCCAACTTGGCTAATAAAATTTTATGGTCGACTGTATCAAATGCTTTACATAGATCTAAGAAGATTCCACAAGAGTAGGTGCCATTATCAATTGATCTTTGTATCTTATCGGTCAAGAGAAGAAGAGCATGGGTGGCTGAACGTTTTGATCTAAAGCCAAATTGATTATTGTGTAGTATAGAAAATTTCTCAAGATAAATTGATCGATTGATTGATTGATTGATTGATTGATTGATTGATTGATTGATTGATTGATTGATTGATTGATTGGAAATAAACATGATATTAAACGTGATATTAAATGACGGAAAAGTAAAGAATAAATGAACAAACAAAAAATGAACAGTTTTATACATTTTACTCTTAACAGTGGTCGGTCAAGCACTTGAACAGAAAAAGACAATACTTAAGGGAAAGCACTTAAACGTACTTCTCGTCTGAAATTTCAGCCATCTTTATGCCTTAACCCTATCAGATTATACTTCTTTATAGCTCTTATTTGAATGGTCACACTTTACTACCTTTTACAACTTTGCGTAGGATTGTGTGGGCCAGACCACTAAAGCCTATTTTATTTCATACCTAACCTATAAAAGCTTTCCCTTTTTCCGGGCCAAAACGGTCGACTCCATACCATAGTTCTGACAAGTAAGCAAAACATACCCTCTTTTGTCAGACCAAAATGGCCCAAATCTGCAATATTGTTCACGCCAAAGATGCTCATGAGTTATACCCAGTGGGGCTGGGCATACACGTAATAGCCTGTCGATTTAAATAAGTTTCTTCCTGTAGCTTAATAGATACACATCAGTCGACCTCAGGTTTACATAAGTGGGTCGGAAATCGAATATGATAAAAATCAGATCTTGACAAATGTTTTTTAACTTCTCCCTCGTAATAGGATAATGCATAGAGGATCAAAGTTGATTTAAAACTTTTAACCTTCAACCGACAAGTGAGTAAAATGTTTACCATCAACAGTAAAGTTTTGTTTAAATAGATTCCAACGTTAACGATGGGAAATTTAGTCGTCAAGCTCCGACCAAGGAACTTAAGCACGGAGGTAGTGTGAGCCATGGAGGTCAACCGGAAGTTGAATGTTTCGCTTTTGTTGGCTATTTTTTGCTCTTTGCTAAAGGCGGAAAATCTTTGTTTTGGTGCGTGGTGGCTTGCCACTATGGACGTCATGACGTCAAATTGAAACATTTAACCGTGACTCACGAGAGAAAGCCAACCGTCAAAGGAATACTGATTCAAAGAGCCTCTTGGATGTTTGTCAAATAGCACCATGCTGATACTACCAATATTTCTTTTCTAAAAATTGCTTCCTGAATGGCTTCAGGTCATCAAAGTTGAACTGATCAGATTTACGTGCATTGTTTGTGAATTTAAAACGTTGTTTGATCTCGGCACTCAGGCTATTTTCGGTTGATCGCAGCTCGACCAGCTGCTCGTCAACACCTCTGCAAAAACCAACACTAATTCGACTTAAATTAGAGAACTAAGCCTACTACTTCACCAACAAGCGGCCTTTTGAGTATTTTTTTCTACCCGTGTGGATTTGGCCACCATGATTCCGCGGGAGACTTTGACAGTGGTTTTCTTCAGCTCACTCCTGATCACTAACTCAGGTTAGAACTTTGCATTGTATAAAATTTTGCTGTCCCGTTTCCCATCTTTCTTTCCCTCTCGCTACTACGCACTTTCGAGCCCAAAGGGGAAGGGAAGGGATACTTCCTTGTATAAACTATAGGTACGTGCCGCACCCAGCTGTACGGTCTTTATGCCGTTTCAATGGGTGTGGGTTTTACATACCAGTTCTGGAATGGTAAGAATTTTAGAGGCGTGGTCTAAAAACGAGTACTGGAAAATTACATATTCTCGTCTGAAAAAGGGTCTAGGTTTGGAGAGTGAGGCAGCATGCCCCCACCAAAAAGGTTCAAGGAGAGCCTCCCTGGCGTTTAGGTGATAAGAGAAGAGCGCCTGAACGCATGTTGTCATAATTTATTCAGAGTACTGAGCGAATGTTACTGTCTAACTTTGCTTTCTAGCGCAGCTGTAAATAGGCTTTATAAAGACTTCGCCGCTCGATCAACGCGCGGTGCAACAGTTTTCATGAACAAATCTCCATCCCCCAGACTAACAATCTAGGCTTCCTTTATCCCTCGTTGGAGGAATGTATCAGTCGGAGAAAAGGGTGGTAAAATGAGCTATTTTGAGACTTAATAGACTATGATTTTTATATTTTTCTTCTCGAAGCTTAAGCCTGATTTCGACCTTTCTGTTTTCAAACGCGATCAGCTTCAAATTTGTCGGTAGGTCTGAAGTATCATATCCCTTCAGTTCTCAAGTGCTTCCGCTTCAAAGTCCAAGTCTGTGAACGAAGTCGTGAAAGCGGAATTAGATTGAATAATACCTACCGGATGACACATAAGAATTGCTCAAAAACAAAAGAAAAAAACACTGATGAAGGTACAAAAATTTTCTCCAGGGACTTCTCATGTCTTCACGTGAAATAATTATACCAAAACAGAGGATTTAAAAATTTTATCCGTCACCGACAAGTGAGTAAAATTTTTAATATCAATAATAAGCGTTAAGTATAAAATACTAATAAATTAAACTCAGCAGAGGCGTTCGTGAGCCACGGAAGTCAAATATTTCCTTTTTTGGCTTGTTTTTGCTCTTCAACAAATTAGGGCTGGAAAACGTTTGTGTGTGTATTAGTGTGTGGTGGCTTCCCTTTATAGACGCAGGGGTGGATCCAGGATTTTTCTTTAAAAAGGGGGTTTGTAAGTACCGGGGTGGAAGGCAAACGTCCCTTGGCCTAAGGGGGGTCTGGACTCTGACAGTTAATTGTAGCAGCCACAGACTGTAGATTATCTTTTCCCAAATTGACAATCACTCAAAAAGTTTACATGAAACAACTGCGTACAAAACAACTTTATTCTTTTAGTTTATTGCCTGCGCGCAGACGTCTCTATTTCCTTTCATTTTCTGCGCGAAGCAAAGTAAATAGGAGACGTCTGCGTGCACGCCTGCGCGCAGGCTGATTTAAGTGTATGATCAATAAGAGAAAAAAACAACTATAAAATACCTGGTCAGAGTTGTAGGGAAGGGGGAGGGGTGGTTGGAATCCCCTCAAGTCCACCTCTGGATCTGCCTTTGGACGGCGTGACTTCAAAATGGAAAAAAATGGACTGTTTCTCACCTAAAATCTGTGTTTTAGTATCGCAAAAAGTCAAAACCATACAGCCATTAAAAGCTTCTTTTTTGATGTGTTTGAGATAGCTCCATGCTGATACTAGGAACATTTATTTTTGGAAAAATAACTTCCTGCAGTTTTGGCTCCAGGTCGTCCAAGACGAACTGATTAGATTTCTGAGCATTGTTTGTGATTTTAATAAAACCGTTTTTTGATCTTGGCATCCACACTATTTTCGGCTGATCACGGCTCGGTTCGCTACCGGACTCACCAAAAACACTGCACCGGTGGTGTTTAATACGGCAAAATCGCTGCAAAAACCGACACTAACCCGAACCTTCTTAAATCAGATCAAGAACTAAGCCTGCTTCTTCAGTGAGAAGCTATATCAAGAGTCTTAAAAGGTTTGAAGCCGCTGAAACGGACCGTGTGAATTGCACTTGGACACCATGATTTCGCAAACGGTCTTGACACTGGTGTTTTTCGCTTCCCTTCCATTCATCATCTCAGGTTAGCACTTTCGTTTCTCTCGTTTCATGTTTTCGTTTTTCGTCACATTCAAACAAGACCTGGTGTCACGATTTTCAACTTGCGATTAGGCCTTCTTTTCCTCTCGCTTCCACTGACTTCCATATAAGAAGAAAAGCGCCCTGACCCAGATTATCACAATTTATTCAGAGTTACGTTCTGAGTGAGTTTTACTGCCACGCTTTGTTTTTTATCATAGCTGGAAATAGACTTTGAATAGACGGGTGGGCTCGATCCGCAGAAATTTCAAAACCAAATTAAATCGCCAGACGTACCTTAGACCACGAGGACAGGCCTCTTTTTTCCTCTAGTGGAGTAATGTATTAGTCAGTGAAGATAAGGGTGATTAAACGGGCCGGTGATTTCGAGATCTAAATACTTGTAAGATTTATATTTTTCTTCACAAGGCTAAAACCTGATTTCGGCCTTTTCGTTGGTAGGTCTGAAGCGGACAATATTAAATACTTCCGCTTTTAAGAAATACAAAAAGTATGGTTACTTTTGTCTTTGACACTCTATATCGTTTGACGATTCATCATTAGTGCTTTTTGGAAACTATGTTGGCCACACCTGACAAATGAAATGAAATGTTCCGTATCAAACCCTGACCATTGTTGTGGTTTGGATTTTTATCTCGTCGACGTTATAGTCTGCAGTGGATTTTCTTAAACTTTCTGGGCACTTCGCTGGCGCCACCTCAGCAAATTCCCGTGGATATTTTCGTGAGCTTTCGTGTAGTTTCGTTGATGATCGACAGATTTTCGGTATTCCCAGGGAAAAAAAGGGGCGCTGTAACATCGGGTTATGTGATACAAATTTTGGTGTTGAATGATATCTTGATGTTGATGAAACAACAGTAAAGAACTCATGACACGAAACGTTTTAACTTTACCGCTCTTTATACACCTTCTTCCAAAATGGCGGAAAATACATTACTCTTTTGTCTCATTGTTAACTGGCTCTTGTTGCCTCGATCCCCTCTGCAGAATTCAAAGGAATACTTGGCTTAAATCGAGGCAACAAGGGCTAATTAACATGGAGGCAAAAGAATGTATTTTCCGCCATTTTGGAATAAGGAGCATTGAAATTATTTCGTGAACTTTACGCCAATCTAGTCAAGGTATTGAGGGTATCTTTGATGCTTCGTTATTTCAATGGTGCATAAACCAAAAAAATCGTGCTAATGCTTCCACAATCGACAAAACGCACAAAAATCAAAGCAACGTACTCCCTAGCCTCCCACGCAGTCGTTTTTAGGGGAGTCGTATTACCCCTAAAAACGACTGCGTGGGAGGCTACGTGCTCCCTGTCCGCTAAAGGCGTTTAAGGACGGTGCCCCCTTTTGTTACTGCGCATAAGTTCTGCGCATCTTGGGTCTGACCCGAGATAGGCAAGTTTCTTGAGGAATTTGCCTACTAATGCAAAGGTATTTTTGCACTGTTTATGACTATGTGGAAAAAGCAGATCTTAGCAAGGGCTATCAGAATCCAAAAAGAAAATTGAGGGTAAGTACGCATTTTTTTAGAGGTAGTTGAGCGTAAATTTGGAGAGAAATTGTTATACATTGTTTGTATTTCAAAGCTGTTTTAGAATTATGGTTAATTATCTCTTAAAAATGCGTTGTTACCCACATATTTCTTTTTAGATTCCAATATTAACCCTCGCTAAGATCTGCTTATTCTTCATAGTCATAACCTTTGCAAACATACCTCTGTATTTTGAGGCACCGTCCTTAAGGTGGTCTTTCACTCAAAATTGGAAAATTTTTTCTGTTTGTAGGAACCAATTTCATTTTTTTTTTGCACCAATAGATAGATCATCGCCTGGCGATATTAATGACACCTTTGATTGACATACTGTTGCCATTGCTATACTCAAAAAGTGACTTTCTTTTTAGAACAGAACTTTGTGGGAAACTTCTACCATCTTTCTTTGGGGCTTCACGCCCTGACTTAATATGAGTCTTTTCAGGTCACATGTCACAACAGTTGATGATTAACTAGCCTCTTAAATCAGAAAAAGAATTGTTCATTGCAACAACGATAACTCACTAATGCACAATTGGAAAAGTATCAAACCAACTCTGTTATGTACATAAATGGCATGATTGTCCAATAAACTAAAATAATTAGCCAGTTTTCCTTCATTCTATCGTCTTAAAACTTTTTTCCCAGATCGTAAGTTAACAGGAAATAATCATAGGACAAAGAGTCATTTATTAATTAATTAATTTATTTATTCATTTATTTAATTTTATATTTTATTTATTTCAAACGTGCATACACTTTTTTTAAGTTCATTGCACCAAAAAAGTACTTTAATATTGACGAAAATTTCAGAACAATAGGTTAAAATGCAAGGGAGATATCTTTGTTATGAGTTCCTCTATTCCAAGAAATTCTGTTAATCGAGAAAAACAGTCTTGAAGATAAAGGAATGAATTCTCGACAGTAATTCGTCGCTTATTGCCCTAAAACTATTGTCAAATGAAATTTATCCACCGAAATTTAAGTCGAACGGGATCCCTGATTTTTGCAACATAAACATCGACTTCTAGGAGTACATATCACCTTAATTGGATTTAGTTTTTGGCTCCAAATTTCGTTGACAGTTCGGTGAGAAGATTAAAGCAACCGCTTTGATGATTAAGACACCTTCTACGCGAAAGGTTGTCGCACGAGCACATCAACGCCTTCATAAAAAACTGCCCGTGATGACAGCGGTGATTTTGTCTTTTCCCACTTCGCGAGAAAAGTTTGGCGAGATGTTGTTTTCCAGTACATCTCTCTTCGCAGTCCAAAGAAAAAATTGTCCCACAAGACCGGCATACAGTGTAGGTTAGTGTGTTGCCTTTTCTTCTGGTTTCATCGAATGCCTAATGACCAATGAAGCTAGGGAACGTTTTACACGTGATACCAGTGTATTTCGAGTAAATTATAATCGAAGGCGTAAAAGCGCCACGACCCCTGCCTCCTCTAACATGCATTTCTTCACATAAAAATCAGTAGCCTTGGTATAAAAATTGATCGATGTCGTGTTCTTGCTTCTTACATACAAATCAATGCAACTTACCAAAGTCGATTTTGCGCAGCTTTCTAAGAGGCATCGGGAAGAATTTAAACTCACGTTTACTGTAAATTCCGGGCGGATAATTCTCACAAAAAATTATGATTCTGTCTTGACAGCCTGAACAGGAAATTAAATATTCTGAAATCGCAATTGCATATAGCAGCCAGTTGTGATTATCAACGAAGGTCTAGCGAGGAAAATATACCGTAAAACTGACACAATAAACACATCATGCATCACATTACAAACGGCTCGTGAATACTTCACCGGTCAAGTCGTGCTGCTTATGATTTAACCCTTTGTGCTGCTGGCATACGACAGAGCAAAAAGAAGGTTACTCGAAAATAAGACATACCTCTAAAATTCACGCACTTGTGTTCATTTTTCCCTGTAATATTTTTTTGCTTCACGACGTAATCGCTCTTCGCACAATCGATTTAATGAAAGGTCAGTGTAATTCCTTTATTGGCATGTAGCTTGGAATTCCGCGGTTCAATCTCTCAGATAACCTTATGCTTTTGCGATTGTTTCTCGTACTCTGATTGGCTGTTGGATCACCGGAAGTAGAACTAGTAATTCTTTGCGAATTAAGGTGGTCTTTCACTCAAAATCGTTTTTTTTTTCTCGTAAAAAACTAAGATTTTCAAAATCACTGTTTACACAATCTTTATCCATTCTTCACTCACGCGGCGCCGCAAGTCGTGAAATTTTTATACGGGCAGAGGCGGCGCATCAAAGAATTTGGAACGTAATGGTAAATTCCTAGAATGCCTTTGCCTGGTGAGCCGAAACCGGAAGGTGTTAAAGTACCAGGCCCAATTCGGCCTGATCGCAGGTCATCGACAATACGCGGGGTGGCCTATCAGTCGCAACTCATTTCCTCATGAATATGAGATTAATATGGACATTTCTGTTTTTTGTTTTTGTTTTTGTTCTTTTTTTGTTTTTTAGATCCTGGAAACAGCTCCGTCAAAAACAAGAATAACGCAAACGAGTAAGTCTGCAACTGTGATGTACTGTGCTTGTTAGTTAATAAATTTATATTTCTTAAAAAAAAAACATACATACATACATACATACATACATACATACATACATACATACGTACGTACGTACGTACGTACGTACGTACGTACGTACACACATACATACATACATACATACATACATACATACATACATACATACATACAAACAAATGAGTAAGTATTTCTTCTCTTCATTCGAGGGGAGCCATTCCGGGGAGTTATTTGGGACAAGACGAGGCCGATACGGTAAACCGGGCAAAAATGGGCACAGAAAGTTTTCAACGGCGGGTTCGTCCAGTCCCGACAAGATGTCTCTGGGTTTCTGAAGATACGTTTTTGATATACATAACACACCACATTTTCAATTTTTATCACACAGCTATTAAACTTTGTGATTTTTAAAGCGAATGCAAAGAAATCATAAAACTACTCCCGATTTTCCAATTATTAACTGAAAGCTCAACAGTTTGGAAAACTTCTTGTTATAATGGGAAGATAGCAATTTTACAGTTTTCCATTCAAATAAAATCTGCTCCCGGTGACAAGAAACCCCCTTGTAGACGACAAGCAATATCGTGAGGAATGGAGGGGAATATTCAGAGAATTCCTCTTTCTGGACTAGAAATCCGAACGCGTCCCGACACTGGTGTCGTACAAGCGTGAAATTTAGTGGTTGAATCAGTTCTGGAATACGAACTGTCTTTTCAGCATACCGTAGGCGCGTTAAGTGGTTATAACGCGGCCCGCTCTAAGGATAACAACTTACCTTTAAATTTCTATGCCAAACTCTGCGGAGGCAACTGCCAGGCCAAGTATGGACTAGCCCACAAGTAGCAGCTTCTAATGTAGGCTAGCCACTCATACATCAATTGAAAAGAGTCTAGTATTGTTATTGCTATTGTTAGCTAGACTAAGATAATTTTAAACTGCATGATAAAACGAGCTCATTTCTTACTTTAGATCTGTGCCTGCTGCTAGGACAAAACGGTCGCCAAGACACGGACCATTGTGTGAGCCATACGGCGCGCGAGACGTTGTGCTGTACTTTGGACACATCCGGGAGCCTGTCTTTGAAAACGGCGGTTACTGCAAACATATCATTGGTAATTTACCAGTATACGGAAGCAGTATGTTGGAGTTATACAAAAACGAAGGAAATATGCGCCGTTTTGAAATTGCCAAGTACTTTTTTCCAGGTTCAAAGCATGTAACGGAAGAGCAGGAGGTAATCAAAGACAAGTCCCTGATGGTACGGCAAAGTTGCCTCAAAAGGATCGACGATATATACTGTCATCACTACTTTAAGCGCTGCTACATCTCCTCCAGTCCTCAGCCGGTATGCAGAGAAGCATGCGAGAAGTTAATGTCAAAATTTTGTGATCGAGAGTTCAAGACAGCGTTAGAATATAATCTGCGTAGACGAAAACAGTACAATGGGGCAATGTACTGGGACATCATCAACTGCTCAACTCTGCCATTTCGCAATGAATCGAGCAATTGTTATTATCCTAACAAGACACGAGGTCAGTAACGGATGTGGGGTCATGGGATAGAACGTATATCCAAGAGGAAATGGTTGGGACACAAGATGCTTTAATGGTTGCAGAACGTAGAATAGACTTTTTCTTTCTAAGTACCAAGATGACAACCACCTTTTAAAGCACTGCATAGTCACCATAGTGTTGTGTTGCCTGTTGTCTTGCAATTTCAGCTTTCCGCGATTCCGTGCGGACGCACCTGGCCGCCCAAATCCCTTGTGGCCCACATTACGACGCAGGTTGCATGAAACTTTTCCTTGGTGTACCACTTCCGTTTTAGGCAAATGAAGCGTACCAGTTTGAGAGAGACACATTGTAAAAACCATTGCATTGTGGTTTAGTCGACTAAAACTTTTAGATGTCCGAAGACAATTAATTTATTCCCTCATTTAATTATAATTTTGTCTTCATGAGCCTCATGCTAACTTAGTTTGCTCTTCTTTTTATCAGATAAGCTTAACGTTCTACAGAGTAAAGGTGAGGTTGAACCCCAGTCTTTTATGTAGGTAATCGCATGACTTCGAGAACAGTTTTAACTGTTAAGGGGGAGACCCCTAACTACAGATCTGGGTTGTTGCTATGGGATTTTTGAGGACGTATTTTGCCGTACGCTGTTTTTCAGCGTTTTGTGCTGCTAGTTTGATGGAATGCGTGAGGATGAACATCTAAATTTTAAAAATGGACATTGCGCGTGTGTAGCTAGTGCCAGTCTCCAACCGCGCATTAAAAAGAGAAATCCCTAAAACTCGGAGGAAAGTACGTAAGGATCCGACTTTTTTCACGAATCGGAAATAATCCAGCCTTCTTTCTATTCTGACGTAAGCAATTACTGTTATTACAAAGAATAGAAAAACTAAAGTACACATTTATAAATATACGTACATAACTTCAATAAGAATCGATACGTCACTTTTCGCATCGGAAATGACTGTTAAATATTGGCAATGTTTTCAATAACCAAAACTGTATGCCGTTTGAGTTTTAGGCTTTTTTTCTGTTTAGGTCACGTGACCTGCTAAATAAAGTCGTCACTCGAAAATCTTGAACACCTTTCCCATACAACAAACGTGGCTAACCAGCTTATCTTACGGGTAGCCAAAGCTTGAGTTATGTCTGCAAATTAATAAAATTTTATAAAATGAACAGTGTTTCTTTGTTTATATCTTACGTACTTGCTATCTAGGGCAAAATTTCGCTCTCCGAGCGAGAATAACCATGTTTCTAATTTTTGCTCCTAATTAGTATTATAATTATGGAAGGTGATACATTATTCACCTGCACCAAGCATTTAAATGATCTATATTTCTTGAAATGCGCCATTTCCACTCACAATTTCCTCAAACCTGAATGAATCAATAGTCGAAAAACAACTATACGCCGGAAAAGTCTGAGCGTTGCGACGTGGATTCTCTTGCATTAGCTACTAAGATATGTTTTTCAAAGGTGCACTACCGACATTGTTAGAATTTTGTCACTTGTGTTAGAGCACAAAAAAGGCTTTTGCTGGTTTGCTAGTATCAAGAGAAAATAAGGGGACAGAGAGGGACTCTGAGGGCGTTGGCTGGGATATGTCAATTCCACAAAGGTTATTTATAGATTGGCTTTTGAACGGAAGTCTGTTTCCCGAAACGTCCGCATAAATACAATTTCCCTTGTTTTTCGAAGTCGTTTTCATCGACAAAACGTAACATCACTTGGTCCGCCATTACAAGCAAAATTTTGAATGGTTCTTCAAACAACAGATGGCGGTTGCCTTTATGCAGACGTTCTGAAAACGGACTTCCGTTCCAAATGGCCGTCTAAAAATAACTTTACCGAACTTGACATATCCCAAAGCCTGGACTGGCAGTATCCCTCTCTGTCCCCTTATTATCTCTTGCTAGTATTTATTACTGAACAAACTTTTACAATATGTAGAAAGGTAAAAGAGAGGCCGCGTATAGTATGATAACCTGTCGTGGCTGGCAAAAAAAGTAAAGAAGAAAGAAAGAAAGAAAGAAAGAAAGAAAGAAGAGGAAAGAGAGATCAGAGAGAGATAAGAGAGATCGTTATCTTGTACAATCTTTTGAGGCCCTTCATTATCTCGCACAATCTTTTGTTGCAGACTGTTTCTATGGAGATGGACGTGGTTACCGTGGCAACATAAGCACCACAGTTTCCGGTTACAAATGCCAAGCATGGAATGAACAGTTCCCCCATGAGCACAGGAACCTAAGTGGAGAAATCTACGAGGAGATTAGAAATAGTAGTAATTTCTGCCGCAATCCAGGGGGGTACGGTTTGAATGGGCCGTGGTGTTTTACCACAAATAGGACCGTGAGATGGGAGTACTGTGATGTGCCTAAATGCGCCAAACTTGGTAAGTAAATCGAAAGGCACGATGTAAGAAAATATTAAATTTGCATTTGAACGTGATGACTGACACCAATCAAAACAAATTTAGGTTAGGGTTATTGTTTTCTTTTACTTCAATGATACGATACTATTGACGTGTACCTTGATAGGCAGTTAGAGGACCAATAAAAATTTATTTAGGTCCTTCCTTTCTTTCACTAAAAGAAAACCAAAGTCGATGACGTAGCTTTTGGAACTTTCCAGTGACCGACTTAAACGTCCTGTACGGGATCAACGAATGCTTCTAGTTATATCCATTTATTCAATTGTTTTTCACTGTTATACGTTGAACTAATTGATAACAGTAATTGACAATACCAAATAACAGACCCAAATTTTAATTTTTGTCACACAGCCCCTGCAAGTCCACCCGCCGATTTCCATGGCCACAGCTTGAGCTCGACAAGCATTAGGATTTCTTGGGGAGATGTTCCAAATCATTTAGTAAATGGAATACTTCTTGGATTCTACGTGCTTTGCAAAAGAAGCAACTCTTCGGACAGACATTTCGTTAATGTGGCGTCCGAAAAACGTAAATGGGAGTTTAAAGGACTTCAAAAATTTACAGATTATAGCTGCTGGCTGAGGGCTTACAACAACTTTGGAAACGGCTCTTGGAGCAAAGAGCTGGTTATTTCAACTGATGAGGACGGTATGTTGAAAGTGGGGAATAGACGTCAGAAATTTGAAAATAATAATTGAGCGGCTGGTTGACCAACAGACCGACAGACCGACAGAATGAGTGAATGAATGAATGAATGAATGAATGAATGAATGAATGAATGAATGAATGAATGAATGAATGAATGAATGAATGAATGAATGAATGAATGAATGAATGGATGGATGGATGGATGGATGGATGGATGGATGGATGGATGGATGGATGGATGAATGAAGGAAGGAAGGAAGGGAGGAAGGAAGGGAAAAAAGGGGGAAGGAAGGAAGGAAGAAAAGAAGGAAGGAAGGAAAGAAGGAAGGAAAGAAGGAAGGAAGGAAGGAAGGAAGGAAAGAAGGAAGGAAGGAAGGAAGGAAGGAAGGAATGGAGGAAGGAAGGAAGGAAGGAAGGAAGGAAGGGAGGGAGGGAGGGAGGAAGGAAAGAAGGAAGGAAGGAAGGAAGGGAGGGAGGGAGGGAGGAAGGAAAGAAGGAAGGAAGGAAGGGAGGGAGGGAAGGAGGGAGGAAGGAAGGAAGGGAGGGAGGAAGGGAGGAAGGAAGGAAGGAAGGAAGGAATGGAGGAAGGAAGGAAGGAAGGAAGGAAGGGAGGGAGGAAGGGAGGGAGGGGGGGAGGGAGGAAGGAAAGAAGGAGGAAAGGAATGAATGGAAGAAGGAAGGAAGGAAGGAATGAACGGAGGAAGGAAGGAAGGAAGGAAGGAAGGAAGGAAGGAAGGGAGTGAGGGAGAGAGGGAGAGAGGAAGGAAGGAAGGTAGGAAGGAAGGAAGGGAGGGAGGGAGGGAGGGAGGAAGGAAAGAAGGAGGGAAGGAAGGAAGAAAGGGAGGAAGGAAGGAAAGAAGGAAGGAAGGAAGGAAGGAAGGGAAGGAGGGAGGGAGGGAGGAAGGAAGGAAGGAAGGAAGAAAGGAATGAATGGAGGAAGGAAGGAAGGAAGGAAGGGGGAGGGAGGGAGGAAGGAAAGAAGGAAGGAAGGAAGGAAGGAAGGGAGGGAGGGAGGGAGGGAGGGAAGGAGGGAGGAAGGAAAGAAGGAAGGAAGGATGAAAGAAGGAGGGAATGAAGGAAGGAAGGAAGGAAAGAAGAAAGGAAGGAAGGAAGGAAGGAAGGAAGGAAGGAAGGAAGGGAGAAAGGATTGGTCAATTGGCTAACTAGCTGATTGACTGGCGGACTGTAGGAATGTTTGGCTGTTTGGCTATTTGACTGGCAAATTGTCTGACGATCTGGCGGCTTTTTAATTGTATGACTATCTGACTGTTATACTGACTGTGAATTGTTTGTTTTTCCAATTGATTAACTGACTGATTGCATAAAAGTGGAGTGAGTGAAAATGAAGGAACGAACGAACGAACGAACGTTATACGTAGGAAAAAACATGCTTTTTGTCTCTTATAGCTCCCAGTGCTCCACCTGAAAATTTCAAGGCATGGAATCTAAGCTCTACTAGTATTCATGTGCAGTGGGACCCAGTTCCCATCAGAGAACGTAACGGCAAAATACTGGGATACAGTGTGGAAGTAACACTACAACAACAAAGGCAGGGACGACGAAAACTAACAACTAACTTCACGGCATCAAGGTTTCTCACGTTGA
Source organism: Siderastrea siderea (assembly GCA_964030785.1). Taxonomy (NCBI): domain Eukaryota; kingdom Metazoa; phylum Cnidaria; class Anthozoa; order Scleractinia; family Rhizangiidae; genus Siderastrea; species Siderastrea siderea. The sequence continues at coordinate 34,499,789 of OZ034969.1, forward strand.
GCGGTCTAAAGAAATACTCCAAGTATGTGCTCAGGGTGTGTGCGCTCACTCGGCGAGGTAAAGGACCAAGTCGTACCTTGACTGTGCAAACAGATGAAGATGGTAAGAACAAAGAGCTGTAAAAACCACTTGTTGGACATTTTTGGTGCGTAGTTCAGCAATGGGGTATAGCAACTTTTGTTAAAAATGACTGAAAGAAATAAAGATAACACATAACCAACGGGTAGAGGACCTGGCTTTCAGAGTAGGATGAAATTTTTTGTAGGTTTGAATGTTTAAAAATTTGAAGGACTCGTAGAGAGAAACCGAGGACAGGCCATGACCTTTGCACACGTTCCTCGCAAGCACTGGTTCTTAGAAGAAGAAGTTGATGCTAGTAAATGTATTGCAGTTAACAAATAACACACACCCCTAAAGGACCAGCAATTTAACATTTACACTACATTAATTTGCAAAGTGAACGAGAAGTCTCACGTTTTCCCTAATCAGAGTCGTCTCAGTTGAGCGAGCAAGAAACTCGAGCGAGCAGGGAACCTTTTTAATCGTGTCAAGATTCTTATTTTCTAAACTGAATGGCTGCCGTAAGCATGCCTAACAATGACCTGAAACTCAGATAGTTTTAGGAACGACAATGACGCTACTTGTCTTTTTCCTAGTTCCAGATCACCCTCCAACGGACATTTCAGTATTAAGCCTAGGAACAGATGAGGTGCAAGTCCAATGGGGTCCAGTCCCTCCGGAAAATACCAATGGAGAGGTGCTGGGATACAGAGTGCTTTATGGCAACGTCAATAAAACGTCACGTGCTAACATCACTGTGGAGTCACAGGAAGACACTCGTTTAAAAATCGATGGATTGAGACCCGATACCAATTACAGCTTCCAAATCCGTGCCTTTACAGGGAAGGGCGATGGTACTAGCAGTACAAACTACTTTGCTAAAACAGGTATACGCGTTTCAAAGATCGCTTGTAGAACCATTTAAATTTCAAGCATCGATTTTTGGGGGATTGGGGCAAGGGGGAACGGCAGAGCGCAAACCAACCAAAACGAAGGCAACTTCTCTTGGTAGTTTCCCACTGAGCCAAGGACTCAAAAAGTAATCTTTCACTTAACAGTGCCCGATCCGACAGGAATCCCGGTGAACGTTCATTTGAGAGCACGCGGTCATTCATTTCCACTCCTGTCGGCCCTCTACACATTTCGATTAAAACATCACAAAAAGATAAGGTTTCTTTGACATCGATTTCGGGATAACCACATGAATGAAACAAACTGATTTAACTTGGATTTCGATCGACGATCCAAAATAGACTGTTGTTGCTCTATTGGTTGTTGTTGTCGTTGGATTGTTTCCCCAGTTGATTTAAAAAAGTGGTCATGTTGTATCTTATTCTCAGACGAAGTCGAAAGGCCACCTACAAGATACTTATACAAGACAAACAAACCACCAACCAGTGCAACAGGTAAAACATCAAGTTATTCGACTCAAGAAATTATTTGGAAAAGTGAGTGTGAAGGACATTTAGAAGAAGAAGAATTTTCCCATAGCCTCCTTTTAAGTGCACTTTTCAATGTTGCAGGAACCATAACTGCCGCCGTGTTTTCCGGTACAGTTGCTCTTGGCGGGCTTTTCCTGGCGATTTACCTTCTCAGAAAGAGAAGAAAGTCACCAAACGCCAACGAAGAAAATGGTGAGAGATGAATATTAATCGTTCTAAAGTTGTTTGTGTAGTGCTAGAGGAAACCTTATAAGTAAACATAGATTGAGAACGTGAAGTTGACTATTCTTTCGTTTTTTCCCTGACACACAAGGCTATCAGTAGCTCGGCAGATACCTCACGCGCCTTCTTATAGCCCATCCCGACTAACCCCTCAGCTCTGCTTTTATGACGTCGTTCGTTGAGCTTTTTATGGTTCTCCAACACTTCTTTTGCCAACTAGGTTCATGTCAACGCCTTTCTATAGAGACGGGAATTCTATAAGGTTTAAGTATCTAAAGAGAATGACAAAATTAGCACTTACACTTACACATAAGCACTTACACACTTTCTACCATGCAATTCACAAGGCGTGTCATATTAGCTATGCCCTTTCTCGACGGCCAATTTAAAACAGCCATAATTTTATTTTCAGGTTTCAATTGTGTCGTCACTCCTTATGCCACTTCATCCCTGGACTGGATTGAAAGAATCATCACCTCTGGTGGCCATGGATACGAGACACTGGACGATGAGATTATTCCTAGCACACCTCAGTACATAAACATCGCTGCTGATGGCTCTCTGGACCTTCCACCGAACCTGAGAAATATTGTTTTGGAGTTTGAACAGTCGTATGAAAACACAAGATACAAGAGGCTCCAAACGTGAGTGCCTACGGCAGACATCTTGTTAATTGTTAAATACGTAAAAGTACGTTTGGACGTTTTTTTTTTTCAATTTAACAGCCTAAAATGTTGCTGTACCTCCAGAAAATCGCTTCTGTCGGGCGGTCACTATATTTGGCAAGCTTTGGATAAGACGTATGTTGTGATACGTGAGCAAGGTGTCTTCGACATTCAATATTCTGTGTGAGATATATAAATTGACAGAAAAATCTGATCATACTTGTAAAAATAACATTTCAAAAAAATCTGAAATGTTATATTCTGGGGCTGGATTCATGAAGCCCTCCTAAGATAAGATGTGTCCTATTTATTGTTGGAATACAAAAGCCTACAATGGCCTATTGTCAAGAAACAATACTTAGGATTCACCTTGACTGGCCCCTGGTCTTTTTAGGAGACGACGATCTCTTGGTGGAGCTGTGGACATGCATGGACACCCCATATATGATAATCTGCAAAGAGCGATTTCTCCAGCTGTTACTTTCCAAAGCAACAGCTGTGGTCAAACAGTACACGAGATGGCCACAGTAGAACACAAGCAACACCATGAGGTTGATTTGGGTGAGCTTCGAGGACTTGTTCGGGCTCTTCAGGATGATGTATGCAACACAGAGAAGATGGAAATTGGTGCCATGGAGAAAACAAGGCGTGACCATCGCCGCCGCTTCTCTGTTGATCTGGGTGAGGTGAGAGAGTTTATCGCTCTCAGGGAAATGATATCCTTTGCTTCAGATGAGATCACAACTCCTGCTGGTCAGTCAGAAGTGCAAGACGTAAGTCACAATGAAGGAACTTGCTAAGTGTCCACAGGTGCCATGGCTAGGTAGAAGGCTAAGTTGTATGGAAATGACTAAAATGTCAGTTAACTTACGGAGTACTAAATAGAAACCTTGCTAACCACGTTTTGGTATTATTCTTTATAACAACAGTTTGCCATAGCGAGAGTTAATTCGTTTTACTAAATCACCTCCTAACCTCGACTCCACATTGAATCTCACAGCATGCAGTAGAGAGAAAACATCATAAGAATTGATTTTGAAACGGAATGCCTCCTCGATTTAATTTCCTGTTATAAAAGTGGAGTGATTGCTAATCTGTACAGCATCTGATCGAAGTCCGATATCGAGTGATAACCTAATAACTGAACTCAGTGATATTGAGCACGCGTGTGCAAGAGAATATCCTTGTTGTTCTAGATTATAATTTCCTTTCTACATGGCTTGATGAATTTCTTTTATTGCAATATTATTTGATAACACCTTAATCCTAGTTCTAATCCTAAGTGTGAATTGGCTTCGGAATAACCTTCCATGCTGAATTCTCATTTGAATTAAACTGAACGCTTCATCCAAATGGATTTTAGAGTTTTGTTGAGTAAGGTAAAGTCAGTCATAATAAGACCTCCATGTTCGCTTTTGTCAATGATCGTAGTTCTTTTAATTTGGCAGATTTATATTCCCAGGCAAAAGTAAAGGTCATTTTGTAAGTACAACATACAGAACCATTAAGTATGATCTCTGACAGGCCCAAATGTTAATCTTGACTAGTAGGGTTAATTTTCATCACTTCCAAATATTCAAAATGTTTTCTAAAACGTCCAATTTGTCCGGCCTATAAGTTACGTTGTCGCTTCCTTTTTTGGTCTCGCAGAAGTATAACCCAAGAGCAAAAACATATTCTTTTGGCCATTTGAAGTTAAATGGTTTATCCTGTCTTTATTTCCATTTTCCGAGCCACATAGCTTCTGATTTTGTGGGATTAATTTTAAGCCGTGAACATCTTTCGCACGTTTTTAAGAACATTAACAATTCTTGTATAGAACTAAGGTTTTTGAAAAAAAAAAAGAGTAGTATCATCTGCGAACTGGTTAATTTTCTTCTATGGATCGTACAGTGACGGGAGAGGTTTTGTTTAATAGAAAGCGCGCGAATTTCAATACCTAGAACGAAAAGCATACCGGTTAAAGGGCGACCTTGCCTTACTCACTGCTTACTCCACGCTCCAAATTGAAAAAGTTGGAAGCAAAGCCATAATACGTGTACACAGCTTTTTATGGCGTTATACAGCGTTTTCACCCCTGTTCTAAAGTCAGGACCGAAATTAAGACCTTGAAATGGAAGTCCCGTTTTAAAGAATCAAATGCTTTTTGAAAGCGCTTTATCGGCAAAAATCCCGTTTGCATCCAAAGTCTCAACGGTGAACAGTACAGTAGAAGAAGCTGAGGTGTACTTCGTGGTTTTGTAACACCGCGTTGTGTTAGGGAGAGGGAGACTGGTCGCTCCTTTACGGTTATGACGTATGTGACGTCTAAATAATGAAATAACCTGTCGATTTATTCAAGATATTATGTACTATCCGAACGTTTTAAAATAGGTTTCTATAAGTACCTTCGTTTTCTTTGAAATGAAACATAATCATCCTTAGGGTATCACCGCCTTTGTTTAAACATTTAGCAATTAAAAATTATTGTCATGCTAGATATCTGTGGTATTTATCCTCCTTGCCAATTTTAATTTCAATATATTATTAGCATAAGGACTTACCGTGTAGCACTACATTTTTGCTGGGGTTTAAGTTTGCAAATGGGCGATTTTTTGTGTTTTGCGGGAACTAGTGTAATTGTCTTTAAATAACTTATGATTGATTGATGGATGGATGGATGGATGGATGGATGGAAGGATGGATGGATGGATGGACGGATTGACTGAATGATTGATTGATTAATTTATTGATTGACTGATTGATTGATTGATTGATTGATTGATTGATTGATTGATTGATTGATTGATTGACAGAAAATAAAAAACAAATTAACAAATGACTGGCTTAAACCTTTTTACGCTTTTTACTCTTAAAAGTGGTCCGTCAACCTGTTCAACAGAAGAAAAAGACAGTACCATAGTAATTAAAAAACTGCTCCATAGTCTGAAATTTCAGCCGTCTGTTTGCACTCACCCTGTAGGGTGACTTATCAGATTATACTCCTTAAAATAGCTCCCGATTGAATTGTCACCCCTTGCTATCTTTTACAATTTTGTGTCGCATTGTGCAGGCCAGACGATATCCTACGTCTTTAAAAGATCTCGTTCTTTTCGGACCAGAATGGTCAACTCCACACCACAGTTCAGACGGGCAAGCAAAGCATCCTCTGTTTTGATCAGATTAAATTAGTCGAAATAAAGAATTTTTAGACCATCTTTATAGCATCTATGCTCGTGATTGAACCACACTTACTGGAGCTGTGCTTAAACATATATAGGTTACTGGTTATACGGATTAAGTGATTTTTATTCCATGAATCAATAGATACACATCAATTGACCTAAGGTTTGCTTTCGTGGGCTGGAAATAGAATATCGTGAATATCAAATTTCGACCTGTATTGTAAAGGAAACCTCGGATGAGCTTGCCAGAGGTGTACGTTATTTGTCTGCTGATAATTGAATGAGATTTTTTTTAACTTCCCGATCAAAATAGGATAAAGCGTAAAGGGTTAAATTGGTGACCATTCGTTTTTGTAGGGGGGGGGGGGGGGGGCTGGTCTGATTTGACAGGTAGAACCTGTAATATATAAGGCCCTCCCCCCTCTACACTAGACATTTTTTACCTGCCCCCCTTTTAGTCCTAAACATTTAGGATGCCCCCCCCCCCCCAAAGAAAAAGTGATAAAGTAAATCTAAAACTTAACAAGCATAAATTAAAGTCAGTCAATTTCAACACACATTGTAGTTTAGAATCAGTCCAGCAGGAGTAGATGTCTTTATTGACAAGCAATAAAAGTAATTTTCTGGCAGCGAGGGTTTCTTACCCTGGAAAATTTTTCAAAATCTAGAGATGCTCTAATGCAATTTGGTTCAATTAATGCCCGTTTAAAGCATTATTTTGGACACTGTAAGTTGTCAGTTGTTCAGTCGTTAAGAATAGACCAGTAAAGGCCAAAAAAGAGTTGATACTAGCCTGGCTGTATTTTGTAACGAAACAGTTGGTGGGGTAGAGTTGCCGTTGGGTGTATAATAAGGTAGGGGGTCCGGGGGCATGCTCCCCCAGGAAAATTTCAAATTTCAGAACCTTAGAAACGCTATCTTTTGGCATTCTGGCACTGATGTTTGCATTAGAGATGCTTTTACTACCAAACTTAAAGGTTAATTTTTTTGGTGACCCCCCTTTACACACCATATTTTATTGGCTGCCCCCCCCCCCCCTTGAAGCCGTATTTTTTGGCATACTCTCCTGAAATCCTACCAGCCCCCCAGCCCCCTACCTCATAAAAAATGAACGGTCCCTTGATTCTTGAATTTTAATCGTCAACAGAGAAATGAGTAAAATGTTTACTGTCAACAGTGAAAGCTGAGTTTAAATGGATTTCAATGATGGAAAATTTAGCCGTCAAAATGCTACCAGGGAACTTTAAAAAGTAAAAAGCAAAGACAATTGTGAGCCACGGATGTCAACAGGAAATTGAATGATTCACTTTCTCCGCGTCAATATCTCGTAAATATCTCGTTTTGATGTGTGGTGGCTTGCAATTATAGATGGGATGACATCAAAAGAGGAAATAAACAACCGTGGCTCACAAAAGTCTCCCTGGGCCCCGGGGGCCCTGGCACCCGTTTCATATACCTAGAGCAAAATTGCATCCCTTTTTTATACCTCAAAGATAGGCCAAAACAATAGAATTTCCTATAATTGCCACGTTTTTCCCGGGTTTTCAGTCGTTCTGATTCAGTTGCGTGGCCATTTTTGCCAAAATGTGGCACCCTTTGATATATTTCACTTACTTCATACTTCACCAGCTGATTTTGTAACCCTTTGTTGTACTAAAATGGCATTTCCCCTACCCTTCAATACACTGCGAGCTTAAAAAGGCACCGCTTTCTGGTAGAGCCTCCCTTATAGCCCACCATAGGGAGTAGCCCCCCGCCCGCCGGGTAAAAGTCTGTGCTTTGGATCCATGTGTTTGATACCATACCGATACTATTTTAAAGAATACAGTGAAATCCTGTGTTTCCGCAGTTTTGACTCCATGTCATCAAAGGTGAACTTATTAGACTTGCATGCATTGTCAGTTGTGGTTTTAATAAAATCTAAAATCGTTCTTTGATCTTGGCACCCACACTATTTTTGGCTGGTCGCGGCTCGGCTCGGTGCCGGACTCACTGGTAAACTTGCACGGCGTGTAATACTGCAGAAACCAATCTGATCAAGAACGACTGAGCCTGCTTTTCACCGAGATGCCATCGTAAAAGTTTTTGAGCCACTAAAAAGGGCCGAATATTGTACAGGTATAAAGTAGATTCGGACGCCATGGTTTCACATGGGATCTCGACACTGGTTGTTATCGGTTCACTTCTCGTCACCATCTCAGGTTGGAACTTTGAATTGTATAACATTATGCTTTCTTCCCCTAGCGTCAGTTTGTTCCATACCTTCGTCTTTCTTCACTTTAAAACAAGACATGCTTTCACAACTTTTACATGCGATTACGTCTTCTTCCCCCCCCCCCCCCCCGCTTCCACTGTCTTCCGTATAAAAGTAAAGAGCACCTCAGCGCAGGTTATCACAAATTAATTACAGTTCTGGCGAATTTTACTGCCATACTTTGTTTTCTATCGTAACTGAACATACACTCTGAATTGACGGTGTTAATCAAAGCCGCAGAATTTTCCAGAACAAATCTTTAACCCCTAGTCTAACGGGTCACGCTTCTTTTTCCTCGGGTTGGAATAAGATGTATTATCATTCACGTTATTTTATCCGGCGTTTTAATTGGCCGAGAGACCATTACGTCACTACAAATAACTGCCTACAAATAATTGTCTGCTCATGCGCATTACGGTGCGAAGTTGTTTTGCTGCGAATAATTCTGCTCGTGTGCAGTTGAGTCACCTGTTCAGAGCTCAAACTCAAACGCGGGCAAGTAAGCCATTAAAGTGCGGAACTTCTGCGATTTTTGACTAAAAAATTTGAAGAAAAAAGTGTGAATCTTCCTTTTGAACATTGTACTTTTTGGCAAATCAGTTGATGTATTCGTTTTAAAGCAATTAATTTTTGGCGAAAGCGGAATTTACTAATTTTGTATTTTTTGTGCAGAATATTTAAGTTTTGAACGAAATGAAAGCGCGCACTTGGTGTAGGAATAAATAATTGTGAAACAAGCGTGCTGGTTAAATGCATAAACACATTGTCTTGTTGAATGATAAAACAATTATTAAACTCGATTTCGCAAAATATCGTGATTTGTCAGTGTCTCGCAGATCAATTATTTGCCTCTGCCTTCGGCATCGGCAAATAATTGATCTGCTCGCCACAGACAAATCACGATATTTTGCTCAACCTCGTCCAATAATTGTTTATTAGTCTGAGAAAAGGGTGCGTTTAGAAATGAGTCATTTCGAGTTTGAGATATCTTAGAGATTTATATTTTTCCTCACAAGGCTTAAACTTGATTTCGGCTTTTTTGAAAAGCGAACAGCTATTTTCATCGGTAGGTCTGCGGTGGCTAATATGTGTCAGTCACTATCACTTCGTTTCAGTCTTCAAATAACTTCCGCTCTTTAAAAAAAAAAAAAACGAAAAAATGGGGTTATTTTTGTGCTTCATCTAGCCAAAATATTATTACGTTGATTGATTGTACTGGATCTTAAAATGTATGCTCGCCACATTGACAAATGAAAATGAAATGTTCCCTGTTAAAATTTGGCTGTTGTTGTGGCTTGTGGTTTGGAGTTTTATCTCGCAGTTGTCGTAGCACGCACACAATTTTCTGGAACTTTGTGGGCACTTGGCTGGTGCCACTGCAGCGCATTTCTGCGGTTACTTCCGAGAGTTTTCGTGTAGATTCGTTGTTGTTCGAATTCTTCTGAGAAGAACGTCGCTGCAACATCAGGCTGTGTTGTTGAAATGGTGGCATCATTGGTGATTTTCCTACATTTTTGGTACAAATTTGTTTTGCATTGAAGTACCTTTCTTACCCACCAAGGGGACGATATCTTGTGGATTTTTAAAGGAAAAACAAGCCAAAATGCGTTTCTGCGGATTTTATCCAAGACCCAAGGGCAGAAACTTGAAACATTCTGCCAGTCGTTTTCAAATTGGATCTATTTCCATCCTGGTCATTCGTAAACAGAGGCAGTCATTTCAACAACACTGGACCATTAATTGCAGACTTCCATCGACACTGTACTGATGCATTTTTCTGCTTTACACAATAATACCAAAAATCGAAGAGACTGTCCCTTCAATTGATATGTTTAAGTGGTGATCTATCAGGAAACTGCGGTATCTGGGGATTTTTGAGGGATGAAGCAATTAAATTGTGTCGTTTTCTCGGTTATTTTACGTTCAGCAGTATTCAACATGTTGGAAAAATAAAAGATAACCATAAATGTCTGATTAGACATGTTTGCACTGCGATGTCCTGCTAGAGTAACAGGTTGGTTCGTTTTGTTGCCGTGTTGAGTTGTTGTTAAGACGAACTGTTTCGTAATTGATTTGACTTTTTTAGTTTGATGTATCTCATGCTTTGGACTTGCACAAAGTTTGAAACATCAGGCGTTGCGTGATAAACTTGCGACGATCCTTTTGTAAAATAACGTTCAAAAGCTTGGCGAAAATTCTCTTTAAACTTCGTTTACTCTACTCTACGATCCGACAAAAACTGCATGATAAACCTCGTGGTTTCACATCTCATTTCGTATCAAGTTAGAACGTGCCATTCTCTAAAGGTGACTTGGCATTCAAAATCTTAATTTACACTTGACAACGCGATATTTGATTTTCTACACCTTTTCTTTGGAAAGCAGAAACTTTAAACAATAACGCACTTATCCGTCGAGAAAACGATTCCACCATTTAAGGTCCATACAGATCGTACGGATCGACAAATCGTTTTGCCCCAATGTCAGGTTGTCCAAAACTTAGAAATATTTGAAGACCCTTTAATGAGATGTGATTAAGACTGGTTTGTCAGGCCATATCCGTTCAATCGCAAAATTTTTTTCATGAATAAGAATACTTTTTTTCCTTTTAGAAGCTGCAAACAACTCGGTCAATAGCAAGAATAGCACAAATGAGTAAGTCTACCTTTCCTTCATTCTATGAAATTAAGGTGCAGTTAGCTGGGTAGGGATGAACTAAACCGGGCAAAAAATGGCAGCAAAGATTTTCATAACCGGGCTATTGTACGCGTCAAAACGTCCGCTTTCAATTTCTCTACGGTGGCCAATTTACCTTATCAACTCAGTTCTCTCTTCCCGCAGAGGCTACTTTTAGTTGAGAAGACTAGGAAACGGGGAGAAATCAGGGAATCGGGAGATAAATGAGGGGAAATGAACATTTTTGCTCTCGCTAATCTCCGTTCCGCTTTGATAGAGAAGCGAAAAGTGGAGTGCGATAGAGCTCTCTGGGGAGGAAAGAGAGTTCAGTTGATAAATCCAAGTTTTTGTGATAAAAATTGCTCATCTTGTAATAAACAGCCGTTATGAAGTTCGATAAGGGTAGTAATTATGTCCAGCTTACAGCGCCTTTGTGCCTATTGATGGTAATCAATAAATGATTCATAACAAAGTCATTTTGAGTTCTTTTTTCTTACTAGCCATCTTTGATTACCTGTTTCACTTCTGGGCTATCACCATTTTACTTCTAATTAAAATAAGTCCATCGCCCACAATGCTATTGTCTTGTGCGCGACATGTACTTACAGTGCCCGATTTCAAAGCTCACGGAATATAAATTTGCATGTTCAGAACTAGTTGGGTCTCTATTCAACGGCTATTGAATAGTGAGATTCGTCAAAGAGTTCGCGAGCAATTTTTTTAATGACCCCATAGAATAGCTTCATGTAGATCAAGCGGCTTTAAAAGCGGTCGAAGCAGTTTCGCGAGGAGCGCCAAACTGAATTATTTCTCGCGCTTTGTCGGTCTGGGTGTTGGCTACCAAGCTTGAAGTGCGAATAAAACGAGAGCGAAAGGTCAGCCACGTGCGACGCAAAAAAAATTGCCTTGGCCTGTCTGCCTGCAGGTTTGTTTGTGACTAGCGAGCTTCAATTAATTTCATCGCGAATCACACCTGCGCGACTAGAGGTGCAGGAGAAGTTATGACTCGCGTCATTTTAATGGTTTGCTCGCGCATCGCAGTTATCCTGTTTTACGCTCGCTTTCTTAGTATTAAGTACTTCAGTTTACCAAAATAATGTTATCAGTGAAGGACGACAAAGAGGAAAGTGAAATAAACTAGGTATACTTTCTTTGTCGTATGATCATAAATGAACAAGCGCCCGTCTCAAGCCGGCCCAAGCCAATATAATTACTCCTGTGGCAATTGCATATGACTTATCTGCTTTCTTTGCTAACATCTTATCTCCCTTAACAGGCAACTCAGATTTCACGGTGACCAACTCAGCTCACTTCCCATCCATCATAAGCAGTGAGAAGATTCAAGAAAACGAGATAATGGTGTCCTTCGACGTGGGGTCACTATTCACCATCGTTCCAATTGAAGGTGCCGTACAAGCCGCGCGACGAAAGTTGGAGAGCGACCCCGGCCTTGCAGACCGCACGACGCTAACACCTGCTGAGATTGCAGACCTCTTGGATTTCGTATTAAGATCTACATACTTCCAGTATAACGGATCGATTTACGAACAACAAGAAGGGAGGGGAGCCCGGTTTCAGCGATTATTGCTAACCTCTACATGGAGGCGTTTGAAGAACAAGCAATAGAGTCCGCACCCTACAAGCCCAAGATCTGGAAGCGCTACGTTGATGACACTTTCACCATCCTTGATTGCGGTAATGTTGACAGCTTCTTACACCATCTCAACAGTCAGCAACCCACCATCCGCTTTACCATGGAAACCGAGAAAGAGAGTAAGGGTGCGTTTCTTTGGGAGAATCCGAAAACGGATTTGTGATCCCAGATCATATGGATTCTTCGACACCAAAGAAACGCAAAATCCGAAAAAGGATTATTTTGTCATGACAAGACAGGCTGGAGGCACGCAATATATTTATCAGAACGATATTTCTCTCGTAGTGCCCTAGAATTCAACTAGATGGAATACAAATAATTTATAAACAAGGACAGTATCTGCAGTAGTTCAAGTGAACTCGCTATTTGCGTTCACAATTAGCAAAATCTGGTCCCTGAATTACAAAAATGGTACACAAATGAAGTTATCCTGACGTGTCAGTGCTTCTGTCTGTACTTTTGGAGAAAACTTTTCAAATATACGGAACGGAATAATCACCTGAATTTTCTTTTTCACGATCGAATGTTTTGTCACGCAAGATCGAGAGAAAATATGGCGAGACAAGTAAATTTGCATGGAAGACCGTTTGGCAGATGTACTTTTTTCGGATCCGTCCCCCAAAGAAACGCACGGATCATGAATCCTAAAAATCCAGATTTAGGTTTGATCTGATATATCCACTCGGAGTGTGGATTCTTCAGATCACTTATCTCTGATTAATCCATTTTCGGATTTAGGTAAAGAAACGCAAAATCCGTTTTTGGATACAAGAATCCGGATTTGGATTTTCCCAAAGAAACGCACCCTAAGATCGCCTTTCTCGACACGTCAGTTTCTAGAGAACCGGACGGCCGCCTTACCACCAGCGTTTACAGAAACCAACTCACACTGATCAGTACTTAGCGTATGATTCGCACCACCCTCAATCAGTAAAACGCGGTATTGTTAAGTGTCTGTACGACCGGGCGAAGCGCCTCGTGACCAAACCATCAATCATCTCTGAGGAAAAGAAACATTTGTCATCTGTCTTTGTTTCTAACGGTTATCCCTCCTCCTTCGTGCAGAAGCTCACCAGGACAAGAAAAGCAGCCCCCAGGGTAGAGCCTGAGACAGAGTTCAAGTCCAACGCGGTTTTGCCGTATATCAAAGGAGAATCAGAACCTCTTCGCCGGTGCCTACAACAACAAGGTGTTCGCGCCGTCGTCAAGTCCGAGACGACGCTTAGGTCAAATTTAGTGCCACCAAAGGACACCGTCGATCCGGCTAAACAAGACGGCGCAGTCTACAGGATTCCCTCCGAATGCGGAAAAGTCTACATTGGCGAAACAGGAAGATCTATGCAGGAGAGGATCAAAGAGCATGACAGGGATATACGACTCGCCCGTACCCAGACCTCCGCCGTTTCTGAGCACGCCAACAAGACCGGCCACCACCCGCTTTGGAACGAGGTAAAGTTTATTGATCGAGACTCACACTGGTACGCCCGTAGGGTGAAGGAAGCTATCCGCATAAGACTTCACCCTGATAACATCAATAGGGACAACGGAATTGAAATCCCTGAAGCGTGGATACCAACGATCAAGAAACACAACAGGAGACCGGTACATCAGCGAACCGCCGAGGGAACAGCTTCAAATCGGACCTCTCGGGAAACAACTTCACAGCGGAACAATGAGGATCGAAACGCACCAATCACAGCCGACCATCGTGATTCATATGGTGACGCGCAACCAGTCGACCTCATCGCCTGATGAAGACTAGCAGTAAGCAGTCGAAACGTCGCGATCTACAACTCAAGTGACTACATCGTGAGACAAACGATATACATTTAATATTTAACATTCTATTGTTTGCGAAAATAATCATTCAAATTTGGGTTTTCGCGGGAGATTCAAAGCGTGTTCGTTCTATTGTTATGCGAGTCTCTTCGAAGAGGAGAAATTGAAATTTTGCAGAAAGCTTCCTTGAACACCAAACAATCAAAGCCCTATGCTCAGTCAGATGTTAAGCAATTCATTGGAGAAAACTTCAACCTCGAAATGTTTGCATTGTGTTTTCTCCTACAAACAGAACGCTGAAATGGACAAACTTTGACTAAATTTCGCTACTAGTTTCACAAGTGGTAAAACTTTAAGAAAGGTCTTATTCATTTCATTAATGTATCTTCTGTAAAAGCTGTATGCTAACTAGCACAAAATAAACCTAGTTAACTCGTAATCTCGCAAAATGCACGCGCTGTTGGTCGATTTTAGCTCATTTTCCCGATTGTCTGTCCGTCTGCTACTCTTATTGAATTTGAATTTTCGCGCTGGGTACACATTTAAGTCCCGGATGTGACGCGGTAATGTGGGCGATGGGGACCCCAGAAAACCGAGCGAACACTATTTACTGTCTGGCGGCAACAGTCTTACAGGCTAGCACAAAGGAGCAGACTACATTGAAACTGTGTAAGCTGAAGTGAAAGTACAGCATATAAGAGTCATCAGTAAAATGACTTCATGATCCTTATCCGATAAGTATTTGTAGGTATTATTCAACGCTATGTCATCAATACCGGGGACCTCTTCGCCTCCTGGTTGGTTCACTTTTAGCAAGTCGACAATATTCAACAGATGTCCTTGGTATACCTTGAAAAATGCTGCTTATTTAATCCCAAACTTCACTTAGGCAAAACAACCTTGGCTTCAGCTTTCATAAAGGATCATCCCCTCTCCATACAATAATGATGATCCTTAAAAAAGTCGATGCAGGCGACAAGCAACCTCGTGAGGAGGGGAGGGGTCTTACCAACGACTGGCTCTTTCCAGACTAGACAATGTAAAGGTGTACTGACCCTAATCTGTTGAACACTGGAGACTCAGATCTGGTATACAAACTATCTCTTCATACCGTTATAACGCTTGGCCTCTAAGAAAGACATCTCGGGCATCTATTTCTTCACTTAACTCTGCAGAGGCTACAAGCATACATTAGGTTATTATTTTGAAACTGGTTAAACGGAATTACTTACTCCTTATTTTAGGTCTCTATCTGCTGGTAGGACGAAACGGTCTGCTGAAAACGGACCATTGTGCCTTCCATACGGCGTGCCATACCCTGTGCTCTGCAAGGGAGAATCTCCCTTCCACGACGGCGGTTATTGTAAAGATATCCTTGGTAATTTACTAGTTTACGGAAGCAACATACATGAGATATGCGACAACGAAAAGAGACTGGGCCGTTTTCGAATGGTGAAGCTCCTTTTTCAAAATTCACGAGATTTAACGCCCGAACAGAAGGCAATCAAAGACAAGTTTTCGGTGTTAAGGCAAAGCTGCCTCAAGTACGTCAACGACATCTACTGTCACCACTACTTCAAACGCTACGACATCTCCTCCAGTCCTCAGCCAGTGTGTAAAGAAGCATGTGTATAGATAAGGTCAAAGTTTTCTGATCGAGAGATCATGATCAAGACTGCGCTGGAGTTTAATCGGGATAGACAAAACCTGTACGATTGGGGGTACTACTGGGACATCATCAACCGCGAAACTCTGCCATCTCGCAGTGAATCGAAACATTGCTACTATCCTGACAAGATACGAGGTCATTATCGGAACACAGGATAAGAGATATAGTGCATATGCAAGAGGAAGTCGTTATGACACAAGATGCTTAAATGGTTGCAGAAAGTGGAATCGAAAGTTTTTCAACCACGACTATGGCCACTTTTAAAGCACTACAGTTTTGTTTTTCCTGTTGCCTTGCAATTTTCTTCCTTTGGCTATTTGGTGTAAATGCTTCTGTCCAGCCCCAATCACTGCGGGCCTTACTGCGAGGCAACGGGAGCAGGGATGGCGCAGTGTTAAGAGCACTCGCCTCCCACCAATGTGACCCCGGGTTCTACTCCCGGTCCCGGTGTCATATGTGGGTTGAGTTTGTTGTTGGTTCTCGTCCTTGCTCCGAGAGGTTTTTCTCCGGGTACTCCAGTTTTCCCCTCTCCTCAAAAACCAACATTTCTAAATTCCAATTCGATCAGGACACAGTGGACGAAGAGCCACCTTGTGGATGTGACACTGCTAATTCCCATTTATTTATTATTTATTTATTTATAAGTTGCGTGAAACTTAGGGGCCAACCATTTAACTTCTGATGGAGAGGGGGGGGGGGATTTGGTATAGGCATGAATTTTTAACCCCTTAATTTCCCATGAATGTTTTTGTCTTGGGGTATGTGCTTGCAAGATATTTTTTTCTCCCTCCAACGTTCTTCATGAAATTTTTTGGTGTGTGGATGGAGTTAGTAGGGCTTCATCATAAATCAAATAATAAAAGGTTAAGGATCTGGATCTGATTTTTATAATACAGTACATTAATTCTAACACCGAATGTAAAACATTGAGGCGACCCCTTCCCGCTGATGAAAAGAGTCAGACCTGTTCCTGGACTTTAGTCACTACCACGTCCTTTCCTTGTTAAATCAAACTGATAACCACCAGTACAGCAATAACTTGCTTTAGAGAGCTATCTAGAGAGGGTTTAATCCAACTCACAGCTGAAGTACACATCACAACGCCTCAAAATAATCTGCACAGAGCTCTTAAGTTGCTTTGTTGCCAAAGAGTGGGATCTTTGACGGCGTCATCTTTGTAGGGGGGTCTGGGGGCATGCTCCCCCAGAAAATTTTGAAAAATTGAAGTAGCTAAGACGTGTTTTCCTTTATTCTGAGCGGAAATGTGACCCTTCGAAAGTTACTATTTAGATCCCAGATTTTTCTTTTAACTGGACTAATATCAGCTCTTTCTTAACATTCTGACTTATCCAGAAGTCAAATTAACATGCCATAACGCTGAAAAACAGCGTTGATGATGCTCTTTGTTGTAGTTTCAAGCAGCTTTCTTTGCAGTGGCCAACAAATCCGCAGATGGTTCAAAAGATGACTGTTTGTTGGCCATTTTGATAGTAAGCAAAAAGGCCAACGTACCGTCCACCTGGAGAGATGCTGCCGAAATGCTGTTTTGTTTTCTTTATAAGAGACACAACTCTCTCTTCACCGGCATTTGTATGTGGTAGAATAAGAACTGTTTTGGCCACGTCATTTATCCTACCAAATTTATGCGCCGATCAATTCGAAACTTCAACATCCCCCCCCCCCCGGGCATACCCCGGGCATTTGACTGTGCATCGTGCCCTGGGAGGGGGGAATTTGGAAGGGTGGGGAATTTGAACCGGAATTATCTCTTGTTCTGACGTAATAGGCCTGTAAATTTTTTCGGTTTTTGCGGGGTTTGACGGATTTACAAGATAGAATTTCGCCTTTGTTAGTGAATAACTCTTTGAAAAGGGTCTTTAAAAGAAGATTGAAGGTATCATTACGGCATATCTCTCTCTGAAAGGCATGAAAAGTGCTTGAGTGAAGACCAAATTTGTCTTTGAGGAGAGGCAGTTCAGTACTAATTGGTCGGGCTTTCTTGCCCCGAGGGAAGGGAATTTGAACAAGCCAATCTTCAAAAGTTCAAATGCCCGGGGGGATGTTGAACTTTGGAATTGATCGGGGCATTATGGGTACCATTCCCTAGCTTCAATGATGACAGATATCCCCAGATCACATCCATCCGAAAACTGGATGATGATTTTTCATCATTTTCCTCACATTCACACTTTATTCGGGCTTCATCCCAGACTTTCATGGGAAAAAACGACGGACAAATTCAATAAGACAACATGCACGAACATGGGAAACTACTGAGGCCTCTTGCAGTACCCATGGATGAAGATACATCCCGCAAAGTACAACAATTGATTACAGTACTTCACAATGAACACCACATTAACGAAATGACTGAAAAATGGCTTTGTCAAACACCAAACCCGCCTCGAATTCCAGTATTTTATACCCTTACGAAAATCCACAAACCGACTTAATTGGGAGACCTCGGGAGTTTCGGGTCCAACAGAGAAGTTATCAGCATTTGTTGCCATACTACTCCAGTCTTTAGCACAACAACAGACGTCGTATCTCAAGGACTGATACAGTCAACTGACCCCATTAATTTCATTGACAGGACTAAAGTTCCAGAGAGAGCAATACTTGAATCGCTGGACGTAACGAGCTTGTATACTAATATTCCACAAGAGAGGGAATACATACAGTATGCAAGGCATACGACACTTTCTATATTAAACGACACACCTCCTATCCCTACACGTTTACTTGACAAGCGTTCAGGCTAATGTTACAGCAGAACTCATTCCAGTTTTGTGTCAAATAGATAGTTAATAAAGTTAACTTCATGTTCCAACAGCTATTCTAGCATTCTTGATTTAGAGTGCACTGAAACATTGTTCTTCAAATCACAACACCAGCCGTGATCTTGAAGTTCAGAAAACATGTATCAAGATTGGTAACCTCATGCAGGTGCTACAAATGTAACCAAAAGGCAATCTGAGGGGGACAGATTATTGTGCTATGAATCCCTCTTACCCAAGTCCAGATGCTAAAATCTTTTAACAGTCTGCTGATAAAGTTCAATGTGTCAACCCAGGAAACATCTTGCCAGAATTTTTTTTCTAGCCGACTGTACGTACGTGAATTTTTTTGGACAATAGTCTTGTGCAGGAAATTTTTTCTTACCCATATGCACTTGCAGGATACTTTTTTTCAAAATCACCCACCCCTCCCCCCCTCAGGAGTTAAATGGTTGGCCCCTTAGCTCTCTATAACACTCCCTTTTCATGCAACTTAACAGGTTCAGCGAGACACGTTCTGAAAACCTTTTGCACCGCCGTTAAGTTAAATAACATTTAAAACTGAAGACAGTTGTTCCCTCACAGGAGGCAACAGTAGTCTCATTTCATTGTAAATTTGTCTTCGAGAGCCATACACTAACTAGTTCTGTTACTGTTTGTATTCTTTCTAGATAAACTTGACGTTCTGCGGAGTGAGGGTAAGGTTCATTCCAAGTTGCTTGTGTATTATATTTTCTAAATTTGGAAAAAAAACACGAAAAAACAGTAAGAAGCTTATTAGAAAATTGTATGTCAGTGGTACGATTTCCACGAATCCTTTTGAGATAATGGACGCTCAAAAGCGTTTTTGCAGCAAGTTGTACAGTAAACAAACCATGATTTGATTGGTGAAGAGACCAAGATATTTTTTGAAAACTTCAACATTTTAAGACTCTTTGACGAATTGAACGCGTCTTGCCAAGGGAAATAACCTTACAGGAGTGCAAAAATATTTTACGTTCTTTTCAAACAAGTAAAACGCCAGGGAATGATGGACCCCCCATAAAACATTTTGGCCTTTAATAGGTAAATTGATGACTGACTCGTTTAATGAAGCCTTAGATGAAAACGATGTCTTCTTCACAAAAGCAAGCTATCATCACACTTATTGAAAAGAAAGGAAAGGACAGAAACTATTTAGAAAATTGGAGACCTACATCGTTAATAAACGTGGATGCCAAGATTGCTTCCAAGGTAATTGCGGCGAGAATTATTAAGGTCCTTCCTGAAATCCTTCACGCCAATCAGTCGGGATATGTGAGAGGAAGATTCATAGGTGAAGCTGTGAGATCAATTTTAGATGTCATGGATTTCACAAAAAACATCACTGGTATATTACTCTTTATTGATTTTGAAAAGGCCTTCGACAGAATTGACTGGAATTTTATGTTAAAATGTCTAGATGTGTTCGGCTTCGGACCAAATCTTATCGGATGGGTAGAGACATTCTATAGAAACATATCCAGTTGTGTGTTAAACATATTTTGAATTACAAAGAGGAGTAAGACAAGGGGATCCGTTGTCGCCGTATTTATTTATTATCGCAGCTGAGATTCTAGCAATTTCCATCAGGAGCAAACCTGCTATTCAAGGCCTTAAAATAGGACAAGATGAATTTAAGTTAGTGCAGTATGCCGACGACCTCACTATGTTTGTGCCCAATCTTGAGTGTGCCCAACGGGTTTTTCTTTTACTTGCATTGATCAATTTGAATCCTGCTCTGCATGGCTTGAAGGTCAACTATTCCAAACCTGACGCCATGTGGATTGCTTCATCTAGACAAAACACAGAGACACCTCTTGGTTTAAAATGGTGCAATAGCGTTAAGGCCCTCGGGATTGTCTTTACGTATAATGAGGTGGATTTGCTGCAGAAGAATTTTTATGATAAATTGAAAGATATCCGAATGCAGACAAAGTTATGGAGTTGTCGGGGTCTCTCACTGTATGGCAAAGTCACAATTATCAAATCACTTCTGATTCCAAAAATGTTGTATGTGTTTTCAATTCTGCCAACCTCTGAGGATTTCTTCAAACAACTCAATTCCATCATTTATAATCTTCTATGGAAAGGGCCAGATAAAATAGCTCGACTAGCTGCAATAAATGATTTGAAACACGGTGGTCTTAATTTACTAGATATCGAAACCTCAATTAAAGCGTCAAGACTGGCCTGGATTGGCAGACTTTTCTCGGGTGGTTAATATAAGCCTTGGAAGCCTTATATTAACCACTTACTTGAAGATCTTGGGGGTACATTTTTATTCAGATGTAATTCTGACGTCAAAGATTACAAAACCTATTCTAAATTTTACAATGAGCTTCTTCAGTGGTGGGCTGATTTTAGGGCCTCTTTTTCAACAAAGCCTCCCGAGTCCGAAAGTATAATCTAGAATAATAAAAACGTTAAAATAGATAGTAAACCAATATATTATCCGAACTATGTAAAAGCTGGAATTGTATTTTGCATGCCATCATTTACAATTCCATAAAGATAATCTACAATCTTATAACAATGCAATAGGTGTTGGCCTGAGAAATACGAATTTGTTAGTCTGGATAGGGTTCCTGCCCACCTAAAGGCTTTGTATTCGATCGAAAAAGAATCAGGAGTGTTAGAATTTTTCTGTGGAAAAAAAATCTTTAACCCAGTAACAAGTAAAAGTAAGCAGTTTTATCACTTGCTAGTGTCCGAAAAAGCAAAACCTTCGAGGGGGTTCAAAAAACTGAAAGAGGACTTTGACCTTGATGATTCAACTGTTGGAAATGCCTTTCTTAATATAAAGTCGCTTTCATCTGAAACTTTTATTAGAAGTTTTCAATTTAAAATTTTAGGCGACATTACCTTTACAAATTATCGCTTAGCTAAGATAGGTTACGTTCCAAATGATCTTTGTAGTTTTTGTGAGGCTGGATCAGAAACGGTTCATCACTTATTTTATGAATGTTCTTTTTCAAATCTTTTTTGGAAACATTTTGAAAATTTCTGGTATACACTCTCTGGTCAATGTGAGGATTTCACTTTTAAAGATGTTTTAGCAGGCAGTTTAGATGAAAAGTGTGATTTACTAAATTATATTTTTATTCTTGTAAAACTTCATATTTGGACATGCCGTAATCATAGTGTGACGCCAAAATTCAGAGGCTTTGTAGGAATGGTTGATGTAAAATACAGAACGGAAATGTACATAGCTGCAAAGAACAATAGGAGAGGAAAATTTCAGGCTAATTGGCAACTGTATTTCAATGCTAGAGAGCTTGTTGGGTAAATGCACCTATCACAAATAATATGAAGGTGTTATTGGAAACGAATTAGATATTTATTATCCTTCAAAGAAAGACACACGGTTCTGAGTTTAAAAAACATGTTTCGGATGATCTACATCCATCTTCAGTTTCAAATGCAAATAAGACCGCTAGTCGGTGTGATATAAATACAATGTACATAGAATATTAATTACTAAATAACAACATGAATATGAATAACTGAAATACAATGGTGTTAAGGCCGCGGGCGAGAGACTAGATCATCAGTATTCATTTATTTAAAGCGTATGCACGAAGTGCGACAGATGATAGCGACATTGCGCGAAATATTCATGAGTAAGCTCGGCAGTGTAAAATCTTTGGTTTATGCATCAATGATTGCTCGTGCGTTTAATCGTGTGGCAGGAAATATTGTACATTTTAAGTACTGTGAAATAAAAATTTTCATAATATCAATAATAATAAATGCGTTGAGCGCTCGCTTGTTGTATCTGTACCGTTCTTGTTATTCTTTATCTGTTAGTTGAAACGTTAATTGCAACTTTTAAGAATTTTAACAGCAAAACAAAACGAAAATAAAATACTGTTTCTATCTCTATCTCGAATATTTATCAACATCACCAATTTTGTGTGCAATATTTAGGAACATCTGGGTCTTTCGTAAGTGGAACTCCGTGAAGTTTTTTCTGCGTATATATACACTGCTCCACAGACTGGAAAATAATAAAAGAGTCCGATTTCGTCGTTCTTTTTGGTTTTAATTAGAGTTTAATTCTACGTTTAAGCGTAAAAAATCCGCTTTGAAAATTTCGATAGTAAAATTCTCTTTCTATTTTGTGTGTGGTATAACTGATATTAATTGGTTCAGCACCAATGCTTTTTTCTTTCGAAAACACACGATTTTTTAAGATTGCAGGCAACCTTTTGTTTGTTTCTGGAGCGTTAACAATAGCTTCTTAATTTTTAGATCCATAATTTGCATAATAAAATATTCTTGGCTTAAACACTCGTGTTTCTTCGATAAGCCTTCGGAAGCCCTCAAACCACCAATTTTGTGTTCAAGAATACAGCGCGGATATAAAATTTCCTGAACTGACACAGCAGATAGGTAAAATAGGTGTGTTGTAGGTTGTCACAACAGAAGCACTTTTTTAAAACAGCCTTTTTAACAGAAGTTTTAAGTCTTCAAATTTAAACAAGGACGATTTTACTAATTTAAAGGCTTATAACTTTCAGTGGAACTTGAAATCACAAAATCGGCTTCTGTTGTGACACAATAGAAGTTTTAACTGATCAATTAGTGGAAAAAACAAGAAGCGTTGTCTTCTCCACGAGGAGAAAACTTGGACACGCAGTCGCGTTTTACCAAATCTTAACTTTGGAAGCTCAAAGCATCGCAAAGAAACGCAATTTGTCGAAGGAAAAACAGTCTTGTTGCACTTCAACATTCCTCAAGCCCTTATTAAGTTTCAACGAAATCGGCTCCCAAACGATCAAGATCTAAAGTTTTTTAACGTACGACCTCCAGCAAAATTTTGCCTTATAAATTTATTCATGAGCAGCTTGTCACCCGCGGCCTTAAAAACGCGAAAAAAAAAACTGAAAAAGGTGAAACTAACAAGGGTAATTCAAATGAAAGAGATAGATCGACGTGATTGACTTGTTTGTTTAACAAGGGTTTTTCCCACCTTGTTAATTTCACTTTTCCAGTTTTTTGCGTTTTCAACAGCTTAGCAGCTTTACAGCACCTGCACCAATTTTTCACAAGTTTTCAAGAGGTAGAAAGATAAAAAGGGCTGCGCATGGTATAATGGATCCTGGAAACGACAAAACGTGTGAGACTGGCAAACTTTGCTTTGGTTAAAACAGCTAATTTATCTTGCTCGCCCTTTATGGTCTCCTACAATCTTTTGTCGCCCTTTATCATCTTGCAGACTGTTCTATGGAGATGGGCGTGGTTACCGTGGCAACGCAAGCATCACAGTTTCTAGTTACAAATACAAGTCATGGAATGAACAGTTTCCCCATGAACACAAACATTTCAACGGAGAAATATACGAAGAGATCAGAAATAGCAGCAACTTTTGCCGAAATCCAGGAGG
This sequence comes from Siderastrea siderea, assembly GCA_964030785.1. NCBI lineage: Eukaryota > Metazoa > Cnidaria > Anthozoa > Scleractinia > Rhizangiidae > Siderastrea > Siderastrea siderea. Next base: position 34,523,557 of record OZ034969.1, read on the forward strand.
GTTCGGTTTAAATGGGCCGTGGTATTTCACCACAAATAGAACCGTGCGATGGGAATACTGTGATGTGCCTAAATGTGCAAAACTTCGTAAGTACAACAAGCCTCCCACAAAAAGCAATGATTTAAGAATACGTTAAGTTTTCAAGTAAGTGTAACTGATGCCGATCAAATAAATTTAGAAGTGGGCCGTTTTCCTTTATTTCAATGACATATTACTAGTAACATAATTATATACCTCGATAGACAGTTCGTGTTCCCTCTTTTCTTTCACTAAAAAAACAAAAACAGAAAGCCGAAGTCATAATTTTGAAGCTGTCAAATGACACGAACGTCCTCTGAATGTTTTTAGTTTTATTCACTTACTCAGGTGTTTTCGACTTCTATATGATTCCGAGATCTTAAAATTACAACTATAATTGCAAATACCACATGATAGCCGTCAAATTTTACTTCTTGTCACGGAGCCCCTGCAAGTCCACCCTGCAAGGTCACACCTTGAGCTCAACAAGCACTAGGATCTATTGGGGAGATGTTCCAAAGCCCTTCATCAATGGAATACTTCTTGGATTCCACGTGACTTGTAAAAGAAGCAACTCCTCAGACAGACATTTCGCGGATGTGGTGTCTAAAAAACGCAAATGGAAGTTTAAAGGACTTAAAACATTCATGAATTATAGGTGCTGGCTAAGAGCTTACAACAACTTTGGAAACGGCAATTGGAGCAAAGAACTGGTTATGTCAACTGATGAAGACGGTATGCTAACCGACAAAAAAGACTGTATGGCTTTTAGTTAATGTACGAGTTATGAATATCTATCTGACTGACCGACTGACTGATAATTGTCTGACCGACTCTCTTACTGGTGACTGCGTTAATGAGTGATTGATTGATTGATTGATTGATTGATGGATTGATTGATTGATTGATTGATTGGTTGATTGAGTGATTGAATGACTCACTGACTGACCTACTGGAGGAATGGTTGACTGTCTTCAAGTCTGCTTGACTGCCGTTCTGGCTGACAGACTGGTGGCTTTATAACAGTCTGACTACCCAACTAGTAGACGCACATTGGCTTTTCTGTCTGTCCAACTGATTGACTAGCTGACGGACTGACTGTTGGACTGCAGCGGCCATGGCTTACTGAATGACTGGTAACTGACAATCTGGCTGACTACCTGAGTAACTTCAATCGTCTCCAAAGTAAACCAGATTTTGGTAGAATCGCGTTTTCTAAGGGCAACAAGTAAAACGGAGACAGTAAAACGGTACTGGCACGAGGTGATGTGTAATATGAGTATTTAATTAATGTGTGTTATAGCTCCGAGTGCTTCACCTGCAAGTTTCAAGGCATGGAATCTAAGCTCAACTAGTCTTCATGTGCAGTGGGATCCGGTCGTCGTGGGAAAACGTAACAGAAAAATACTTGGATACAATGTGGAAATAAAGCTAGAACAGGAAAATAAGCAACAGCAGGGAAGAAGAAAACCGAAAACTAACTTCACACCATTAAGATTCCTCACGTTAAGTGATCTTAAGAAATACTCCAAGTATGTGATCAGTGTGTGTGCGCTGACTCGGAGGGGAAAAGGACCAAGTCGGACTTTAACTGTGCAAACAGATGAAGATGGTAAGAAAACAATTCGGTAAAAAAGTTTCTTGGACACTCATCAATGGAGTAAGGAAACCTTAAGTTCGTGTTAACTTTAAAACAACATTTTCATAACATAATGACCAAAAAAGCCAACGCGTGAACATTGAACACAAGAACTTGTTTTCAGAATAAGAAGAGCTATTATTAAGATTTCTAGGGATTCATTGAGAACAACTAAGTAAAAACAATATATACGTTTCACGCAGCCACTGGTTTTTAGAAGAGGAATCTGATGCTATTGAACTGATTGCAGAACATAATGAAGGCTATAACACAAATTAGTTCAATGCCCCTGAAAGACCAGAATTTAAAACGTGAACTATATTTGCCAAGCGTGCAAGAAAACACACGTTTCTCAACGAAAACTGAAACTCAGCTTAGCTTGGTAACGACGACGAATAACGTTACTCGTCCCATTTTTAGTTCCAGACCGCCCTCCAACGGAGATTGCAGTATTTAGCCTGGGAATAGATGCAGTGCAAGTAGAATGGAGCCCAGTCTCTCCGGAAAACACCAATGGAGAGGTGCTTGGGTACCGAGTGCTTTACAGTATGGTCAACTATACGTCACGTGTTAACATCACCGTGGATTCACAGGGAGAAAACCGCTTAACAATTGATGGCTTGAGACCCGATACGAATTACAGCTTTCAGATTCTTGCGTTCACAGGGAAGGGTGATGGCACTAGCAGTGCAAACTACTTTGCTAAAACAGGTGTTAATCTTTTTGGTCATGATAGGAAAAATCATGCACCATTCTGCATTTTTAAACATTGATACAAATAAAAAGGAAGCCAACTTCACTAAGAAGTTCGCGGGCTGAAAAAGTAACATTTCATTTAATAGCTATGGATCGTACAGGGATTCCAGGGAGCTTTCATTTGAGAGCACGTCATTTGGTTATTCTTTTTCTTGCCTCTCGGTCCTCTTCCCTTTACTCTTAAGGAAGGTAAGAAGGTAAGCTGCTGTCTGACATCGATTTTCGGGTTAATGTGCAGCGTGTTGTACGTAGAAACAAAACAAAATTTGAATCGGATGTCGATAAAGGATGTAATATAGATGCTATTGTTCTTGGATTACTTCACCATTTGATTTAGAAAGCTGCTGTATTTTTTTCTTAGACCAAGTCGAAAGGCCCTCCACAAAATACGTGTACAAGGCAGGCAAACTACCGAACAGTGTAACAGGTAACACATCAAGTTATTCAAGTGAAATTATTTCGAAAATTGTGACTAACAGACATTCAGCATTTGTGCGTGAACATTTTGCGAGTCAAAGTCATTTTCCTGTAGTCAATACAAAACCGTGTGATTCCTTTCTCCTTCTCATGTTGCAGGAACCATTCTTGCCGCATTTTTTTCCTGTGTGGTTGCTCTCAGTGGAGTCCTACTGGTGGTTTACTTTGTGAACAAGAGAACAAATAGAAAGAAAGAATTAATGTTTCAAAAGTTGTTTATAAAGCTACTTATATCACGAAACACTGATGATACGCTCGAGTCCGCGAGGTAGATTAACTATAGTTTAAGAAGTGACGTCTGATCAAAAATATCTGTGTTATTTTCCGCTTATTTGTGAAGTGCAATTGCGCATCTTTGATTCCACCAGGCCACACCACAGTTTTACTTCGTGAAAAATTCACGGCTCTTCCTCAAGTGAGTTGCCCTTTGTATTAAAGAACCATTAGTATTGGGCCGAAGCCTGCTCATCACATTCATCACAGCGGCAACTAATCGTCGGATTTAGATTACCTTCAGAGACAGAATACTATTGTAAATGTTTCAATCGAGTTAAAATGTTATTTCTTGCTTTACATATTTTCTGGAAGGAGATAGAGAGAGCAAATGCGAAAAATGACTCTTTATGGAGAATCATCGCTATTAATGGTTCTTCCACATCTGTCTATGGGCAAACAGCTCATGTTCTGATATTTCTTTTGCCAATGGGGCTTCATGTCAACACCTTTCTGGGGGCTGGGAAGGGTATAAGCCTTGAATATCTAAAGGAAGTGACAAAACCAACACACGCATAGTCCACCAAGCCATCTAAAAGGTATTCCATGTCATTTACCCTCATTTTCAACACCCTAACAAAAATCAGGTGTATTTTACTTGCAGGTGTTAAGCATGTTGTCGTTTTTCACTTACGCCACTTCACAGCCGGACTGGATTGAAAACGCCATCGCCACTCATGGTCACGAATACGAGACGCTGGACAACGATAATTGTTCTAGAACATCGTGGCGTCAACCACTTTACGTCAACGTCGCTGCTGATGGCTCACTGGACCTTCCACCGCACCTGAGGACTGTCAGTTTGGAGTTTCAACGGTCGTATGAGAATTCAAACTACAAGAGGCTGCACAAGTACGTAACTGAACCAGCCATTTTTTTTTTAATTACACACACTTTAGTAACTAGGGTAATTTCCTTCAACTAAGCAGCATTTTACTATCTCTATGCCTTATTTCAGGAAGGGTTCGATGTAAGGTTGTTCTAAGTAAGCAGTGTCATCAACATTTCGAAAGTCTGTGTGAATAAATTGATAGAGTAACGTGATTGTATGTTTAAAATTGATCCGGCAATAAAACCCAACAATATACATTCTGGCATTTTCAGGAGACGAAGATCTCTTGGTGGACCAGTGGACATACATGGGAACCCCATATACGATAAGCTGCAAAGAGTGATTTCTCCAAATGTAACTTGGCAAAGCAACAGGTGTAGGAAGGAGGCTCTAGGATTAACCATTGCAGGGTCCTCTGAAAAACACAAGAAACGCCACTCTGTTGATGTGGGTGAGCTACGAGGGTTTTTGCCGGCTTTTCAGGATGATATATACAACAGAGAGATGAAGCAGAAGAATGTCACGCTTCTCTGTCGACCTGGGTGAGGTGAGAGAGTTAATCGCGCTCACGGAAATGAGGGTCTGCTACAGATGAGACCACGGAACGAGTCGGACTCTCCAGAACTGCAAGGAGCAAGTTCAGATGCCATGAAACCTTTGATAAGCTTCTACTGGTGATTAATATGGACAGTTGAAATAAAAAACATTTCACTCAACTTACTGTGTGCTGAAAAGAAGCATTGCCGGGACCACGATTTTGTCCGTTCAAACAAGAGTTCAATAGCGGGAGGTTTGTTCCCTATCATCCTACTTGACTGCTTTTTGTTAAAGCAGCGTGTTCGCAGTGGCAGAGTTGTCGTCCGCATTGCGTACTGACAGAATAGAGCCCACCTTCTGCACGAATGGAATCATACACAAAGGTGTTTAAAGGACAAACTTCACTTGTATAATAAGATCTCCTTCGTTTTCACATTTATCGCCCTTCTACTAAGGTTAGTTTGGATAACTCAATTGATAAGGCTTGAACAACAACACTTCGTTGTCAACGTGGCAGGAAATTTTAGATTTCGCAGCAGATGTATGTCATATTATGCCAAAATCATTTGCAAAACTGTATCAAAGCTCCTTCGAAAAATGTAAATGTAAATGTCGGTATAGGCGTGACACCTTCATATTTATCAAAAAAGTAACTGCAGCGGAGACTTCTTGCACTTCTCTTATTTCACTATTACCAAGAGAGGATGAAACTAAGAGAGTGAATCCCCGTACCCCATGATAATTATCTGAAATTTTATTATTAGTTAACACCCATGCTGCGAAGGTTATTTTTATCTGTTGTTTCCATGTCAACAATCTAAAATTACATGGCGTTATTGTAACTGACCAATGAGGTTTCGTCCTTGAAATAACCACTCAGTATGACACAGAACCAAATTAGATTTCAAAACATTTTCATGGGAAGAGGCCCATGTATGGGGGATTTGCTCTCTTCCTTCATCCTCTCTTGCATGCTAATACTTATTAGGTGGCTGATACATTATCAGTTTGGCTGGTATATAAACACGTATCATTTGTTGGCCATGCAGTTGAAATGAGGCCGTTTTTTCTTACATAAAAAACTTACAGGTAAAAATTTTACAAATGACACTTTTCTTACAAATGAAAATGAAATCGTTCTATGAAGGGAATCAGTGAGCACCTCCCAGATTGTAAATCAAATAAGCGGTGTAAAACGCAGGAAAACTGCACAAGCTAAATAGCCATTGATTTCAGTTTAGTTCCTGTAAATTTCTTCGGAGGGTATTGCAAAAAAAAATCCCACTATAAAATTACGGTTACATAACGCAGAATATAACATGATACTCTATAAAATGAACATTGAATGGCGGTTTGTTATGTTAAAACACTTGTTTCGAAAACTTTATAGAAGTGTCATAATTTTTTCAATTTTATTTTCTTAAGGAATTACAAAACATTTTGCCTGCGTTTCTATAAAATCGACAAGATTGGAAGTTTGGGAGGGCTCGAAACACGGGGCCTGTTTTTCAAAACTCCCGAAAATATTAAGGGACCGAAAGCTATTTTACGTGTACTATGTTCGTCACCAGAAACCCAAATTTAAAGGTTTTGAAAGCTAAATGTTAAAAGATATGGGATAGTTTACACAAAAAATTAACACCAATCGACGAAAAATGGACTTTAAAAAAAGTTTTACTTCTCAGGCACGAATGTCTTCGGGAGTTTGGGTCCCCGTGTCTCAAAACTCCTGATAACTTAACGGGCCCGAAAACTATTTTAAGCACAATGTTCTCCAAAGACTCGACATTAATTGCTTTTGAAAGGTAAACATTAAAATTTTTATAACTGTAATGTGGCAAATTGGCAAATGTGCACTCATGAACTTTATTTACACACGAATTTTGAGTAGCCAGAAGGCTAATATCTCCGTGCAACAAAAAACGTGAAAACAAAGAGAGAAAAAGGAGAAACTTATTTACTTTACAAATATCTAAAACAATTACCTAAAATTTTGCATTGTTCATTGAAAAGAAACTGTTTCCAAAAGATGTTTAAAACTAGTTAAAGAACATTCTCTTCTGATATTATCTGGTAGTGAGTTCCATAATTTCACCGCATAATATTTGAAAGAGTGCAGGCCGTACGTGGTAGTTGCTGGTTTTGGTAATGATAGTATGTCAGTGCCTTTAAGATTGCAGATAGACGGTCGTAGAGTTAATAGTTTTTAAATACTTAGGATAATTGGCAAAGTGTAAACATTTATAAATAGTGGTTAACACACTTTGTATTCTTTGATTGTGAAGAGAAGTGGTTCCAGTTTTATCTAATAACTGCTGATAAGTCGAGTCTTTCCCATGAAAAACAATGCGTCGCGCGCGCCTGTTTAGTGCCTCTAAGTTGTCGCGGTTCCTGGAACTGCAAAAGTGCCACACTGTTGAACAGTATAGAAAGTGAGGCAAAATGAACGCCTTGTAAAGCTTTAACATTGCACTGGTACTAATGAGCTTACGAAATCTAATCATAACTTTTAGCTGATTATTGACTTTGTTACAAACTAGAGAGACATGCTTATCAAAATTAAGCTGATTATCAATAGTCATCCCAAGAAGGTCCAGTGACTCGTCCACAGGGAAGGAGAACCGATGATCAGTCGTCCCCTGGACCATGGCGTGGTGTACTAATCGATTTAAAAAAAAGGTTTAAAATACTTACCGGGCCGGAAAGTCATCAGGACTTTCAAGAAACGGGTACTAGTAGTGGAACTTTTTAATATCAGAGTCATTATCTAAGTCAACATCAAAGCTATCAGGAAGATAATCAGAAGAATTACTTACAGATGGCGCAATGTGGAGTTGGTCCATCGAAGAAACGAGTTTTGTAACAGAGGTTGTGGCCGGTAGTGATTCCAGATCCACATACAGCTAATTCAATTAACGTTGTCGGATTTTAAAGCCTCGCGCATACGCGACAAGACCGAAAGTTAGTATGGGTAGCTGTACATCTTTTGGATTCGGCTGTAATTTCACGGCTGTCTCTGCCATAGAATGGGGAAAGTACCATAAACACTTGCCTATGTTTTGTTTGTACGGGCACGCTATAGCCTATACATGGCAGGGCAGCAAGGATCATCTACAACTTTCCCAAGGATATGCCATCGGCAGAAGTACTTGCTCGCGCTAAATGGGATACTTAAAGAACTACGTACAAGTTATCGATTCTAAACCTCATCTATAAGATGTTCCATAATGTCTCGCCCTCCTGCATGTCAATACATATCTGAAAGATTCAGCCATCGTAAATTTGAGAAGAAGCCATCTGATAGTTATTCCATCTTTTAGAACAAATATCATGAAATCTTCAATAGCCTACAGAGGGGCAATTCTATGGAACCATTTATCAGGAGAGTGCCGCAAAGTAGTATCCCTAGGTAGTTTTGTTAAAAGTATTCATTGTCGAAACATCCTTGAACTTGTTAGAAAGAGTTAATTTGAAAGTATTTTAAGATTTTTTTAGTGTTTTACTCTAGCGTCTTTTAAACTTATTTTAGTCGAAAATTTGTGCAATTATATATCCTATACACGACCCCTCAAGCTACTAAGCTTTAAATGTCATCGCGTATAAATAAAGGTTTTGATTGATTGATTGATTGATTGATTGATTGATTGATTGATTGATAGCCTGAGTTTGGTAAATGTATTTAAAAATTATCCATACCACCTTGCAGTCTTGTCGCGTAGTCCTTCCGACAACGTTAATTGAAATAGCTGTATATTGAATGTTTATTATATGGCTGAATTGGTCCGCGCTGAAAAGAAGCTTTCTGATTGGTTCCCTGATTTTTTAAGGTTCCCTTTGCTGTTGCAAATTTGTAAAGAACCATAATAATTTATCCTTTATTGAACTACGTTGTTCGGTCAGCGATTTACCAGTATTCCGAAGAGCACAAGTGTGAAAATAATTTACACGGTTGAAACAAAAAACAGACGGTTTAAACTTAGACGGGACTGCCCCAAAATTAAATTAGGCCGAACCGGAACAAAAGAAACTCTTACGTAAATAGTATTTTCTGCACTTAACTCATACAATATAGGCTCACCAATGCACCGATGAGGAAAAGACTATTTAAACTAATACAGCACCGTGTGATCTGTTCATGAACGGTCGGCGAATTCTCTGGCTGCATAAAATAACAATTGACGGGAAGCGGATCTTCATCGGAACGAAAATATGGATTGCTGTTGCTTTCCGAAAATGTTGGCTGGCATATTTTAGCATAAAAAACAGACATTTTTGCCCCTACAAAAGCAAACTCCATTAACATTCCCAGGTTTCAAAAAGTCGTGGTGAAAGTTCACTAAGCAAAATTTTAGTTTTTCTGCAGAGCTCAATCCAAATGCCTTCCCAACAAATAAATAATCTAAGTCAAGGTTGTTTATCACAATACTCTTCTAAGAACTATTGAGCAGTCTCTTTCTTTCGTAAGGCTTGTTTCAGATGTCGTGCTACCTCCCTGCATGCCGAACTAGAACGATCGCTTTCTAAAGTTCGAATTTGGCACGACGTTTGAAACCACGCGTAGCACGGCAAGGTGCCACTGCCGTGCCGAACTTAATTCATACATTTTAAAGGTTGATTTGTTGGTACAACTCAGGTACGTGTTTTGTTTGCAACAGTTGTTAAATTCGAACGAATTGAATAAGACGTTTAAAATCATCTCCTGCTATAGAAGTGTAACGTGGTTTCAAGAGTGAAGGAGGCCGAGTCTGGGTAATTGTCGAGAGTCGAGAGTCGAGAGTATCAAGTTGAGTGTCGAGACTAACATGTCGAGAGTCGAGACTCATAAGTCGAGAGTCTATGAAAACCTAAGAGTCGATAATTTATCGATCTGCCTGCCAAACGAATCGATAAAAGTCGATGAATCGATAAATGTTAAAAACTAAGAGTCAATGGATTATCGATCTGACAAACTAATCGATAAAAATCGATACATCTATAAATGTTATGATAAGTTGAGTCTATATACTCGTGATTTGATTTGATTTGATTTCGAGCTTGATTTTTAGAAAGGGTTATTATTTTGGGTGGACTGACAAAAGCTGTAGGGTGCAATTGATCCGTCTTGAGTTCGCGATTTGAATACGCGAACTTTAAGACTCGTCTACTTTCTTCGGACGTCGAATCTTCCAACTACCTTTGTAAAATTTATACTTATTAGCATTAACAATTACCTAGACTTGTATATGGAAACGGGAGGCGTCTAGAAATGCTACTTCTGCAGTTATACAAAGTGACAGGCCAAATTAAACACCACTGCCGCAGGTCGGAAAACATCTGTAATGTTGTAACGCAACGAAAGCGCGCTAAAAATAATGCGGCAAACATGAACCGGAACCGGAACCGGATAAAATGGAATGTGAAAAGGTGAAAGGTATTGTTATCTCTAATCCTATAAGTTAATTACCGTAACCCACGTTTTCAGTCACCGAACCAAGAAAGAATTTTGTAATTGTTCAGTGTAAGTTGTCGAATGTCAATGAACAATATTGTAATAAAGAAAGGAAGAAAACCGAGTAGGAAAGGAAGAAAATCAACTTATCACAACATTTATAGATGTATCGATTTTTCTCGATTAGTTTGTCAGATCGATAATCAATCGATTCTTAGTTTTTAACATTTAACGATTCATCGATTTTTATCGAATCATAGACTCTCGACTTATGAGTCTCGACTCTCGACATGTTAGTCTCGACTCTCGACTTGGTACTCTCGACTCTCGACAGTTACTCAGACTCCTTTTAAGTCTTCGAAAAGGTGTAAACTACATTTGCGCAGTTATCTCAAAGTTTCCTTTTGTCACTTCTCAAGGAAGCACTTTTCGATACGGCTTTTATTGGCATGGTCACACTTGATGATTTCATCCATGACAGACCGTGAAAGCTAGAACCGTGTCACCGGGTCGAAAACTTAGAATAGGCCTCTGAGATAACTGCGCAAATGTAGTTTACACCTTTTCGAAGACTTAAAAGTGAAGACAGGAGGTTGGGATTTCCGTAGGATAAGTTACAGCTTTTCAGCAACCTATTGATCATCAGGCCATTAGGCCACCTTACGTAATGTAAATAGGAAGTTAAATGAAAGGGGTTTCCCCTTTTCGAAAACAAGTCCTAAAATGTTTACACCACCAGGTTAACACTAGTCACGGAAATTAAAAGTGCTGAGATTTGCATTGAAGACTCCAAAATATAGCAAACGTTACTTTGTGAAAACATTAAAAACAAACAGCACCAGGGAAAAATACTGTACAGTAGTGGTCACACTACTCTTACAATTCGGCAGAACCCATATTTGCCTAGTGCTAATTCATTAGGTTTGTCAAGCTTCATATTTTTTAATTATCGAAAGACAAACAAATACATTATATCCCGCGTGAAAAGTAAGTACTTTTATCCTTGACACAAGTAATTTTTTTCTGCGTCTTCCATGTTACGAGCACTCCCTTTCTTAGGGGCTTATGTGCTCTGAGCCGATTATCAGCACTAGCGAAGTGCTGATAAGTACTTGGAGGATTTAAGAGTAGTGGCTTTCACTATGTCGGCAGGCAAATTGTCCCATTGCTTTAGATTTCTAGGGACGAAGCTACTCTGGATGTAGGTTTTGTTCTAACATATTAAATCTGTCTCTAGATTTATACTCGACAAGTACAGATTTCCAACATTTGCTCAAAACTTGCATGAATTTACTTTATGTATGCTAGAGCCGTTCAGATAGCAGATTATAATTCAGCCATAAAAAACACAATGGAGCACTATTCTCTGTTACTCCACAAATCTTTCCAGGTCTATTTTGCTGTAATAGTCTATGTCTGTTAGACTTTTCCGAACACTGGCAACAGTGATTTTACACACGCAGATTATCGAGAAATTCACTTTATCGCCCTCTCCTTTGTCTATCCGGGTATAAAAATTAGGAGCACTGACCGCTGGGTTTTGCTTCACGCCGGTTATTATTAAAATTACTCACTACAGAAATAGCTATCTCTTTAGGCATCCTTTCATCTAGCTTTTTAATCAAAGAGAGGCACTTATTTTTACATTTCGTTTTGCGGATTGAGCAAAATTGCCCTATCTTTGCTTATTTTTAATGATGCTTTCCTCCGACACACACCTCATCAAAACGAGTGGCGTGATCTAATAAATTCCGCCTTCTTACAGTTTAGGCTTTTTTCCGACAAGGTCAACAAAGGTGAAATAAAATTTGCATTGCTGATGAATTTAATAAAATAGTTCTTTGGTGTTGGGACTGACGTTAAATACTTTCGAACGAAAGCACTGAAGGTTGGCTGACCGCAACTCTCGCTCCTCGAGGGATTCACAAAAAACATTGCTGCACTGACAAGCCGCAGCTGGAGAGAACGATCGCAGTCCATTTTAACCAGCCGACTTTGCTGGGATTTCTCTGTGAGGTCGCCTTACAACATTGCGTGACATCCTTGAAGACATCTTTGCTCCGCGTAGAGTGGATGTAGACGCCATTATTCCATGGCCCATCTTGACGCTAGTGCTTGTCAGTTCGTTTCTGGTTGCAATATCAGGTTAGAGCACTGCAATGTAATGATAGCGTTTCCTTATCTAACCTGCGTGTTGATAAATGTTGTTTTCAGTTCATACTAATTTGTAACGGAACATTTTAAGTTCCGGGTAAGACTGTAGCCGCCATCCTTGAAAGCCGGCCAGCTGTGGTGTCATCTTTCTTCACGTTCACACAAATCTTGTATTTACATTTTACTTTGCGTTCCTAGTGCCGTTACCACTAATTTCACTCTTTCGCTTTGTTTCTATAACAAGACCATGTCGTGTTTGTTTTTGTTCCTTCTTCCCTGATAAACCCCAGGCAGATTCGACGCACCGTGTATACAATACGGACAACAAAGCGACGGAGATTTGTATCGTATCAGGGAGGTCTCTACTTTACTAGATTAGAGGGTATATTGGTCTCTCTATGGAACAAATGAGATATCCTTGTCTATAAAAAGGTTTCCATACGATCGAAGAAGTTCGACATTGTAAAAATTCCTCATTATATAGTTAATTTATCGAAACCAACTGGGGTGCTTTTTTCTGTCATTCCAGTAACATCAATATTTAACAAATGGAGAACATAAAAGGACCTATTTTGGGAGCTTTCGCAAGCAGTCTATCATTTCTAAGGGAAAAAAGAAGGCTCGATCTAGACGATCTCTTCTGTCCGTTTTCCCAGTGTAGCGCAGATGCTGGCAGGCGGGTCGATTGGCTGGGTATCAAAATAGAAACCAGCTGACGAATTCCAAAGTATATTGCAAGCATGTATCCACTAAAACATATTATGTGACCGCCGTAGTCAGTTTTGAGAATTTTCGCGGGGCAGTAATATTCCCCGAACGAATTGACTGCCCCAAAACTGCATGACGATTGCAGCTTCTGCCGGGCAAAGCAACTACGAACATTGCTTGCCACATGGATGTATAGATGGATGCTGACTGAATCGCAAATTAAAAGAAACGGCTCACAACGTTACGGAACGATAGGCTTTTAATAGCCGTTTCAGGTACAGTATTAGGATTTGTGATAGCTCAGGCTTTTTCTGGACAGGGTCAACAAAGGTTAAATAAAATTTGCATTTTTTGTGAATATTAAATATCGTTCTTTGATGTTGGGACAGACGTTAAATTTGGCTGAACGCAACTCTCGCTGCTCGAGGGATTCGCCAAAAAACATTACTGCACTGACAAGCAGCAGCTGGAGAGAACGATCGCAGTCCACTTTAACTAGCCGTCTATGCTGGGATTTTCACGTGGGGGCGCTTTACAAGTTTGCGTGACATCGTTGAAGACATCTTTGCTCCGCGTAGAGTGGAGATAGACGCCATGATTCCATGGACAATCTTGACGCTGGTTCTTGCCAGTTCGTTTCTGGTGGCAATGTCAGGTTAGAGCACTGCAGCGTAATGATAAGCGCAAGCGTAAGCGTATAAGCAAGCGTATAAGCGTAATGATAAGCGCAACACAGCGTAGAATGTTGATAGATGTTGTTTTCAGTTCACACTAAGGTGTAACGGAACATTTGGCCAGATTGGTGTCATCTCAATATACGTTCTAACAAATCTTTTATTCACAGTTTACTTTGCGTTCCGAGTGTCGTTAAAACTAATCTCACTCTTTCACTTTCCTTCTATAATTACCCTCATTTGATTCACGAAAACTGCACTCTCAACGTGTTTATTTCTGCTCATTCTTCCCTGAAGACCTCTAAGAAATCCGGATTCAACCCCAGGCTGATTCAAGGTCACCGTGTATACGGATAAACCTTTCCACTACGGACATCAAAGGGACAGAGCTTTCTTAAGTAGCAAGAAGGTCTCCTCTTCACTAAGTTAAAGAGTATATTGCTCTCTCTATGGACCAAATGAGCTGTCCTTTGGTTTCCATAGGATCCACGAAGTTCGTCATTTTAGGAATCCCTAATTATAGGGTTTTGTGTATTGAAAGCAATGTTTAATTTGTCATTCCAATAACATCAATATTTAATAAATGATGAGCATAAAAAGGACCTATTTTGGGCGGTTTCGCAAGTAGCCTCTCTTTATCATTTTCGAAGGAAAAATAATTCTAGATATAGACGATCTCTTCTGTCCATTTGGCCAAAGTAGCGTTGGTGCTGGCAGGCGGGTTGGCTGGCTTAGTAACAAAATAGAAACCAGCTGACGAATTCCAAAGTACACTGCAAGCAAGCGTGTATGTGACCGCTGTAGTCAGTTTTAAGAGCTTTTTCCCCGGACGTACTTGCTGCCCCCAAAAACTTCATCACGATTGCAGCTTCTGCAGTGCAAAGCAACTACAAATATTGGTTCACACATGCATGGATGGATGTTGAGCAACCACAAATTGAAAGATACGGTACCCAGGGATGCCTTAGGCTTTTAATAGTCGCTTGAGGTGTTTGGCTAATACGCCCGCCTCGCTATTAATCCCCCGCCCCTAAAGCTTCCAGTTGACACGTCACCCTTGTAACTTTCGTGACGTGAGAAAATGGTATTTTGGATAAGAACTTTAAGGGTCTGCACTGGCCATGCATCTAATGAATTTAACTTCACATCTATATTTTTTGGTGTGTGTCATTTTTATAACATTCACTTGTTGTCCCACTCCTTTCTTCTTATTTATAAAAACAGGCCTATGCAAACTTAGATGACAATTTTTGGCATCGTTTAAAACTTCAAGAAAATAATAAAACGAAAGCGCTGAAATGTAAGATGAAACACATTCAGCTATAACTCCTCCCATACGACTGCCTGTCTATTAATAAATATGGATATTTCTTTTCCTTTTAGAAGCTGGAAACATGACGGTTACAGGAAGGAATAGCACAACCAAGTACGTCCCTTACATTCCTTTTGTGACCACTTTGTTTGTAATCACTGAATGATTTAGCCGCTTATTCTATCTTGACATAGAAGAAATAAATAAAAAATAAATCACTTTATTTAGGTGTCAACGGCATTTAGCACAGAATCCTAATTGAGGACACCTCCAAGATCGAAATGGAATTTGGATGTGTTGGTTTTTGAGGAGAGGGGAAAACTGGCGTACCCGGAGAAAAACCTCTCGGAGCAAGGGCTAGAACCAACAACAAACTCAACTCACATATGACGGCGAGTTCGGGAGTCGAACCCGGGCCAGTGGGAGGCGAGTGCTCTCACCACTGCGCCGTCCGCTCCCCTTAAGAGTCCTTCATATAATCAGGGTCCAAACAATACAGGATCGATCATTGATGAAGTCCAGCTAAGGGTACAAGTTCTGTCAATATTCGTGACATACCGAAGGTTAGCCAATCAAAAATACGAGAGACGTTTCCTAGACTAAAATGGACAATATGAATTACAGAATTGTACGGGTACAAATGTTGTCACGGAGATAACCCGAAGCGTTCCCGACTTTCGTCGATCAACCACATATAGCCCTAGCAGTCTGAGTTTGGTGACAAAAGTACCGACCAATTTTCCAGTTTAAATTGACCAGCACAATCTGTGAACGTTGTTTGCCACATGCAGAAATCCTCATAGGTCGTAATCAGAACCGTCGGCTCAGAAGTGTTTTCGATCGACTGGGAATGTACTTGTGGGGATGCCGTATACACATTTTGACACCAAAGTGAGAATTGTTAACAAGTTCCAGAGCCCAGAAAATGCAAAGCAAAATATAGAAACTTTCGAAAGTCGTCACAAAGACCCTCTCCCTCCCCTTGTCTGCGCATGGTGTTATTGCTTTTCGAAACCGTGCGAAGGCTTGCACCAGTACTTTCGAATGCTATCCTACTCCTATTTTCATATGTGAGCGCACAGCAGTTCCATAAACTGACCCAAAACTGCTTCGCAACCAATCAATGCTCTCTTCTCAGTCAAAAATTAATACAACGGCTGTAAGCGATACTAACCATTTAAATCTGATATAAAGACACATTGCTTGTTACCTTTAGATGTGTGCCCGTTGCCAGAACGAAGCAGCCTGCAGTTGGCGGTTCACTGTGCGTGCCATACGGTCTCGACGGTGACCTATTCCAAAACGGCGGATACTGCAAGAATATATTGGGTAATCTGCCAGTACACGGAAGAGACATACTCGAGTTGGGAGAAAACGAAATGAAGCTGCGCCGCTATCAAATGGCCAAAGACTTTGCTCTACAGTCACGAGGGAATGCAACAAACGGTCAGACGAAAATCTTTGACGGTTCTTTCACAGTCCGGCAAAGCTGTATGGATGCGGTCGACGACATATACTGTCACCACTACTTTAAACGCTGCTACGTTTCCTCGGAGCCGCAGAAAATTTGTAGGGAAACGTGCGAGGAGTTATTCTTTAAACTGTGTGATCGAGAGTACAAAATGGTGTTAAAGTTCAATTTGATGGCGATAATTAGAAGATACCCTTTCTCTTGGGACATCATTAACTGTACAACTCTGCCATTTCGGAATGAATCAAGCAACTGCTACTATCCTGACAGGATACGAGGTCAGTATAAAAGGAGTGCGAATTGAAATAAAGGCGAGTTTCAAGGAAAAAGTTTAGGAAATAAGGTTACGCAGGAGGCAGGTCCGTTCCTTTGCGACACTTGATGTGCGATCCCTTTATATGGTTGTTATAAAAAATTATATTGCACTTGATAAACTGAACACAATTTCATTACTACATATACATACCCAGCTTAATATTGACAATGTATAATGTCTTCTTTTCATCCATTTTATTTTCCAACAGAAAAACTTAACGTTCTGGAGAGTGAAGGTGAGTTTATAATAATATTTCTCGATCTAAATCGTCACTGGGCAATTCACTTTAGTGAGCAAAACTTGCTGTTTGTCTCCAAAAGTGATCGATATCTAACAAGCGCCATCCACTAACAAGCAAACGTGGGAAACTAAAATAGAAATGCAGTTAAAAGAGAATAAATGCATGGCTCTCGCAATATGCTTGTTTTGACCTAAGACGTTTGTACTGTTAACAGTATCTAAGCAATAAACGAGAAACGTTGGGCCTTGACCTTGTGAGCGTTTTTTTTTGTTTGTTTTTTTTTTTGCTTACAGAGTAGGTAAAATCATAAAAAAAATCAAAAATAATATTTTTTTTGTTGCATTGAATTTAACCTTTTCAGGCTATTCTAGCACCCTTTTCATGATTTTGATTACTTTTTAGACAAGCGCGAATACTGAAGAAATCCAAAATGCAGATTCAAGGTGGCGGATTTTTTCACAACTGACGTAATGAACGAAATGTCACTGGCTTTAAAGAAACATTTTTGAAAATACTTCACAATATGCCAGATTACAAATACTTTTTCAGTTCTAGGAAAAGGAAGGAGTTCATCCTCTTATGAGACCGAAAAAAGGACTGTCTGAATACAGTCAGTTGTCTTAACGCGCCACTTCTCAGCCGTAACGTGGAGGGAATGTTTCTGAATCAACAACATCACAATTCCGAGTTCAAAGGCCCTTTTGGTCGGTTGCCTAAAGTGGGATTTTAGACATCTTGAAATTAAAAGAAGTAGGAATGCCAAATTTCTCCTCCAAAGCCTTAAAATTGTTACACAAATTCCAATTTGATGGCAATTAACGGTTCCCATTACAATTCTTTTGGCATTCTTGTCCTTGCATGTTGCCGAGGAAATGTCCCATACGCCAAATATCTGTGGAAGATCACCGAAATTAAAGGGAAAGTTGGTTTGCCCGGGGCGCGTTTCTTGGAAGCCCCGAAAACCTTTCGGCTCCGAAAAGCCATTTGTAATCACGTAAACCACTCATCCTACAAAACCTGTTATTTTAACTTGTCTTTTAGACGAGAGATGTTCATCTTATAGCAAAGTCTCATGCTGAGAAACTTTCTTGTTTCAAAATATAAGTTGAATTATCGTGCTCGAAATCAGTCCAAAAAGTTTCGAAACTTTCGAGAAACGTACGCCTGGTCCGCTTTATTTGCCGATGCCATTTTGTGAGGGGCCGTATTACATACGTTCTCACGGCAGGTGCGAGATTGCCATAAAAGAGTCGTTTGCAAGAACAATTACGGTAGTTCTCGAAAACAGCAGGCCAACGTATGTGCCGATTGTTGGTATGGCGTTTTGGACCACTTTTCCGTTGAGTGACGGAGGTTCAGTAACGTATGGTACCATAGGCTTTATTACAATCGATGAAAGCGTGTTCTTACTACCCCATGGCATGAAATTTTCGAAGTTAAATTTCGCGGATTGCCGATTTTTAGTTTCACTATTTACTTTAATGCAGTTCAATAGAGGAAGGTTGTAATGTTGCTTTTTCGGTCAATTTAACTGCAATTTAGTAACCAAAATACATGAAGTCAATCTTTGCGGATTATTTTCAAGCGGGAGTTTATTTTCACAGGATCAAATTTCGGCGGATCGATGGAAATCTTCGAAATTCGAGAAAATTAAATCCCACAAAAATTTCATGCTACACGGCAGTAAACATGCTGTTTTTAATTAGCCATTCAGCATCAAGTAAAAGACTTATCCTCAAATTTCACGCGCTCGGCACATTTCTGTTGAGTTCTCACTAGATCTTCCATTGCTTTCGTTATGATTGGCCTACTATACCAAGTTTTAACTGGGAAATCAGCTCTAAATGTAAAAAAAAATGTTTTTCACCTGATGTAACATACCAGTTTGCACATTTCTTTATTGCAGACTGTTACTATGGAGATGGACGTGGTTACCGTGGTAACATAAACACCACAGTTTCCGGTTACACTTGCCAGCAATGGGATGCACAATGTCCCCATGAACACAACGTGCTCACTGGAGAGATTTACGAGGAAATTAGAAATAGCAGTAATTTCTGCCGCAATCCAGGGGGGTACGGTTTGAATGGGCCGTGGTGCTTCACCACAAATAGAACCCTGCGATGGGAGTACTGTGATGTGCCTAGATGTGCCAAACATCGTAAGTAGATGGGATTGCCAAGAATTAGAAGTTTTAACTGTTAAACTCATAATAGGGCTACAATTTAAATTTGACAATTTTGCAAATATTCAGTCCATCGTGGAAGAAAAAATGAAAACAAAAGATAGCCACATAAAAGAGCAAATCTTCAGCTTGTCTTACATTTCTACCTTTATTTGAATAGTCAACTGAAGTGAAAATAAATCATTCGAGTTATTAGACAACTTCAGAAGTTGCAATTAGTTCATATGATTTGAATTCATACCTACATATCTGTCCACCATTTCCTGGCAATAACAGAGCATGGCATGAAGTCACATTTTTTTTTATTACGCAGCCCCTTCAAGTCCACCAGCCGATTTCCGAGGTCACAACACGAGCTCAACAAGCATCAGGATCTTTTGGGGAGCTGTTCCAAAGCCCTTCGTAAATGGAATAATTCTTGGTTTCCACGTGGCTTGCAAGAGACTCAATTCGTCTGACGGACATTTCGCGGATTTAGCGGCTAACGAACGGAATTGGGAGTTTAAAGAACTTGAAAAATTCATGAATTACAGCTGCTGCATGAGGGCTTACAACAACTTTGGAAACGGTACTTGGAGCGAAGAGCTGGTGATTTCAACTGATGAAGATGGTACGCTTAAATAGTGGGAAAGTGGTTAATTGTTGCAGAAAACAGATAGCACAAACAAGTCAGGAAATCTTTTTTAATCCAAGAAAAAAAGACAAAGGATATTTTAGAGGAAACACATATGACGGATGTAATCAACTTACTCATCGACAGATTGAATCATCTAGTAGGGAACTTAAGCACAGACCTTTAGCTACGTGTGTGAGCCACGAACAGCAACTGGAGTCGAATGTTTCCTTCTCGGCCCATCTTGACGTCATCACGTCCATAATTGCAACCCACATGGGACACCAAAACAAGAGTTATAAAGCCTGCGGTGCGGAGCAAAAAAACACACACACACGCCAACATAGGCACTATTCAACTTCTGGTTGACGTCCGTGGCTCAAAAACCTCTGCGCCTTCCTCTGTGCCTGACTGGCTGGCAATTGACCAATTCACTGATTGACTGACTGGTTGGTTATCTGACTGACAGACCGACTCACTCAATTACTTTTGGACCAACTGACTGGCTGGCTTACTTACTGATTCCCTAAGTGACTGACCAATAGACGGACTGACAGACTGACTGACTCTCTGACTGGTTGACTAACTGACTGTACGTTGTCCTACAAATTAATAAGTTCTAGCTCAAACCCTCGAGCTCCTCACAGTTCTCAGACTTGGATTCTGGGAGGGTGGAAAGACTAAACAAGACAAGAACAACAGAAAAGGCTTTTTTTTTTACCTAGATTCATTTCTTTTTTTATCACCTGAAACCACTTTTCACCGTAGCAAAGAGAGAAAACACTGAGACAATGTAGACGCTACACAAAATGTCACCTGCATTTAACGCCATTATAAACAAATTGTTTCTTTTTCTAGTGCCAAGTGCTCCGCCTGAAAGTCCAAGGGCCTGGAATCTAAGCTCTACTAGTCTCCACGTGCGTTGGGGCCCAATACCTTTGAAGGAACGTCACGGAAAAATACTAGGATACCAGGTGGAAAAAATACCAGAGCAACAGAAGCACGGACGAAGAAAACCGACAGTTAATTACACAGCATCAAGATCGCTCACGTTCAGCGGACTTAAAAAGTTCTCCAAGTATGTGATCAGTGTGTGCGCGGTCACTCGGCGAGGAAAAGGACCGAGTCGATCTTTAACTGTGCAAACCGACGAAGATGGTAAGAACGTAATTATGAAGAGACACAACCAGAGAGGCTTTTCTTTTCCCCGGGGTGGGAAATAAAGGCAGGGCTAACAAAGGAGAAAGACATTTTGTCAAAGAGATCTTGATTTGCCGTTTATGCTTGCACATTTATTTGAAAGCACAGTGTTGTGCTTAAAAAAGCAAGTCTGGCGACCGAGATAAGTTGGCTTGGTGAGTGTCTTTCAATTGACTTCCGTATTATTCTCGCTCTCTTTGGCAGGTTTTGCCCACAAGACGAATACCTTTTTAATGACACGTTTTACCCTTATTTACAGAGCCTACAAAATTTTCAATCCTTTAATGAATTACTCCGCCTTATGGCTAGAATTATTCCATGCAGGCTTAGGAAGAGTACTTTTCTTCGTTCTTTTTCGTAGTTCCAGACCGCCCTCCAACGGACATATCAGCAATTAGCCTGGGACCGAATGCAGTGCAACTAGACTGGTGGCCAATCAACCCGGAATATATCAATGGAGAGTTGCTTGGGTACAAAGTGCTTTACAATGACGTCAACGATACGTCAAGTGCTAACACCGCGGTAGTTTCACCGGAAGAAAATCGTTTGAAGATCGGTGGATTGAGACCCGGCGCGAACTACAGCTTCCAGCTACTCGCATTCACGGCGAAGGGGGATGGTGCTGTCAGCACGAACTACTTTGCTAAGACTCATTCAGGTATCAAAGATTCTTTGGACACGAATTGCGTTGTTCAAGAAGGGGAACTTACACTGACTGGGCTTTTCCGAACAAGTAACGAGCCCCGAATACATTAAGACCAAAGCTTATTGAACTGACCATTTCTAAAGAAACCAACTGGGCTTTATTAGTTGTATAGCAAACCCGTTATAAGGCGACCAACCCGTGTTGAACAGAACATTCTGAACTGAAGACACTGACTGGTCTTTGTATTAGGTATACAGCGAACTCTGATATATCAATCAATCCTTGTGGGACACTTTTGTACAGAAAATTAATCGAAAAGCCTCACTTGTGGGCCATCCTGTGCTCTTGAACAGGGAAATGCATTTTGTTCTCGATTTTTATTGGTCGAACCCATAGCCCGAGTGCAACTTTACCTACCTCGCCTCACCCAAAACGCCACCAACTGGTGTTGGAAAATTTGTTGCTGTTGTCGTGAGCTTACTTTACCGCTTTGCACTCAACCATTTTTTTAAATTCATAGAGCGATTCCAAGGACCACCGGACACTTCAGTCAAACCAAGCAGTGCAAAAGGTATCTTTCTCGACTTTTCACTACATTGTTACTGACGAATTTTACTACAGAATTTCACAACATCACAGCTACTTGCATTTAGCTAGAGTACAATCTTTTGTATTACATTCACATATTATGGTTTAATACTTCTAAAAAAAGCTTCTACTCTGATAATCTGTTCAAAGACAGTTCAAAGGGTATTGTACTTTCTGCACAGTCAATGCAAAAAACGCCAACACAAAAATGAAAAAAGAAGTTCTTCGGGCTTCATAACTATTGCCTTTTATTGACTGTGGTTAGTGTAAAAGCGTTTATTTCGGTTCCTGTAGTCAACACAGAACCGACTCACTCCTGTTGTCTTTCCATGTGATAGGAACGGAAGCCATAGTTGTGGCTTCTACATTTTCCGGTCTAGTTGTTCTGGTCGCAGCGTTCCTGGTGATTTACTTTGTCAGAAAGAGAAGGCCACCAAGCGTCCACGACGGAAATAGTAAGTTTGTAAAACGACTGTTTAACTGGATACATAGCAACACACAGGGCTTCCAAACAAGGGTTCTTCTAGCTCTTTCCATCGGCAGTTACCCTATGCACCAGCTCCCATCTCATACGCAGCAAATTATTTCGTCCTTTCCTTTCCTGGCACTCTTACAACTTCTTTTAAGGTCAGTTAGGTATGTAATAACTTGCAAATGTGGAGGTATATCTTTCTAAGGCTCACACATGGCCTTGTTATTGGCGTCCTTCAGACGTCCAACCCCTCTGAACTTTGCACGACCAATAATATTACCATAATATGGTGATGTTACTGGTTGTGACATCTGTAAGAGCTTACAACCGACGCTCATGGCTAGGATGTGTTTTGGGTTGCTCCCGATTGTTTGCATGTTTTTTTTCTCATTGTGTAGCGCACCTTGCGTACACTTAACTCCAAAACACAGTTAAAAACTACTTTCATTAATTCCAGCTACAAGTTGTGCTGTCCCAGCTTTGTACGCCATTTCATCTCCGGACTGGCTTGAAAGAATCATCACCACCCATGGTCATGGATACGAGACACTCGACGATGAGAATGTTGCCAGCACATCTCGGCGTCAACCTCTTTACGTCAACATTGCCGCTGATGGCTCCCTGGATCTCCCACCGAACCTGAGAAATATTTATTTGGAGTTTCAACAGTCGTATGAGAACACAAACTACAAGAGGCTGCACAGGTACGTAGAAAATATTTCGTTTCCAAAAGCAACTACTCCCTACAACTAATAACAAAATTTTAGGTATGGAACAATTCGGAAGAACATAAACGGAAATAGTTGTCTAAAACAGCAGAAATCCATTTACTGTTGAAATGCACTGCAAGTTTCAACTGAGGCAGGATGGAAATCACCATGATTTTGTTAGTAGATTGCTTTAAGATAGGGTACGCGAGACCAGCCACTACGACAGGGACGCTGCAACGCAAAATACGACAGCCAATGCCGGATCAAATAATAACATCACGCTTAGGCATTAATCAGACACCACAACATAAATTGACGAGCATTTGGCGCTGAAACTGACTACCACACATGTTAATAAAACGTTAATCAATGTCATTATTAAACAGTCCTTTCAAAAACAACTTTTCCCTAGTCGATCACACTAGAGTACCTAGCTAGGCTCATTCGGAGGACAAACATTTCACCTCCGCAAGGCAGCGAAAGCAGAAGGAAAGGTTGCTGAATCGGCGTTTCATATAAATTAGACATTTATTTATACTTAAAATTCCATACATCGCTTCCAGCAGCGCAATGGCTATTTCTTTTGATTCCGTGTCAGCAGTTCACTTACGATTTCATTGACATAATCAACAATACAATTAGGGGAAATGAGTGAGAAGTTTCAAAACTAATTTGGGTGGCAAATACAGAGAAAATCACTGAAAACCAAACAGTACCAATGAGACGTAGGTTGTGATTAAACAAGGTTTAAGGTGAATGACGGCGAAGTATTTAGTTTAATGTAGCGACGCTTAACCAGCTGTAACCCCGTTTAGACTCTTGAAACCCTTGTTAATAGCCTGCTCATAGGACAACAGAAGCCAAACTACTTCACTCCATCCAAGTTTCAATTTTTGAAGTGAGAAAATAATAAAATACTGAATTGATTTCTCTGTCTTTCTCTTTTTTCAGGAGACGGCGATCTCTTGGAGGAGCAGTGAACATACACGGTCACCCCATATATGATAAGCTGCAAAGAGTGATTTCTCCAACTGTTACCCGCCAAAGCGAAAGCGGCTACCAAGAAGCTCAAGGAATGACAACTGCAGAGTCCGCTAGACACGGGCAACATCACTCGGTTGATTTAGGTGAGGTACGAAGGCTTGTGCAGGCTCTTCAGGGTGATGTATGCAACAGGGAGATGATGGAAATGAGTGATATGGGACAAACGAGGCGTAACCATCGCCGCCGCTTCTCTGTTGACCTGGGTGAGGTGAGAGAGTTTATTGCTGTCAGAGAAGCGAGGACCCCTGTCTCGGATGAGAACATGGCAGAAACTGACCAGCCGGAAGCGTAAGGGCGAAGAAACAAGGAAGCCACTTACTAGGCATCTGCAGGTTTATCATATAAACATATAAACAGGCAGAAGACTTTGTTCCAACCTAACGGCACCACATAAGGACTGTCGTGCTTTGTTTTGTTAGATCGTTAGTATAAACGATGGACTACAACAGCAGAGTAGCTGTAATAAACACATGTCCACAAGATTTTGACAGGCCATTTTCATGCTAGAAAACACCATCCATTTCGAGACCAAAAATTGGGCAAACAATATTGACCCTTGCATCTCTCAGCTCAACAGTGTAAAGATAACGATCGTTTTGAGCGTGTCTTGACAAATGCCGTCACAATAAAGATAAACTGACAAACTACGAGAAAAGTTACCAGATGCATAAACTGTCTACATCTTTGGAATAAAAAATACTAATTCTTGGTCCACAGGACAAAGCTTCTTAGTCGTGTAACATGTGCAGACTGTGCTATACCATGATTACATAACCTATAAGATTTAAAGCGGTCCAGAAATTATTTTCTGCTTGTTTTCTCACACTGGACATTCTTTTATTCTGTAACAATCGACAGTTGCTTTTTAGTAAGTTAGGCTAATACTGTTTATATAAAACATGCATTTATAAACACTTTGTATACAAATGTAAATAATAATGAGTCTCAGTGATCATAGATTGGTAAGTGTATTCGAAGTGCTCTTTGGCGCTGAACAGCCCAATTTCACTTCAAGGCTCTGAAGAATAGACCATAGAGTTTGTATTGTATATTCACCAGACCCTCTTATGGTGTCTGTTTCAGGATAAATTTAAGTGTCATGAGATTGGGCTATTGTATGCGCCAGCAGTTGAACACACTTCCTTCAAACATAAATAAATAAGCTGCGGATAATTGCGTTTTTTGATCACATTGTACTTGCATTTTTTATTTACACAAATATTTTTTTAGGATGTTACTAAAACGGGGAATGGGGAATGGGGAATGAGAAATAGTGGTCAGCGGTAATACCTAAAAAAATTATGTTGGAGTCTGCACAGTATGGCAAAGAGACGAGGACTGCAAAATACAGAACATTTTATTCGTTCTATTCGTTGTTTTTATAGTAACACTCGAAGCGAATGTACTCAAAGTGATACGAATCTTTTTACACCAACCTGTCGATAATGATTAACTCGTGATCCTTAATATTATCGTCACTCTCACTGCCTGCAAATCAATAGTTGTGGTTAATGTTAATAAAGAGAAACTCAATAATTCCAAAAACTCGGGAAAAACTGACAGATTTATAAATATTCTTACCCTGATTCTTACCTTCCATCTTTCGCTTACCACGTGCAGTCCTCGTCTCTTCGCCGTACTGCGCAGACTCCAACATATCTTTTTAGATATCCGCTGACCACAATTTCTCATTCCCCATTCCCCATTCCCCATTCCCCATTCCCCATTCCCCATTCCTCCTTTTTGGTAGCATCCTTTTTATTTTATGATACGTGTGATACTATTTAAACAAAAGTTGTACATGATGGCATCATTGTAGATTCAATTATGTAAACTCATGTATGTGATATCAGCATAAGAATAAATTAGAATTTGTTACCGAAAACCTTTTCAAAGAAAGTGGAAGCGTTTTCCTAAAATATACACAACAAACACTTTCTATCTCTTCTGTATCACTCAAATTTCAAAGTTTGTTTCCTAGTGTCTTACCTTTTAATGCCCTGACGCTGCCCTACCAATAAAACATCCAATTTTTACAAGCTGCTCATAATGACTTCTACAATTCTGTGAAAGATACTCCTCCATTTTGCCACGTATGGGAAATTCACATTCCACACCTAAGAAGTAACGATGTGATAAATGCACTGTTACATGTAAGTCCTACATCTCTTACAATTAGCCCCCAATGCCAGCATCATTATTCAAATTCTCCTTACTGGTCTCCATACATTTCACTGAGTACTAATGGGGAGAACTTGTTAAGACATCAATACTATTCATATTTGGTGATCGTTTCCCCAGTTCTCATGACTTTAATGTGTTATAATGATTTGATATGGTAAGGAGAAATTTGATGCTGACTACTATTGGGGCTAAAAGTGTTAAAGGAAAAGGGGAATCGTTCTGAGAAAGAAACAAATCTTCAGGACCTGGGTGTCATTCATCCTTTGTCTTTGAAGACAACCACGATCATCACCAAGGAAATTAAACTTTAACTAGTTTGCATTCTGTGCAAGAAATGACCGGTGGCATTCAGGGCACTGCATATTGCTTTCAGGGCTTGGCTAACTGCTACCCCCCATGGACTTCCTGGGTGATTATTTGGGCTCTGCGTTGTGTACACAGAAAGAAGCCCCCTATACGATAGCATTATGGCATACAGATCCATCCTCGGCACAAGTTTTTCAGCAGGTGTTTCTGTCTAAAACTAGAAGCTTGAGGGAAGTGTTCAGAAAATCTTTGTGTCTCTTCTGTGTTCCTTGGAAGATTTAAGTCAGATACCAGTATGCCATACAGTAGACGTTTGGGAAGACATTTATTTTTCTTACATGACCACCTCAGTTCTAATTTGGATAAGCCTGTGTACGTGTGCCTGGGTAATAAGCTAAGAAACTAGGATGAAGTTGCAAGCCTTAATCAATTTGAGGTTCTGGGCTGGTCTACCACTATGTAAGAGAGAACAACACTGTGCTCTTTTGTTTTTTAGATATGTTGCTTTTCTTTAGCCTATCATTAATTTTGTTGTCTTGTGTTTGCTTATGTCTGTGTGTACCAGTACACCAGGGCAGAGCGTAGTTCAGAGAAGGGGAAAGGGGATTCTCAGGGACTAAACCCTTTGACCCCAGTAGCACACAAACAATTAGCTGTTTGTGTTTCTGATCAAAATGCCTTGAGCAGTTGATAGATTGGACTCATTGGTTTTGGTCTGGGACTCATTATTTTTCATAGGATGCGTTCCAGTGACTCTCTAATGGCAAATTGCAACAAATTCACTGCTGAGGAGTCTCCCAGGTAGGACCTAATCTCCCAGTCTATACAAGCTACTGTACAGGACAATGAATTTTGACAAAATTGACTCGGGATCATTTCCCTACATTGGGCATAACTCCAGGGGGACAAAGCTCTTTAGAACCTGATATTTGATTGGACCTTGTTACCACAAAGCTCTATTGTTTTCAGGGCTAGCGTTATTGTTTCTGTTGTTTGTTTATTGTTTTCTCAGCCAATTCTGTGAAGCATTCCAAGAGCTTTGTGTTACCCCTGTAAGTCAGATCACTATATTCATTCTTCTGGTCAAATAAGTAACCACCTTAGGGACTGCTCATTTTTTATGAGGTAGGGGGGGGGGGGGGGGGGGGGCTGGTGGGATTTGAGGGGGGGCCATGCCAAAAAATATGGCTTCAAAGGGGGGGTGGCAGCCAAAAAATATGGTGTGTAAAGAGGAAAGGGGTCACCAAAAAAATTGCCTTTAAGTTAGTAGCAACAGCATCTGTAATAATGCAAACATCAGTGCCAGAAGGCCAAAAATAGCATTTCTAAGGTTCTGAAAATTCAAATTTTCCTGGGAGAGAATGCCCCGGACCCCCCCCCCCCTACTTTATTATACACCCAACAGCAACTCTACCCACCAACTGTTTCATTACAAAATACAGCCAGGAGAATGTCAACTCTTTTTGGGCCTCTGCTGGTCTGGTTCTTTTACAACTGAACAACTGATAACAGTGTCCAGAATAATGCTTTAAACCGACATGAATTGTCTGTTTATGCAGTTCAGAATGCAGCAAATTACATCAGAGCATCTCTACATTTTCAAAATTTTCCAGGAAAAGATACCCCTGGAACCCCTACCAGAAAATTACTTTTAGTGCTTGTCAATTAAGACATTTACTCCTGCAGGACTTGAGTGTTAAAATTGACTGTTTAATTTAAGCTTGATAAGTTTTAGATTTACTTATCACTTTTTCTTTCTTTCTTTTTTTTATTTGGGAGGGGGGGCGGAGTCATCTCAAATATTTAGGACTTCAAGGGGGGGCCAGGTAAAAGATTTCTTATGTAGAGGGGGTCATTATATTTTACAGGTACTACCCATCAAATCCCACCAGCCCCCTCCCCCCTACCCCATAAAAAATGAACGGTCCTTTAACTATCTAAAGCTTGAAAGTAAAATTCTTGACAAAATGCTCAATACTAGTAGGGGGAGGAGTTATGCAGGATAGGGTGGGGTGGGGACAGGCACTCTCTATTTTTCTTTACACCGCATTTAGCATGCCAGGATCGAAGTTTGTGAAATCAATATACGATATAACAATTTCCTATTTCAACCACTTTTCACTAACATACAAACAAAATTTTATTCAAGTTATGCCCCCTCTTCTCCTGGGTTCGGGATTTCCTGTCAACTCACCTCCACCCCTTATATTTCTATTTCATAATACGTATGATATTATTTAAGCAAAAGTTGTACAATACCATGATGGCATCATTGTAGATTCAATTAGGTAAACACATGTGATATCAGTACAAGAATAAATTAGAATTTGTGTCCGAAAACCTTCTCCCAGGTTCAGGATCTCCTGTCAACTCACCCCCTACCTCCCTCCCCAATGTCTTTTAAAGTAGTATCACTTCGTGCACAGTAAATTTCTACTGGTTATTTAACTGCAATCTTGAACCAATTTTTTTAAGGGAGAAATTTACGTGCCAACACTTTTACAGCTGAATAGGGGTGCAGTGTTCTCATTTCATAAGCTTTGGTGTTGTGGGTAAAACACCTATAGAGAACTATTCAAGGAATTCCACTAATTACGAGACAATATGTTTAATGCATACCAAGAATTTCTGCAGTTTTCTGGACAGTTCTCCTAGCCGAATCAACTTCCTTTTCACTTGATACAATGATCTCTAGCTCTCCGACCTGATAACCGAAAGTGGCTTGATCCAAGTCAATTATTACTCCGTTCGGCATCTCATAAACACTTCTTTGAGTGGTAAAACAAGCTATTTGCTCACAGGAAGTTCTTTGCAGAAAGTCTTCAACACCGTAATAAGAACCTCTCTCAACCCTTGAATGACAAGTTGTCAGTCTCTCCGATAGTTCATTTACGATTTCTCTTTCATCTTCAATTTCAGCGTTACTTTCGATCCCACAGTCAAAATTTTTCAGTTTCTGAATTTTAAGTTCCCATTTACAATCGCGCTTCCTCAACCAGCATCCCATTAACGTTAGTTTATGATTTGGCGCGTCAAAATTAACATCAGTAAATGTAGTTTCTTGCAGCAGCCTTGCTCCTTTCGTTTTAAGGGTCCCTTTAAAGTTAGGAGGCACGCGGAATTTTCTTTCCACTTCAAACTTTACGGTCTTTTCTGTGGTATGTTTAGTTCCTCCGTGCAAATCTGCCGCCATATTTAAATTGGGATAATAGAGACTCACGGGAAGGATACAACAACTTTTACTTACCCGTCTCTGCAGGAAATTAGTTTTCAATTGTTTCCAGTTTTACGACAATAACTTGCAAATATTGGAAATGTATCTGGATTTACTCAAAACATTTCCGTATAATCTGTCTTGTTTACTGAAAATCTTAGTTTTTGCCGAACGGGATAATAGATCGACATGTGTGTAATGATGTAATAGAGAAATTGCTATGTAGGGGAGGGACAGTGGAATTTTGTCGCTAGTGGGAGTCACTTTCTCTGTCGGAAGTGAGAGATGTAC
The DNA here is from genome assembly GCA_964030785.1 of Siderastrea siderea. NCBI lineage: Eukaryota > Metazoa > Cnidaria > Anthozoa > Scleractinia > Rhizangiidae > Siderastrea > Siderastrea siderea. The sequence continues at coordinate 34,553,846 of OZ034969.1, forward strand.
ATGCATGTTTGATCCGCTAAAGAAGTGAGATTTCTTCGTCATTTTAGCGTTGTGCTTGCAATCAACGTTACCTCGATATTGTCTGAAGCCATGCCATATTGGAAAAGCGTCATTTTTGATCGATAAACGGCCATAATTGCTCGGAAATCGAACGCATTCCTCGGGGGTTGTATATATAACCTTTCATGTTGTTTTTGAAGGGTTCTGTCGAAGTGCTGGTTTTGATCTGAGCTCTTGTAATACAAGGAAAGAGAAGGCAAAGCTCCAAGAAACCTTATTGAGGGTAAAAAAACCTTTCTTCGATTATGTCGGTCGTGGACCCTGGTCAGATAAAGCTAGCCATTGAAAAGGAGGGACAACTTCCGTTGCTTACAACATTTGACCAGGTATGCTGTGTTTGCACATAATGTGCAACTTGAATTTCAAGATGTACAGTTATCTAGTGTCATTAAGCTTATGTCAGGTTTTGCCAAGGTGCCGTTAATCACATGTTGATATATCAAGACAAACTGCAAATTATTTGAAATTAAAAAACAAACGAATTACAAACATGTCTAACATGTAAATAATGTTAAGCTTCTTCTTTCATTTAATAGAGTCTGCCCTTAGAGGAAATTGTCAAGGAAGTCTGCGCAAAGTAAGGTTTAATATTATCAGTCATTTTTAGCCCTCTAGTGTGTGGTATATATTTTGCTCTCATAAAGTTTTACTTTCAGATAAGCTGTGTTTGCACCCATATGGAGCAAGTGTAAACCTAAACACAAGTGCAAGCAAGTGGAAACTTCACTTGCTTCATTTGCAAATGCACACTTTCACAGCTTACTAACAATTTCAATTATTCATGAACTATAACTTTCAAAACTCAATCAGTAGTTTGATTTTTCACTGCTGCCTATCAATTTAGTGAAAGACTGCAAAGACAAAGGTTAATATACAAATCAAAACGTCTCATCTGTGATTGGTGAATTCAGTCCACCTTGTCCAGGGGTGGATCCAGGATTTTTTCAAAGGGGGGTTGCAAGTATAAAACAACAATATGCTAAAAACTTAAAAGGTTCAAGTTTTATTTATTTATTTTTTTTGTGATGGAAAAGTGATAGACACAAGGAGTCAGACAAGTTTGGAAACTTCCCCAAGGGGGGGGGGGGAGGGAGGGTTGCAATCCCCTCATCCCTCCCCCTGGATCTGTCCCTGTTGGGGTTGTTGATGTAATTAGATCAATGGCACTTAAAATGCATTGGTAATGGGCCAATTACATGAGCCAAGCAGGCTGACTCGGTTAGCTGAGATGACTACTCAGCCCAGTATTATGTGAGGTGAGACAGCCTGGTAGTAGCCAAAAATCGCGTCCTGGTTAGCTGGGATCCCGGCATTGCGACACAGGGATCTCATCTAACTTGGCTGAGATGTTTCCATGTAATCACTACCTAAAGGTGATTTTTGGTATTTTAACTGATGTTCCAAGATCCCAGCTAACCAAGGCAGCATGGCTAACTGGGGCAGCTCACTTTGTATAATGAATGCTAAGGGTACACATGTAAGAGGTGACCTTGGACTGGTATCACTTGTACCAATGTGAGATTTTGGATACTTGGATATTGTAAACAAATACAGAGCCACAAGAGGGAACCTGGATAAACACGTGCCAGTATGAAAGCCACAGTGTTATCCTGTAAACACCCCCTTTGTTGGTGCATGTTATTGCAGAAGACCAATTACTATGAATGTAACAGGGTTACTCTGAGTGTCTGGCCATCTTTTATTGTAGCAACCATTGTGACTCATTTACATGTAGCCAGTTGTGAGATACTATTAACACCCCTGATTATTAAGAAGGTACATTGTGCAGTTGACAAAGTTAATGGCCCAGTGCCACAACCCAGTGATAATCTGAACTTGGCACAAGTCTCGTACATACAGGTACAGAGTTCTCCTTGCGACCACTCTCGTAAGCGACCAGCTCTAGTGACGACCAGCATTGTGAAACACCATTTGAATTGTCACTTGACCCCTGTAATTAAAAGCTTTCTTAAGCGACCACTCCCCTAAGCGACCATGACCACATTTGTGAATTACTGACCTGTGGGTATTTTCCTTTGTTTTTAAGTTCCCGTACATGTAAGTGACCACTAATCTGAATAAGAGATTCTAGGAAGTTTTCAATCTGTGTGGATGCATGACCTGTGAACCTCTTCAATCTGTGATAAGCAATAATAAACCATTGAATATCTTTGACTGTACATTGTAATGCATGATTTTTGGCAGTACATGTAGTTGCATAACTGTGTGGAGAGATCCTGAAAAGACAAAGCAAATCATTTAAGGATGATACCTCCTAATACAGATGTATTTTTGCAAAGGTTATGACTATGGAGAAAAAGTAGATCTTAGCAAGGGTTATTGGAACCCAAACAGAAAAATGTAGGTAACCATGCATTTTTTAGAGATTGTTAAGCAACCATAGTTCAAAAAGTGCTGAAATACAAAGAATGCGTGGCAATTTCTTTCCAAATTTAAGCTCAATTATCTCTGAAAAATGTGTGGTTACCCCCAATTGTCTTTTTGGATTCTGATAGCCCTTGCTAAGATCTACTTTTTCCACAGTCATAAACTGTGCAAAAAATTCCTTAAGAAACTTGAATATCCCAAGATAGGCAGAACGTATGGGCAGTAACAAAAGGAGACACCGTCCTTAAGTTATGTTATTTTGTCCATCAACTTGAACTACCAACCTTCCAATGAAATATTTCTAACAATAACCAGTTGACCACTGCGACTCTATTTTGATGCATTCCACTTTCAATTTTGTTTTAGGTGGTCATTACCAATTGCAGAGCAGTACGCATTTCAGTATGCTGACTACAACTGTTATATCACAGAAGAAGTAAGTAGATGTGAAAGGAATTTTGATATCTTCAGTTACATGTATGCACACAGCCTTTGGATATCTCAGGCATACATGAATGTACCTGATGGTTTTGTGCTACTGAGCCATCACATAAGACGTAAAGCGTAATGTGAGACACTTTGTTTAATGTGGAAATGTAGTACACAGAAATCACCCAGATAAATGGTGGATTTTTTTTCATATCTGTACATAAGCTTCACCAAGATAAATGGTGGATTTTTTCCTAGAAAAGTTTGTCTTTGGCAGTGGAAAATTTTTGTTATCTAGAATAATTTTCATTGGCTGTTATTAAAGAGTAGTAAATGGTTAACAATTATTCACCAAAGAAGAGGTGAATAGTGGTGGAAATTAACTAATTATCCAACACTCTTCACAGCAACTGAGGTGAATAATTGTTTTACAATGTAGTATACCGGTATATCCCAAACCATTGGATAGCCAACACCAAATTGCTCTCTTTTTGCTGAGAAACGAGGAAAGACACACGTGAAATCCAGAAAAATGCTGGGAGGTGAATGGCAGATACAAATGTACTATCCTGAGTTTGCGAAGCCAATATAAAGAGTGCATGAAAAACACTATCCACTGACACAGTATTTACTAAAATGAATTATTCCATGTTATCTACCTCATCATTCATGAGATAGTACAGAACACATGTACAGCACCAACTCAGTACATATGATACCTGGTTAAGCTATGAAATATGAACTGCTCATATATGATCAATGGAATGATATACAGATTTTGCCAAACTTACACTGTACAAAGCAGAGCTCTTCATTTTTTTTCTGCTGGTACTTATCAATTTCTGAAAATACTTTCACTGAATAAGTAAAAACAACGAAAGAAAGAAAGGACAAACTTTTTCCCCCTCTGGAAATAGAACCCCATACCACTGGCTCCGGAGGAAAGCGCAATGACCACTCAGCCACGCTCATTATGTCTGGCCACTCAACAAAAATAATGTAGTGCTAATTAATTTTGATACTTATCCAGACAACTGAGTATTGTTTTGAACTTTTCCTTTCCACTTATAGATATTTGATATTTTTCCTCAAGTTTAAAACTTCAAGCTAGTCAGACAATTGTTTTGCTAAGTGATTATAGACTTAAGCATTTAAAGAAACCTCTTTTTCAAAAGTGATGGTGGCCATGCCATTTCCTGCCAAGAAAAATGTCGGTTGCCCAAAAGCACTACATGTTTTCCCGCCAAGAAAAGATGGCATTCTCCACCCCTTGTCAGGTTGCCGTGGGAGCCCCAACCCCCTCCCCCAGAGTCTGTACAGAGGTACGTGTGGACATAAAATTATGCTGACGTCACAACCAAAATTTTTCGCATCTATAGGTTACCAGATTTGCTTACCCATGGTGCTCCATTCTGCAGCCTTCGGCTGCAAAGGAGCTCCCGCTAATACGTTACAGCTGTACCCATGTCTGATAAGATAGTGTGCACACTAAGGATAGATAAGTACTGGTCAGGATAATTCTTCATTCTTTGTGTAAATATAATGTAAGCTGTGTGAGAGTGAGGGCTTTGTAGTAACTTCTTCCCAAGACTTGATTGGGTTGTCTGATACGTAAAGGTAGCTTAGCACTCAGAATGGCTGCAGAGAAAGCTTAATGAATAATTGTTTTAACTGGGCTCCATTCTAAGGGTCCAGTCCCATTGCACAGTGTTATAACACCCAAACTTAGCCTTGTAACAAAATTTGTTGAAATCTCAACATAACTGTTTGTTGTTGTCTTTGCAGAACCGGGGTGGACTTAAGAATGGAACAGTGCTGAAGCTTACACTGTCACCGGTGAGTTTTAATGCTTGTTAAATTATAAAACACTTCTCACTTTTTAATACATACAGTACAAAACTTACAATAGATACCACAAATGTGTGCAGGGCCATAGCCAGGGGGGCTCCTAGGGTACCTGTGACCCTTCCCCCTTGGGAATAAAATAATAATAATAATAATAATAATGATAATAATAATAATAATAATAATAAAGCAAATCAGCTATCTCGTGAAACCCCAGTCATGCTTTTTGGATTTCTAAGTTCAGGGATTCACTGTCGTACACATAATAAGCTTTCAGATGGGGACAGTGCTTATTGCACGACCACATAGAGCACATGCTTATTAGTCATTCCCCATACAGGACCCCCCTCCCAGTGAGAAAACCTTGCTACACCCCTGGTGTAACCACATTCATGTGACCTAGACATACAAGCCATGATAACTGTCATTAGTTTACCAAACCATTGGATAGTATTTTTCTCATGATCTGATTTATTACTCAAACTCAGAATAGTATTTGCTATTCTCTTCCCAGCATTTTTCTTGATTTTGTACATGTTTTTCCTCATTTCTCAGAAGAAAAGGAACTGATTGGTGCTGGCTATCCACTGATTTGGTATACAGTGTACATGTACTGTATACTAAAAGCAATTAGTCACCTTAGTGTCAGTGAAGAGTGGCAGATACTGTATTTCCCTTCAGTGAATAATTGTTATTACATTGTTTCTCAATCTTGGCTACTAAATTTGTAGCCTCATTTCTTATTGGTTCACTGCCTTCAGGTTTTCGGTGACACATGATGTGTCAAGGCATTCAAAAGCTTTTGTGGTACAACAAACATTTTGTCCAAAAATATGACAAAAAATGTCAGCATGACCAAAGTTGAGGATTTGATATATTAACGAATCACTAGCACTTGTTCACCAATTTGGTGCTATGTGCTTCATTGATTATTTATCACCTTGTTTATACGAATAAATATCTGACAGTAAACAACTGTGTAGTTTGACTTTCGACACCCTCCTCATGTGAAAAGAAGAACGTGTTGCCCTGAGCCTGAATCGAACACGTGTCTCCCCGGTTACTAGTTGGGGCGTGATTACCACTACACGATCGGAGCAACCATGCTGGCAACGTGGCCACCTCTCGAAGTGAGTAGGATCTTATGATGGCCATTCCATGGGACATCTTTCTTTTTGAGGCATACATGTACGTGTCTTTCATGACTTCTAAATCTAAATTTTGTTCATTATCCATTATTAATTTTATCCAGCACATGCTTTTGGAAATAATGGTCAGTTACAGCTTGTGGTTTATTTTTATTGCACCTGATTGGTTATCTGTTGTGAAACTTACAATTAGGAGAACCAAAGATCAGTGGTTTCAGTGGTTTGAGGCTATGTTCTTGTTATCTTGCAGGCCAAGCTCGCTCAAGAAATATTTGAGCGTTTACAGGCCCCAAACCTTGATGAGAAAAAGAATGCCTTGTCAACTTTGTCTAACATATCAGAGGTTTGTTAAAAGCAATTTTGTGAACATTAACCCTTTCACTGCTTACTTTTAAAGCATTTTTCCCATTAAAGCGGTATTTTGAGTGCTAGGTTGCCAAATGTCACTTAACTTTGCTACAAAAACATTTCTTTGCAATTCAACTAGATTTTGAACCAGTTTTTGTTGTAAATTGTACAATACTTTGCTTTCACGCATGCGCATAAGCCAAAATTTGGCCAAACGTTTTTTTTTTTGGTTTTTTTTTTGCGGATTCATTCCCAGTTTTTTTCTCGCTTCTTTTCTTTCCCTTTTTCTCTTTCTTTCTTTTCTCTTTAAATCTTCTGCCTTTTTTCCCCTTGCTATCCACTGGAATAGTTTTGGCCTCAGCCCTTGAGGAAACCTGGAAGTGGAACATTGATCAACTATAGGTGACTTGGCCTATTTTACCACCAATTTTGCACCCAAAATTGGACACATTTTTTCTTTAACTAACGCTGCCAGAATTTGGTTGATGTTGAAAATGGACACACGTATGGACGGATCTGTCCTTGCTGTGTTAGCTGCTAATCAAAACAATCTGGTGACGTCAAAAATGATAACCTCACAAGTGGTTCAATGTCTACGCCTCTAAATGTTGGCAAAACGTGACTTTTGTAGCAAAAAATGTTAAAGAGCCCTAGCTCAGACTTAGAAACAGAGTACAGGGCAAGAGGAAATAAAGACGGGTTGCTATGGTCAGGGAAAAGCCGGTCAGGGAAATTCTTATTTCTACCCCAAAGACAGTGAAAAGTTGGGTTTGATAATGAGGTTTTACCACTGTGTAGATAATGTTGTTTCAGAAAATATTTTGGGGGGCTTTGACACCAAAGAATTCATTATGCATGGTCAGTGAAAATTGGTTTGATATCAGTGAAAAGTCAGGAAATTTGTTTTGTTGGAATGGATGGCAACCCTTCAATGAAAACTTGCCTTGCTCAAATCCTCTTGACTCTCTTTGAATAGCATTTTTACTTATTTAAATAACAATTATGGAATGTTCAGTTACAATTGGAATTTTTGCTGCCACAATGATGTTGGAAAGATCTACCTAGTCAAAATATCAATATTTTAAATTGCACATGTATGATATAACTGACCATCCCCCATAACTCTGCAGACTTGTTTGAATTATGCATGCATGATCTAAGACATTTGTCATACCAAGTTTCTTACTTTGCCTGAAGTCCTTAGAATTTAAAGAACTGGTTTCAATTGTTGCTGATACCTAAAAAATGAACTTACAACAAAGCAGAGCATCATTTTAATTACCTCATCTTTTCTCACCTAAAAGAAATCAACCTAACATTGTTACTTCTAGACTGACTGTGTTACACTGTATTCGCTTCAGTTTTGAGCTCTGCTGTTCTTTTTTGTAGGATGCCACCTTTGCCAGTGAGTTTATCAAAAGGAATGGTCTCGGACTTCTTATCAACATTGTGGAGGGCAAACCAGAGTGAGTTTAATACTTATTGTAACAATAATAATCACTGCAGCGTTGTTTACAGATTGAACTCCAGAATATGAGGGCCTGGGTTAACAGAACTTGATATTGGTAGTCTCCTGGTGTTACGGATGTTCTGATCACGAACTGATGAAAATCAAAGGCATTTAAAAGAAAATATACATTATTATTATTATACCCAATCATAAACACAGTACTTAGCTAACCAAAAATGGTTTCTGCAAAAGCAAGACTGACCCTTGAAATGGTGCATGTACATAGAATTCATCTTTTGCATTTATCACATAAGAACCTTGCCTCTAGAGTAGCAAATAATGTATTATTATTAATAATCCCTTGTCACAAAATATCATACCCTGTATTATTATATGGCCAGAGCTTGCAAATACATACATATTAACACCTGCTCTGATTAGTCGATACTCGGGACCGGATTTTCCCGTAATGCCCACTGGCATTATGAGCGATGTTAATGCCTGGCTGGTAAAGTGCAAAATGTGACATGGCGAATGATTTGAAGATAAATTAAGGGACAGTTTGAAAGTTTTTACTTTACTTGCGTGCGATATAATTATGTTGTGTAACATATAACTGCTGGGTGACTTGATATTGAATGCTTTCTGGTAAACTTTTTCCTTCATCCCAATCCACCAAGGAGGCTCACTTTTCCACTTTTCAAGTAGAGTTGTTAGGCACAGCCATATAATAAACTTCTTATTAACTTTCACAAGCTTGGGACTGGTCCTGTACTGGGAGAATATTGCCCTCAGTCTTTCTTGTGCAGACCTCGCTTTGCTCGGTCTGTACCAGAATTCTTGGGCAATATTCTCCCAGTACAGCCCTCACGCTTGGTTAATAAGAAGTTAATAATAAGTTACACCAACAAAACAAAAATTGAGAAATTTAGTGCAAGACTCAAAGGTCAAAAAATGTCACATGCAATGTTCAGTACTGCCTCAAGGTGGTCAGTATTATTTTTCGTTGTATTAGTAAACTACATTTCATTAAACTGCTTTGAGGCAATAGTTTTACATGTAAGTGAAGTGTTTTTAAGCTGGTGATCAATGTTCAATTTTAATAATTATTACATTTTGTTGGTTTTTGCTGCTATCTACAGGAGTAGTGAAACTCTAGCCAACTGTCTCACATCCTTTCAAGAACTGATGGATCATGGTGTTGTGTCTTGGGATATTCTCACTCATGGATTTATCAAAAATGTATTGTCCCTTTCCAGTTTTTCATTTTCTGTGACTAATATTCAGTAGAAGTTTTTCAGGGTTTTCTTAGGGGCCAAGCAGTGAAATTCTCTGGCTTTTAACATGATTTTACCCTGCTGCTTTTTCCCTGCCTGTGAAAACCCTTTAATGTTATCCTCCTGTTCTGACATTTGACAGCATGTCATGCTACTGCTGTGTGGCTTGGAAGAGCTTGCCATGCTACCCGGTAGTGGCCAGCTTGGTTTCAAATGTTGTGCCAAAGTCGAGCTTCACACTATCTTTTTAGTTTAGGATGGCAGTAACATGACGTCTGAAACAGGCCTTAGACATCATACCTGTAACATGCACAGGGTAAAGTTTTACAAAACGTCTGAGGGCATTAAAACTTGGCAATGTTCATGCATAACAAACCCAACTGCCAGATGAAACTCATTTACTACATTCAGCTATACATGTACCAATCACATGGCCTACAAAAGAGTGTCAAGAATCGAGTCACTTCCATTTCAAATAAAAAAAGACCGCTTTTATCACTCTAGTCATGAAATTTTTACTGATACTGTACTAACCCATGTATTGCCTGTTTTTTTGAAGTTGACAGTATTTGTGAACAAGAAAAATCCAGTAGATGGTACAGTCCTCAAAAGATGCCTTTCAATATTAGAAGCTGTGTCCACGAACAGGTATAAGTTATGCTTTATTTTAACTGGGGTTATCTGGTACGTTTAAATTTTGCGCATCTCTGATGCACGTCAACTGAATCAGCAAAGTGCAAAAGGAGGTCTCTGAGGCCCCTGAAGTGCAAAAGAAATTTGAGGAGCAAGTTAGAGCAATTGAGTGTGGAGGAAACTGTGCTTAAGAGATGTCTTTCAGTGTTACAAGCTGTGTTCACAAACAGGTTTAAATTGAACTGTATTAGCACGAGGTTATCTGCAGTCGTCTGGGTCCTCTGAGGTGCAAAAGGACTCCGCTGAGATATAAACACATTAACAGGTTGGCTGGCTTAAGAGTGTTCCAAATAACGAAGAAGGGGCACCCAATGGCTCATTTCGGCGAATATCTGCTCGGAAGGCCTAAAATCGCCTGAGATTTTCAGATATAACTGCAGTGAAAGCTAGAGATTTCTTCGGCGAAACATTTCGTCGGACTTTCGCAACAAGAGGACGTATTAGTTCCTAATGTTTTTGGAGGGACAAACATGTCGGTTAGAGTGCACAATAAGGTCAGCTAGCATTTTCGGAGAGCCATCAGCAGCTTGGAAATTCAGCGGACAGGATTCTGTTTCCTTAAATTTTCTGCCGCCTAAATTTTCAGTTAAAAATCCGAACAGTTCAATCTGTATTAGCTTAAACAAATGTGCCTTTATAAAGCTCTGAAACAATCTAAGAAAGCAGAAAATGATATTTCAACTATTTTGCTAAAATTTTCTCGTTGGGTGCTCCTGAGCAAGCAGTGCTCAGGGTATCCTTGAGGCTGAGAAAAAAGCACTTGACCATCATATAAACGAAGTGATTTTGTTAAGGGGATAGTCATAAGTTGGGTTTCTCTGAGTTACTTCATCTAGCCTTTTTCCACAGTGATTCATGTGGGCTTACCCAGCGAGGTGATAAGTTAATTTGAGACAAGTTGTTGAGACAGCCATCATAATCTTACTATTCTCTTGCTTGTTTGTATTTGGATAACGTGTAAATCATGTACATGTGTTTTTTCTATTTATTAGTTAAGTATTATCTGGAAGATAGTCACCTATAACAGCGTTGTGTGCCCCTCATTTTCTTTCTAATAAGTTACTGATTATTTGTTCTTCTTTGCCCTTCAGCCAAACGTTTTATCCAATTGTAGGAAAAGAAGTAGTATTTGAGAATCTTGTCCTACATCTTCAGAAGTAAGTAATCTTCGACAGGGTCAACAAAACCATCACTGTTTGGAAGAAACTTTAGCAAGTGATACATACGTGTATATTAGTTTGTTAGCTTGTTCATGCTTGAAGTCAGCCACAAGACATATTATGCACTCATATGCCTAATACATGTGTCTATTGGCTATCGAGTATCGGCCTACCCAAATTTATCCTGCATGGATATGCCAGGTTATACGGGTGACTTGTGGATCGGGTCAGTTCATAGAAAACTCACCTGATGCATGTCCAGGCATTTAAAACGGGGGACCAGTCTATGGAATAGTCACTAAACTCAGTTTGTTACGAAAAGCCTGTCTCAACCTGATGCTTATAGCTCTGCAAGACTTACCGTTGCGACATGAACAAAGTATTATGCATTTCTACTCTTTGACTTTACATTTTCTTTAGTATTGCCCTCGTAGTTTAGTAAACTACCTAAAACTGTGGTCGCAACTGCTTGCAATGTTGCTTAACAGTTCCACTTTTCTCCTGTTTTTATTTCATTTTAGCCCTAACCAAGACATCCAGTTGAATGCCATCGCCCTCATCAACAGTCTCTTTGTGCGTGCAACAAATAAAAGAGTAAGTTTGTTCTTCAACACCTGCTTTGACCCCTTCGAAAACGCACACATCACGGCGATCATGTGTTCTTTGTCCGAGAAATGCTTTTCGAAAATGATAGTGTGGACTAAAAACTTTTAATGCGCTTTTGGCAGGGAAAATGATTTGAAAACGATAGTGTGGATGACGTACTTTTTAAGAAGTTTGGATGGGGGAAAAGCGGATCTTAGCAAAGGTTATTGGAATCTAAAAAGAAGAATGTGGGTAACTGCGCATTTTTTAGAGATAATTGAGCCACCATAATTGTGAAATACTTTTAGAATACAAAGAATGTATGGCTTTTTCTTTCCAAATTTAAGCTCAATTATCTCTGAAAAGTGCGTCGTTACCCCAAATTTTCCTTTTGGATTCTGGTAGCCCTTGCTAAGATCTGCTTTTTCCACATAGTCGTGAACCGTGCAAAAATACCGTGGTTGTGTTAGTAGGCAAATTCCTTTAAGAAAACCGAATATCCCAAGATGCGCAGAACGTATGCGCAGTAACAAAAGGATGCAACGTCCTTAAACGTTTTGCATGTAAAACAGATTTTCTTAAATTTATCTAGATTAGTGTGACATGGACTCGGGATGGAACGCAGACGTTTCGCCTTTGCACTTCCCTTTTTGTAACAAACTAAATGCAGTTTAATTAAAATAATTAGTAATGGATAAAATGGATCACATCTTTAAAGAGAGCTGAAAATAGCAGTTGGTCATTAGGCAATGGCCGACTCAAAATTCTCCCGAAGGGTGATCATTGGCGACGTTACTTTACATCTTGAGATCTGAAATTCACCCGATGAACCAACAGACGTCATAACTAGGAAGAGGATATAAGCTTTAGTTAACATCCCAAGTTTGAAAAAAGAAGTTGACTTAAAGCCGGCTCAAAACGATGCATTTCAAAGTTACAAATTGACTGACGTTTGGAAGGCTGGGTGGCAGCCCTTGCCACACGGTTAAACAAACGTCTGTAGATTTGGCGTTTTTCAAAAAACGTCTTCTGCATTTTCCTCTCATTTTTGCCACATTTACTGGATGCGACGGTCTGTCAATTTATTGTACTTTTTCGTTTGCCAAGCTTAAATAAATTTAGGGTAATCTATGATAACGTAGAGCCGGATTAAAGACTGCTAAAGTAAACAAAGTAGACTTGCCCAAAAGTCGAACTCAGAGTTCTTTTCGGAAGCGCGAGAAACCCCAAAAACTGAGCGCGGAGCGCGAGCGAGCGGGCGCACGGGCCCACCACACCGCAACCGGAAATGGGAAGCGAAGGACTTTTGAGAAAGTCTATAAACAAAGATGAGCCTATTAGTGTCCCACGAAATCTCAGCTGTGGTGGGACATAATGTCCGGACAAGTGTTTTTTTTTTTTTTTTTTAATATCAATGACATCATTTTTAGACGACTAAAATCTATTTTGCGCATTGTTTGTCTGACCGAAATCAAATGACATCTGCATCTGTCCTTTCAAGAGAAATAAGTTTATTGCAGCCCTGAAGTTACATGTAAACATTACTTTTGTCCGCTGGAATTTGTTCTTTTGAACTCTGCCATTGTTTTTAATCGTTTCTGTCTTACAGACTCAAGCTTGAAAGTTTGAAATGTGAAAAATGTGAACATTTGCTTTGTACTGAGGTTCTTTGTCATTCAAATTTTGCAAATTCACGTTTTCTGTTTTTGAATGTTATCAGCAATTTGCAGAAGTTCTATCCAAAAAAGGAGTGAGGGGATATATAATGAATGTAAGTATTACAGTTACGGTGGATTACCGCGATTTTTTATGATTATGATTATTATAATTATTTTTTTAATTTAAAAGTCTTGTATCGCATGACCTTGCCAAACGGAAGAATGGGCATAAAATTCCTCCTTTGATTTAATGGATTGAAGGAAGAAAAAAATTCTAAGTATTAGTTGCATGTTGCGGGTTAATTACCGCGGTAGCATAGATTTGAACATTTTCGTTTTCTTGTTTCCACTAAGGAGAATGAGATGTTTATTTATTCAGAGATAGTTACTAAGCGTAATTTGATTGTCAAAGGTTTTAGGATAAATAAACTGTAAATTCAAAAGTTCTGTTTTAACCCCCAAAATGGGGCCATTTCGGTGAGTAAATACAGTGAGCGGGACCAAAGGGCCAAACCCCGTCCCACTGTGGGCTGTTACGGTTTCCGATGGGGGTTGTTTTGTCCCAGCTGTGACCGACATAGCTGCACGGTGGGCTGCATCAGCTCCAGGAGTCTCAGGGTTTATTTGGCATTTTGGGGCTGAAACAGATCGTTTAAATTTACAGTAATATAAGCTACGTGCAAACTACAAAACGCAACTTCCCGTTTCACAGACTACCTACCTGTGGTCCTACTAATGGACGATGCCGGAGCATTGAGCGTGTTTGGACATTAAAACGAGACCTTTTGTCTGTTTTTGGGTTGTACAGTGGGCAGGAAACCAGGGCACCATGTAGCTCTTAGAACGCCTTACAGTATTGGCTTAGAAAACAATAAACCAGTGGATAACGAATGACAAACAATGACGCCTAGCCCTGAAAGCAACAGAGCTGCGTCATAACAAGCCAATAAAAATAGAGGTTGTAAAGAGCTGCGTGATACGAACCAGGAATAAAAGCGGTCGGGAATCTGGAGACAATTGGCGTGGTGGGAAGTGGGATAAAAATAATATAAGGGTTTGTTGTCTACAGGGTTAAGTTTCCACGCTTAGATTGAACAGTCAGTATTAGGATACCACTTTACATATCTACGTAATGGAAGTTTGGAAGTTAAAATGCTTGTTGTTTGTCAGAGTGTAATTAGTCTTTTTTGGGGCTGGGGCTGTTTTCGAGGAGGTAGATTACGTTTTCAGGGGATTTTAAGTGTTTTAGTACACGTACATGCCATTTTAAATCTTGAGTTATACAGTGTACACGTATCTTTGATTTGCTGACAGAACATAATCCGTGATGCAAAAGTTATGAAAGGCGAAATGGCACACCAATTGTACGTGTATCAGTCTCTCATATTCAGCCTACTTGTGGATATGGTCAACACAAAAGGGAATGCCAGCAACCAGGTACGTAGATGAAACCATGGACAGTTATCAAGTATGTCTCCATGTGCACTGTATCTGGGGTGTTTGTATCATAAATAGAGGATATTACACGGCGGTGCGAAGATATGAATTTTATTTTCGAGTAGTAAAAACAACATTTTACGAACGAACGCAGCGAGTGAGTGTGTGTGTGTTTTTTTTGTTTTCTTGTTTTGTTTTTTTTTACCATGAGAGAATAAAATTCATATCTTCAAGCCACCGTGTATTGTTCTTTTTATTTTATAGACAGGAGTATTTTTGCACAAACAACAGTGTAAAAGCGGGAAATGACGTCATCGATATCCTCACTAGTGAGGATATGGAAAATACGCCACTCGAGTTCCGGATGCAGTTTCGTATGAACTTTACGAGTGGTCTTTTTTCCACTAAAACACTCTTGTCTATATAACAAAGTGACTTACGCCCTCGGCAGACGAGGAAAAGTTTTATCTATAGCAATCTACACCTATTTTAGTTGTCTATAACAAAAAAAGCCAGTGTATGAAGCAAGTTATCGATATCAAATTTTTTCGTCTAGTGTGTGGAAGAGCTCTATCGAGCACTATTAGTTGTCGGGTCGCTTTTTTTGTCGAGTACGCATAATTGGCGCGACGGTCCCCTACTAAAAAACTTTTAAAACAAGATCTTGATAAAAAGCTATCAAGAATTACTTTAGAATTGTATGTAGATCATCGCAGTGAAGGTGTTTCAACCTAAGTGGTTGAAAAGAAGAAACCTGAAAAAATTCAGGCTTGAACGGGAGTCGAACCCATGGCCTCTGCGATACCGGTGCAGCGCTCCAACCAACTGAGCTATCAAGCCAACTGGGAGCTGGTCAATTGAGAGTTCGTATTTATCCCGTAGATGGAGAATAAATGAACATTAATATATGAAATTTATATATTAAGCCTGAATTTTTTGTTCAAGCCTGAATTTTTTCAGGTTTCTTCTTTTCAACCGCTTAGGTTGAAACACCTCCACTGCGATGATCTACGTACAATTCTATCTTTATCCGCAGTTCAAATATATGAATTTCATATATTAATGTTCATTTATTCTCCATCTACGGGATAAATACGAACTCTCAATTGACCAACTCCCAGTTGGCTTGATAGCTCAGTTGGTTGGAGTGCTGCACCGGTATCGCAGAGGCCATGGGTTCGACTCCCGTTTCAAGCCTGAATTTTTTCAGGTTTCTTCTTTTCAACCGCTTAGGTTGAAACACCTTCACTGCGAGGATCTACATACAATTCTATCTTTATCCGCAGTTCAAATATATGAATTTCATGTATTAATGTTCAAGAATTACTTTGTTATTCATAGCAAGAGTGACAATTTTGTTATCGCCAACCCAGTTTCTTTTTGGTGAAACAGCCACTGGGAACTATTCCTCGTCGCTTTAACGTTTGCCTACAACAGATAGTTGTTGACCACTGAATTTTTGTCTAAGGGTTATTTTGTATAGAGACTGTGATTCTGTGTTGACAGATTGGGGGGAGGGCAGGGATAAAGCACTTCAATTAGAATCAACTGAGTCGATACGAGGTTGATTGGCCACCGCAGGTTGAAATGTCTAGCTTTTGAAATGGAAATAGTTTTTAAGTGTATTGTCATTTCTTCCACGATGTGGTCACTTGAGATGTAAATTGCGACGTTTCGACGATGAAGCTTGTAAACAACGATCAATGTGGGCCCAAAGGCCACAGCTCAGCAAGTTTTCACCTATTTTTCCACTGCCTATGGAGCACTTACCGGCACATTGATAGTGATATCACTTCAGCCGTTAATCTGATGTTTTAAAGTACGAGATAAGTGATTAGGATATTTTTTTATTTTTAGAGTCTTTTTGAAAGTCTTGATATCTTGAGAAAGGTGGTATTTGAATCAGATCTTGTGGCTACTAGTTCTGGCAGACCTATTTCCCAAGCGGGAGTGCTGTCTAAAGACTTCAGAAGACTTGGGTTTATGGTAAGTTGTATGAAGTACCGTATTTTCTCGATTAAACGCCGGACCCGAATAAACGCCGGGTCCAAATAAACGCCGGGTCTACGGGGCCGAGTTTAAAATAAACGCCCCCGGCGTTTATTCGGGTCCCGGCGTTAATTTGAGTTCCCGGCCGGCGTTTATTCGAGATGGGTATATTTAATCAGGATTATGTGTCGTAACTGCATACTGGTTCTCTTTCCACTATTTTATTTGAATTTATCACCTTATTCTACATTGCTTGCACAATGCATTTGCGGCCAAGCAGGTGCCGATATACTTTCTCCGTGTTACCTTGAGAAGAGTTCAATCACTGTTCCTGTAAGTGGTGTTTATTGCTAAATGATTTTCCTGATTCACTGAGAGAAGACAAATGGTTGAAAAATGCACTTAATAAATAAACGTCGGGCCCCGAACAAACGCCGGGTTCGAATAAACGCCGGGTCTACGAGGTCGAGTTTTAAATAAACGCCCCCGGCGTTTAATCGAGAAAAAACGGTACATTGTAGTTTGTATACAGCAAACGAGATAATCCGCCATGTCTTTTCCTCTCATGAACCAAAAGCCATTCACCTTAGACTCTTTTTTCTAGATACGAGAATGTCTATCGTTGTGAGCCGAGGCTCAGAGCTTGTCTTTGACAATTTGAGCCTGAAAACTTTCTTATGATGTTATTAAATACAAGTCATATGGTGTAATGATTGGTTTTATCCTGTCCACACTAATACTCACTGGGTTGAAAAGGCGTCCCTTTTTGCGTTTAGCCGGCCGTCCACTTGGAAACGATCAAAAACGTTATCAGCGTTTTCTTATTTCTCCAATTTCCCCTTGCACACTAAAACAATGTTGTTTTTTGTTTGTTTGGTTATTTGTTTGTTTATTTTTACGTTTTCACTAAATGAAATCGTTTTTTATAGTCTGCGGTCTGCGTTTGCATCAACATTTTCGTTTTTCCTTTTTTTTTTTTTTTTTTTTTCAAAACGTTAACGTATTGCAAGTAATTTCATGAAGTTTCTGTACTGTGGGTGTTGCCAATAAAGTTTTTGTTTTTTAAAAAATCAACGTTCTCCAAACACTTTTCAATAATATAAAGTTGTGGGTTAAAAGAAAGGCGTTTTAAAATGAAATAGGATTGTTGTGAAGGAGGCTAAGCAAATAATATGTGAACATTTGTTAGTAAGATGAGTCACCTAATGTTGTATTTGAGTACTTACACAGGACAACACTTTGCAGGACATTGATTCACCTGCGAATGACTTCCACGAAACACCTCCTGGTCTTCTTCCACTACACACCATGGTTTACTTTGCTCGCAAGCATCAAGAACAGTATGTAAAGGTACAAATTTCCTGTCGAGTGATATTTGTCTGTTAGCTACAATCCTGGCCATTAGAACTTGGGACACTTAAATGAGAAGTAAGAAAATGTAACCTACACTGTAATTAGAAGTCTTTCACAAGTGTTACGACTATCTGTCCCCGCTCCCCACCTCCCCGAACAATGTTGAAGGTCAGTCAGCAATTTCAAAACCCAAACTTCAGCATTATTCAGGGGGGAGTGGGGGGGGGGGGGGGCAAGGCAAGAGTATTTCTCAAATGACGGTAAGGTGACGCGATTTGAGCAAAGTGTCCCAAGACTAATGGCCAGGGTTGTAGGTCACGCCATAATAATAATAATAACTGCTTTTCTTCCTTAAACAAGGCGTGGCAAAAATGGAAGTGTGGCCTTCGAAATACTAGACTACACTATTATGTGTACTTTGCCATCAAGCTGTTAATTCTCTCACATGCACTTGTTTTTGCCTGATAGGTGGTCTTACAGATAGATATTTACCAAATATCGCATTGTCTAACCGTAGTGCTTTCATTTATTTCAAGTTTGTTTTAGAAAACCTTAGTAGAGGTGAAGACTACGAGTGTCCGTTTGCTCGTGCTAGTATTGCTCTGACCAAAATGCTGTGTGAAGTACTGGAAATTAATGGCGAACCACGTAAGTTATGCCAGAAGTTACATTCTAGTTTTACAGTTTTTGCATGCTGTTGTTGTTTAACCGGGCTAATTTTCTTTTTACGCCCACTTCATGCTAGCAGCCGATTGACACTTTACAGAAAAAAGGAAGTGAACTGCTTAAACAAATCACACTTCGAGTGCATTCGATGCCATTATATGGTGATTGTCTAAATATGCACTACCAAGGTGTTAGCTTCTCAAACTAGCCGTTTTAACGTGCACGTCGAGACATCTTCGATTGCATGTATGAACGCAGGTCGTTTCCTAATAACAATTCACATGAACATTTGCCAAAGCCAGACAGCAAAACAGTGCTTCATTTTAAATTCTATGCGTTTCATTAACCTGAAAAAATAAACAGTTGCTTAAGGTATTAAGAGATGCAAATGTCTATCAAGGGGCCATCCTCGAGACACGGCCCGTCAAAGGTGGTCCACTCCATTTTTGACCAAAGAAGTTCACGGTTTGATCGTTTGAAATCGTTTTGTTGCTGTTTCACTCAAACTTAAAGTGGTTCCATTATAAATTTAATTTACCATGGAAGCAACTTATAAAAAGTTTAACACCTGAAAATATCTACTTCACGCCACCAACTTACCTTTATAATAAAATGTCTCTATAAAGAGGTTCGGGCACTGGACCCTGATTAGCGAGGTCTCCTCATCAGACCAATTCATACCTGCCACTAATCTTCAGAATTCTGTTGAGCTTCAGTTAAACCTTTACCTTTCTGCATGTTATTCACATTTATTTTCCTTTAATTTTTTAGCATCCGAGTCAGGGAAAGACTACTACCCGATATTCTTCACAATGGACTTTGCGTTTGAAGAGTTCTTTTGCATCTGTATTCAGCTTCTCAATAAAACGTGGAAGGAAATGAGAGCAACCTCCGGCGACTTTAATCGTGTCATGCAAGTAGTTAAGGATCAGATTTGTAGGGCACTAAACGAGAAACACCATTCTATGGAAATGTTTAAGGTTTGTTACACAAATGAACTTAGATGTTCTTAACTCTTTTGCCCTTTGAATCAACTTTTAATCGCGTTTATGTGGATGACTCCTCAGAACTACTTCGCCAGAAGTAGTTGGGATGGCTGTGAAAAGATAGATGATTCCAGACATTTCCCAATAGCTGACGTGAGCGTTTCCATGCCCCCCCTCCCCCACCCCCTTACCCCTTTCGTTGTTGGACCTTTTTTTGGACCTATGTGGACCAATCTGGTGCCAGCAAATTCATTTCACACTCAACATTGAGGTGAGGGGAGGGGAGAGAAGCAAAATGAGAGAAACGTTTTCTTAGCTTCCCAACACTTCTAGCGATTGTTGTAGATACGTGACTCGATGGTCATCTGTAAGGTATTGAATATTACTGTTTCGTGGTGCTATTTATAACGTTGTTCACGGTTGTTCTAATTTTCCAGCCTGTACATGAAATCCTGTGAAACGAAAGTTTGTATTTGTCAACTTAGTTCAAAAGCTAAACTGACCACCTTAAAGCAAATCAACAGCTCAGTGACGTTTTGATTTATCAGCTTCAGTTGGAAAATCCAAACGTTCGTATTTGACATCCTTCCCGACGCAGCAGTACAGCGTCTTTAGAAACTAACCCCTTTATTTGTGAAGTCCTCACCATTCAAACGAAGGCTATTAATCAGGACTTCCCGTAGTGCTTTTTTCTTATCCTATACAAGATAGTCTGTACGCAAATACTTAAGTGTAACTTATGAAAGCTATTGAGTACTACCTTATCTTGTACATTCTGTTATGCTGTACGGAGTGGCTTTAACGTTTAAGAAGAATCCCAAAGTTAATAATTCATATCAAAGCTACTGAGAAGTACAGAAACAGACCTGTCGACAAACACTGACTTTTTTTGCCTGTTGTTTCCTTGCAGACGAATGTTTTTAGCTTAGGATTTTCGCAGATTCTTAAAATTCTTCAAGAAGAGATACATGCAAGAAACATTATGGAATTAAAAGCCAAACCTGTGGTGTAAGTACGCATGTCTGCCAGTTTTTTGTTTTTGTTTTTGTTTTTAATCGGAAGTTCTTTTCTTTACAGAGAACTTAGAGAAGAAGTGCTTCCGGAGCTCAAAGAAATAGTCAAACAGCAGGCAAGTGTTTTAAAATTTTAGTTCCTTCCGAACTGCAATCCTGGCCATTAGACCTTGGGACACCTGGTAATATTTCAATGTGGATAAGCAAATCTAACCTCCTCTGTAATTAGGAGTCTTTCACAACTTTTATGACTATCTGTGCCCACCTCCCCAAACAATGTTGAAGATCGTTCATCAGTTTCAAAACCCGACTTCAACATTGTACGGGGGTGAGGGGGCGAGGCAAAAGTACATTTTGTGTATTTTTCAAATGACGCTTACGGGACACGATTTGAGCAAAGTGTCCCAAGACTAATGGCCAGGGTTGAAGGCCGATCAAATTAAATTGTCTACCAGATGTCATATCAAACTCTACTCTTCCAAAAGGTAGGTCTTGGCAAACATGTGCGCACTTGAACCCCAACCCCTCTTCCCTCCCTCCCCCTCCAAAAACGATTACCAGATCAACGTTACTGTTGTGTATTGGCATTTGCAAAAGGGCAGGGCGATGCACTTTCGAAGACGGTATGCTTTGGCAAGACTTGGTAGGAAATAAAAAGAACGGCGTCCGCAGTTTTCGACGAAAATTTGCAAGATATAAAATAGGACTTCTTCTAGTGCGGACAAGAACAAAAATGTCAATCAAGTACAAAAATATAAACTCTGCTCGCTATTATATTAAAGTTGTGATGAATAGCGCCAAAAGCTGAAAAGACAATTAAACAAACGGATAATGTATCGAATTTTACAGATATTCACTGAAGATTGGAATGGAGTAGAAGTACGCCTTATAGTTTAGTTATACTAAAGCATTATACTTGTCTTTGTTTACCATGAGCCATAGACAGCTCGTCTACACTCTGTTCACTATTCGCTCTTAAAAGGCTCACCATCATCGAGTGTAGCCGGACATCTGTCCTTTCATGGCAAAAAATATTATTTCTAGCTCTGCGCCTTTAATTTACCCTTTAGTTTGATGTTTATTTTTAGAGACTGGATCAACTTATTCAAGGTGCGCTTTTCGACAAAGCTCCCGGCAAAGCCCGTGCACGAGGTAAGAAAATGTGAGCAACAACTGAGGATGGGTGCCCTGTTACCACATAGTATTACCACACGATTATTCCACGGCATTGGACATGTGATTAATACCTAACGAGCTACAAAGCTCTGCGTTGGTTATAATCATCTTATATGCAATAAGCGCGAGTGGAATAATTTTTTCAGTACATACCAAACCAGTGGATAGTGTTTTTCGCGTGCTCTGATTGGCTACTTAAACTCAAGATGGTATATGCTATTCACCTCCTGGCATTTTTCTGAATTTCGCTCGCGAGTTTTCCATCATTTCTCAGAAAAAGGGAACTATTTGGTGTTGGCTATCCACTGGTTGATATGTACTACAACAATTATTCACCTCCACTTCGATGAATAATTGTTAATTATTGCATTCTCATCTACGGAAATCGCTAGTTAACTTTTTGCCTTATGTTTGGGGAAAAAAAATTTGCCTCACCGCGAAAACTTTTCATCGCTGTGGCGCTTGAGTAGCTTGACTGATGATCGTATTTAATTAAAGGTATATCTATCTCTCTATATCTATCTTGACACGGCATCCAATTTCTTTAGAAGACAGACGACAGGGTCATTCGTTGGTAACCTTTGCGCGATTAACAATAAGAAAGCGAAAAATTCAATAACCGTGCATTTTACCAAATAATAAGTAAACAATAATAAAAAAATAATTATTTCAAAAAGACTTCCTCTTAAATATAATAATAAACAAAAACGTCCGACCACATTTCTGTTTTGTCCGACCAAAATGGAGACTTGGTCAGACATATGTCCTTTCAAGAAAGAAAAATTATTTGCAGCCCTGCTAACACGAGATCCATTTGATGTTGTTCCATTATGGTTTCTTTCAGAGAGGTTCTGGTATTGTAGGCTGTCTCCAAATTTAAAATTTCTCCATTACGGTGACTGTGAAGAAGGCCAGGCGCCTTCGTTAGAAAACCTTCCAAACAAATGTGAGTATTTTGACCTTACTATAAGTATTACATTAAATATCGCCAGTTCTAGGACCTGGTTGTTTAAAGCATGGTTATGCTAACCCAACATTATGTTAGTTTTTAATCATGGTTTACCTTCGTTCTCGTTCTGCGATTTGACTTTTGTTACTTAACCCTTTCAGCCCTGACAGCGATGAAAATGAAATTTCTCTTTACATTATCACTACTTGTTCAAACAGTCAAGTGATGAGAATAAAGAAAGTGATCACGTAGGATAAGACACTTTGATATTTAGACAAATTCTCCTTACTAGTTCCATAAGAAATGTATGGAGAACAGTAAGGAGAGAATGCATTTTTATATCAGAGCTTAAAGGGTTAAATTAGCAGGGGAAATGCTTTTAAACAAAAGAAACAAAAACCTTTGTTAATCGGACGAAAGCGTTAACCAGCTTTCGAAATGCCCAGCCTTAAGTGTACAACGTTTGCCCGAAAAAATCTATGAACTGTGAAGTGTGAAGTTTCTGCACTGTGGGCCGGGTTGGGAAGCCGAGAGAAAAGTGGGCAGGAAATGTACTAAAAGTGTACGACTTTTACCCGCTGCCAGTATGCGTTGGCGATTTTCTTAGTTGTGCCACAGGTCTCCCAAGCTTGTGGGGTAAGAAAATGTCTTACCTTGCCCCCATGGTTCATTTTTAACTTGTGTGTGTTGTATTTGGCCGCTTCAGAGCGATGCCGGTGAGTTTTAGTTTCGGTCTTCACTAGTATCTCTCTGAAACGGCCAAATATATCACACACGCACTACCAAAAACAAAATCTATTTCTAACTCCTAATTATGTCTGTTAATTTTTAACAAACCTATATATACGCTGTTAAGCAACCAGGATTATCACATCCGTAGCTTAGGAGACTAATGGTTGTGTTCGCATTGATTGATTTTAGGCTCTGGGCCCGTCCACACTGATCGTTTTTGCTTGAAAACAGAACTCTTTTGCCGAAAGTTTGTTGTCGCCAACCGTCCTCACGGCTAAAACTATCCAAACCGCTGATAAAAAACAGTGGCTTTCTTTTTTTAAGTACGTACGGTTAAAAACGCATTATTTTGAAAACGCATTATAGTTTTGGTGGATAACAACAATCGTTTTGATCGTTTTAAGGCCTGTTTACACGCTGCTATGTGGGTCCGACATTATTGGAGCAGGAATCTTACGTTTGTTTACACACTACGTTTTGTCCGCTACCGGTCGGCTCGATTTTTCGGCCGGACAGTATCGGATCGTGAATCGTACGTGTATTTGACATCCGATTCTGTGAATTTTGATTGACGTGGCATCTTCTTTGAGAATGTCAGCCCGACATAACAAAATCTGTTGGACTGCTACAGTTTTTCTGAATCGAGCCGATTTTCATTTGCGCGAATTGGCTGTGAATCGGGTGTCAAAATTCGCGTACAACTCGCGCTCCGATACTAACAGGCAGATAAATCGGGTCGACAAATCGTATTGTGTAAACCGGCCTTAAGTGTAAACGTTAACCAAAAACCCATCAAATCGTTTGTGTTTTTGAACGAAGATGCAGTATTGTGAAGAGCTGAAAACGTTTTTGTGGACTTGAGTGTTTTGCTTCGTTTTCGACTTATTGGCTTTTCAAAACTTCGACTTTTTCCACTTGTCAAAACGTATTGGTCATCTTCCCAAGAAGACACCAAGCAATATTGCCACTAAACGTAACATTAACAGACTCACTAAATAGCTTTACATCTTGTTACCTTTCACAGTGCCGATCGCCAAAGTCACAAGCATGGTGGTTGGAAAGGATTGCCCTCACACTAAGGATCGCAAATTTAGCAGAGTAAGATCTTTGGTTTGAGCTTTGGTTGTGCAATTGTGAACATCTGAAATCTCATCGATCGAAATTGGATTACATGAAGTTCCCTAGCAATTGGATTGTTTCGTTTACTAAGGGTGTTTACCATTTCCAAAAAAACCCAGGAATTTCTGTTGGACTGTAAATGATAAGACTATTTTGGTTTGCCCGGTTGGAAATTTCCAAAATAAACGGAATATCTTGAGAAGTAGTTCAAACTTCCCAACCAGAGTATCCGAACGGAAAATTGTGTTCCATTTACTTTTTTCCTACCAGTTCCAGGTCCTGCACCAATAGTAAAGCGTTCCACACTCACGCTATAAATTAAAGTGAATTGCACAAATGGTACACGCCAATCTCGAAAGGAATTTCCCATTTGCCAGTTTTGCTTATCATTTCCACAAACCGTGGACCAACCGGTTTCTCCCTGTAAATGGTAAACAACCCACGTTTTCACCTAAAACGACAAGAAAAATTATCATTACCTCAAGGCTTTGCTCTGTTCCACTGTCATACTCCGCTCATGTCGTACCTTGTTTCCTCATAAATTATACAAGGACTGCGTCGTGGTAATTTTTTACGTTTTTATGTTGAAATTGTGTTGAAATTGAACTACAATAACAAGAGGAAGATATTCAATGATTTTCCCGAATGGAGAACAAACCATAAAAAGTTTCTACAGCAGCATTTCTTCCAAGACACAAGGATAGAACTTGGAGGAAACTAAGCAATTCATTTCCGCGTCCTAGCCTTCCATAGCCTAACCTGTGAAATTCAAGCACAAGGACAGGGATCAAAATCAAAATGCTTCGATTGTTGTGCTTTTGCTTGCGTTTCGCAGTCTTTCACGCACTCTTTTCCTTGCGCTAGTGCCTGCTTTGCTAGTGAAATCCTGTATTGAAAAGCAATTGTTTTGCCGTACAAGCCAAGTTTTCTGCGGAAAGGGCCAAAAAATATACAGATCGACCTTAAAATTCCATACAAATGGTTTATATGTCAAGAAGCCTTGTTGTCGTTGTTGTTATTGTTTTCAATAGTCGGGTCCTTCAATTAACGTCCAAACATTTGAATAATTCTAGAAGAGGCTCTGTCACGAGGATTTTCTCATTTTGGGGTGAAAGATGTGCTGGAATTTATATTAAATACCCGTTTCTCGTAAAGGAAATGCTCTCAGAACATCACGAGAAAAAAAAAATTGAATGTTTTCAAGTGGCAATCCATTTCCATCCTAGCAATCTATTGCCAAACACACTTTATTGTAGTTTCAGAGAACTGGTAGAGTAATTTTAAACGAAACAGGAGCAGTATTTTTGGCTTTCCTCTGATTGCAATACGTCTGTTAGCTTTTGAAAGTAGTCCTA
Organism: Siderastrea siderea; assembly: GCA_964030785.1. NCBI lineage: Eukaryota > Metazoa > Cnidaria > Anthozoa > Scleractinia > Rhizangiidae > Siderastrea > Siderastrea siderea. The sequence goes on from OZ034969.1 coordinate 34,579,662, forward strand.
AAAATAGGTGCCAGTGCCCCTTTAAGCTGCGTTTTTGTTTTTTATCAAAATGTTTTCTCATTTTCTCCACAGGCTTATATTTCATTATGTTTTTCTCTTATATATGAGACTGACTCGGATGAAAAACATCTCGACTTTGTCGCAACCAACCAACAAATGGTGAGTTATTACCTCTCAGAGAGAACGGACGTGTTTTTCGATGGACTGCCCCGCAGATTCTGGCTCGCATAAGAATGTCTCAGCGGTGACACGATGCATTACATACAAGAGACCTTTAGCTTGAGGGTTTTTTTTCCTTTTTATCGCAAACTGCGCGCAAACTATTTAAGTTTGCTTTAAACGGGTATATACGCGTAGTTGGAAAGCCTTTCGAGAACGCGTTTCTAAAAATCTCAAAAAGCAAAAATACCGAGCCAAAACGTAAACGCTTTGTGGGGAGTGGAAGAGGGGGTCATTGAAATGTTTGATTCCACTGAAAAGCGTGCAACAAGGTGGACCCTTTAGAAAGATGTGATATTCAATGTTACGAGTGTGAGATAAGGAAAAAAACCAAGTCCCCAGCGGCCGTAATATCCATGACCTTTCGTACACCGGTCGAACGCTCTAACTGGGGTACTGTTGACGAGTTAGGTTATTCTTACTAGGTTCATAGCGACGCGAGTCCTGCATACTGGTAGGCTTAGTATTTCGAATGGGTGCTGTGTGATGATAAATGAACCAAAATGATAAATTTGGAGCCATTTTCTACTCTTTTTTGGTTTTAGTTTGCAATTTGGACGGATGGCTTAGCAACTCTACTCAACAAAGAGGTGAGTTTATGAAAGACAAATCTTACACAGAAAGAAGAGTTACTTTGGAGACAGTCTTTTGAAAAGAACTCGTGTCTACTGCTAAAGACAAAGTTCCACGAAGATAGAAACGAGGATAGCCATTGTTTTCAGGAAAAGAACTATTAAAGGAGAAGGTCTCCCCAGGAACGGTGTATTTTTTGAAATCGCCAATAAAAAGATAACACTAAGCTGGGTTACTGACCGTGGTTTTAGCTTCTAAAGTGCATCCGATCCCACTGAAATTCCTCTCCAAAGACGGCCAAAATTCAACACTGCGCGCCGCTATTTTGAATCGTACTTAGCAGCCTGGCCGCTTGTCCGTGACGTCATATCGTCCAACGAGAGCAACGGTCGGGTAACGTGGGCTCTTTCCCAAGATTTCAATTTCAAAAAAATACACCGTTTCTGGAGTGTCCTTCTCCTTTAACGGTCATGATGGCTGTCTCGCATGACGCCATTCTTAAAAAGGTAGGATAGCACTTAGTGTCATGTAATGGCCACAAAAATTGCGTTTGATACACACATAGCTCGTGCAAACTTGGTTTCCGCGACATGTCCTACGATGTTCAATGAGTTTAAGGCGATTTCTCCCAAGACACAAGGGGAAAACGTGAAAACGTTGGCGCAACATTTTTCAAGTTGCAATCCATTTCCATCCTGGCCATCTCGTAGTCCAAGGAATTTGGTAAAGTTTCAATGTGCAAGTGTGGTACTTTCAGACAAAATTAGACCATAATTAAAGGTTTGCATTTGAGCCTTTTCGCAACCGCTACTAACCTCTGAAGCGATTACGAGTACAGTGAATCCCGAGAAAACGAAATTCCAAGGGACTGGCAAATATCGGGGTTCTTTTCCATACATTTTACTATTATAGTGGGCAGAATAATATCGTTCGTTATGCTGGGTCTTCGTTATATTAGGGTTCGTTATATCTGGGTCCCACTGTAATTTTCTCTTGAAATATTACTTCAAACGTACACGCAGGAATAGGATTTGGAGAGGCATTTGACCTCTGTTTAACATGTGTATTGTTTTTTCCCCAGATGCTTTCTCCAGAGTCAAATGAAGAGCTAGAAACCCTTCTTAATATGGAAATGAAACTGAGGCTTCTAGACTTGGAGAATATATCCATCCCCGAGACTCCACCCCCGATCCCTGCCGAACCCCCGAATTTTAACTTTGTGTACGATTTTAGCTAGTTCAATTGTGCTTTAGAGGAAGCTTTTTTGTGTTAAATCCGAGACCTCAATACAAAGAGGATATTACACGGCGGCGCGAAGATATGATTTTTATTTTCGAGTGGTAGAAACAATATTTCACCCACTCGCTGCGCTCGTTCGTAAAATATTGTTTTTTACCACGAGAAAATAAAATTCATATCTTCAAGCCACCATGTAATTTTCTTTATATTATATAGACAAGAACATTTTTGCACAAACAACAGTAAAAGAGGGAAATGACGTCATCGATATCCTCACTAGTGAGGATATGGAAAATACGCCACTCGAGTGCCGGATGTAATTTCGTATGAACTTTACGTGTGGTATATTTTCCACTAAAACACTCTTGTCTATATAATACTGCTGTTTTATGCTGCTTACGTCCATACTGAAAGAACATCCCAAAGAGTTTAGTTTCATTCATTTGCGAGTAGTTCACCATTCGCGAACGGTAAGCGTGCAAGAAGAGTAGGTGCGGAGAGTAGTGTTACACAATAAACGGCAATGTTCGGCCGACTAAAATTCTGTTTACCTTAAGGTAGCATTCCGAATTGAACACAAAACTGTTAGAAGTCCAAAAAATGTCCAATCTGTGCACGCCATTCATGACACGTGGCGAGTAATTTCCGTCTAAGTGTAAAATCTTCCAAAAAAATGTCAGGCACTTCACCGGTCTGATTACGCTGTATATCCTCGCGTTGGCTCAGAAAAGCTTCCCTCAGGTAATATTTACAATTGAGCCACCAGGAAAAGGAAATTTAGATTTAGGTGTCTTAATATTTAGGTGTTTTAATACAAACCTTAATCATACCCGGCTATTTTATCATTGGACAAAATCTGTCTAAAATGTGGTCATGAGAGAAAATATAACATTACCAGTAGTTAGATTTAGGGTGTTAATAAACAGATTTAGAAATTAAGGATTAAAGCTTCGATTTGCATCATTCTGGATGATGCTATATGAAAAGTCAATTTCGTATTGTCTCGACCTCTCGTCGTTCCCACTCAATGAAGGCCATTTAAAAACTCTTAGACCCCGTCTACACTAGTGCGGTTTCGAAAACCTCCTTTGTTAGTGTCTCGAAAAAGGATAAAAAGTTCTGCGTCTACACTTGGCAATGATAAACGGATGTCGAAAGATGGGTTTGCGTTCCCAGGCTTTTATTGGACCTTTTTGCTGTCTATTTTGCATGTTGCAATGGCTCCCACGACACCATCGGCGACTGCATTATAAATTGTGACATTGGCATTTTCGAAAACCTCCATTTTATCGAAAAACCTCCGTTTTCGATTGATCGGTCGGCAAAACGCAAAAAAAGTGTGCGTTTACAAACAAAAACCCCATTAGTGTGGACGACACCTTGTAACAGTGACTTGCTGGCTTTATTAAGGGAATGGTACACGGGACACTGTTGAGTTGAGTGAGCGCTAGAAATTTTAAAATTCACCAGAGAAGTGCTTCTGTAAGCAGCTTTCCGGTAGGGTCTGACTGGCTATGCCGGCATAATTTCGAGCATAATACTCGTACTTTACAGCATAATTCTGTAATTTTGCAGTTCTGAAAACCTTTGAATTGCCATGGTAATTGTATGCTAATTTTTTCAGCAACTAGAATGCAAAAAGTTGATGCAAATGCAGAAGTTTTGGGAACTGAGCACTCTAGACTCGTACCCAGTGATGTAGCTTTTCACTGCCGTTAGTTTATGACAGCTGTGGTTCACTAAATGTTTTACTGAATAACTTTAAGTTGCATTTAAAATTTCTTTTCTTTCAAAAGTAATATGAAAGACGGTGTAGGAAGGTCCGGGAGGGAAAAGCGTCATGTTAGTCCGGCATAAATAGGAGCATAAAACCTCCAGCCGAGCATAGCTTTCAGCACAATACTCTGATTTCTGTAAGCATCATGCTCGATTTTACGAGTGTAATCCGTCAGACCCCACTTTCGGCTGTTGTTTAAAATTCCGCGCGCTTATTTAACGTTTAAACATTTACAAATGTTTCCCAATGAAGAAGGGAAATTAATCATAAATCACTGCTTGAGTCAACGGGTCTTCTTTCAACGGTTACTAAAAGAACAAAAGAGCCGGGCCGTATGAAATGATTTCGCTAGACTGAGGTAATCTAAACCGAAATGACGTCGAAACGTAGTAATAAATGTGAGAGCTAGTCAGAGGCTTGTAAAAGTGAAAACAATGGAGAAATCTCAAGTACTTCACATATGTTTACTTTCCATGAGAAACACTAAGCATGCCATGATCAATCATGCCATTATATTTTTCTAAATTGTAAAGTACATTTTTTACTATTTCAGCGCGGAAAGTGTAAAATGTTTTCAAAAAACCTCAAAACAACGACGCTAATCAGTCGAAAGAACAAGGACCAACACCGAGAATTTTTAGTCTTTATTCGCCAATCAGAAAAGCACTTGCACACTGAATTCACTTAACAATTATTCCACGAGTAGGGCTCGAGTTGTTATCATCTCAAAGCCAACAAGCGGGAGTGGAATAATTGTTTTATTTAACGCTAAACCTCGGTCCAGTTCTCGTAGCCTAATTTTCTACAAAAACCGGTGGCGAAATATTGAACGCCACGGCACTTCACACAAGTAAGTCGAAACGCAGGGTTATTCGCTGATAACTGTGTGTTTGAACTAATGAGAACACTAGAAATTTAACATTTCATAAATCTTGTTATGGAGTCTTGTTGATGGCGTTCGCAAGAAATTTTGCGTTGCTTTCCTTTCTTGTCCTCTGGTGTTAGTTCTTTAACATCTGACCAAGTGCGTTTACCAGTTAAAAAAAAACACGCTCTGTTTTGACCAATCATTCAGGAGCGAAGCTAAAAGCCATTTTGACTTGGCGTTTGCGCGATGTTTGGCACAAGGCACGGTTGCATGTCTTTCCGCGCCGAGCGACGGTTGTGTATTTTGCATCCTTGGCACCGTATGCAATCTCTGATTGGTTCATTGAGATATTGCCATTTTGTTGTGATTGGCCAGATTTTATTACTTGGATAGGGTTTGTATGAGCGTCATGTAAGAAAAACTATATTTGGCAAGTTTGTTTGTTTCTTCTTTCTCTCTTTTTTAAATCTGCAGCCTCTGCAAATTCTCGTGTGGCCTCGTTCAACCGAGAAAAGAAGTTGTTCTTTCGACTGTTTCGTGTAAAATGATAAATTATTTTGTGGTCCCGGAAACATTCAAAAATTTAATTTGTTATCTCTGTAAGTAGCTAAACAATTTGCTCTATTTTACCTTTTTATTAGATTTCAGTTATGCATACACTTGTCATTGACTATTTCAATAAAATGGAGGCAAATGAAACTTGTCGCTTCATTTCCTTTATAGATTTAAAAACACGGCTTCGTCCTGTATATTTAAAACTGGTCGAAGAGCCCACCATGCTGCCATCTGGCGTGCGTTTCACGAAATCCCCTAAACGTTTCGGGCGCATTTCGGGCACGATTATTCAAACTTTATCTTGAAAACAAACACGTTTCTAAGCACGAAACTCTGCTAATAAGTCAACCACTTCAAATTTAAAAGACACGTCAAAATGACAGCTTTAGCACGAGTGGTTCGTGTTTTCACAAATGGTTTTTCGGGCCCCAAAAGTTTCCGGATCTTTCGAGAAACGCGCACCTGGTTCGTACGTACGCACGGGTTTGACAGATTTTCAGCGGCATGAAAACAAAGCTATTACGGACTCTTACTATGGTAAAGGACGGCCATTGATTTACGATCAAAAATTCAAGTCCCGGCGAAACGCCATTACAAATTCTTTATTGCGGACACCTTTTATTATGGACACTAAATGGTTGTCTCGAAGACCTCTAATAGGTGCAATTGTTTCTGTAAGTATGAACGCAACTTGATGTGCTGTCTGTCCATATAAAACACCTGTAGATGGTTAACAAGTGGCCTCATTGTGGCTTGCTTCTTTCACTTCTGGCTGGTCAGCTTGTGCTGTTGTCTCCTCTGTGCCCTTCTTTTCTTTGAAAGCAACGAACTCTCTCAACTCACCCAGGTCAACAGAGAAACCGCGACGACGGCCACTGCTTGTTTGTTCCTTAGCGTTGATTTCCGTCATCTCTGCGTTGCATACATCTTGAAGAGCCCGTACAAATCCTCGTAGCTCACCCAAATCAATCTCATGGTGTTGCTTGTGTCCTGCAGTTATCGTCTCGGGAGCTTCCTGGCCGCAGTTCTTGCTTTGGCGAGTAGCAGCTGGAGAAATCACTCTCTGCAGATTGTCATAGATAGCGTGCCCATGCATGTCCTCTGCTCCACCAAGGGAGCAACGTCTCCTAAAAGGACTACAATTCAAGATCTAATAGTTTGTATAAAAATCAGTGACGCATCTCCACTATTATATTAGAGAAGCCTCCGTCACGATAGGACCTTAGGTTATGACGATGATACTTTTTTTAGCTTTTCGTAAATGTGATGCTGAATATGTGATCTACGGCTTTGAAATAAAATAAACTGACATACCATCGTAGTAAACAAACGAAGTAGACAATTACCAATAAACCATGTCAAAATTCTAAGGCCGCAAAGGTATTTGAACCTGTGCCCTCTGCGATACCGATAAGGCGTTCCACTATGAACCCTGATATGCTGGGACCATGTCAAATAAATGTTGAGAGCGACCTGGAAGTAGTAACTTTTTGAATGGCAAGTGGGCAGGCAGATTTGTTAGTAGGTAGGTAGGTAGGTAGGTAGGTAGCTAGGTAGCTAGGTAGCTAGGTAGGTAGGTACGTAGGTAGGTAGGTAGGTAGGTAGGTACGTACGTACGTACGTAGGTAGGTCGGTCGGTTGCTCGGTAGGTAGGTCGGTCGGTAGCTTGGTAGGTCAGTCGGTCGGGCGGCTAGTATTTAACAATTATTCTACGAGGGCGCGCTGGATATGAAATGATAGATAACCAACGAGGCGCGTAGCGCCGAGTTGGTTATAATCATTTGATATCCAGCAAGCCCGAGTAGAATAATTGTTTTATTAAAAACTTAACTACTATTTTTGTTTAAAAAAATCAAGAAAGAAAGAGAAAAATGACAAAAGGGATAAAAAGGGAGCAAGAATCGATCACATGACTAAACGAAAAAGGCGCCAAAACCTTGCGAAGTGTTGCAGCGTTTCATTGCAAAGCTGAATGAATCAATGAAAACTGCTCGAAAGTGAACGAAGTGGCACAAGTTTGGGAAAAAAATCTTCTAATCATTGGCTCTGAAATATGGTACATGTTTGATTTTTCCCGAAACATTGTTGTAATCATCGTTCAAAGCGGATTGAAGCTGTACAATTTCACCATATTAGCTGCTGGAGTTGAAACAGAACAAGTTTGTAATCTGTTCGCACAACGGAGCCATCATGTGCGTGTTTGATCGAAATGAAGACAGAACCAATTTGAACTTGAAGAAGTAATTTCTATGCAGCTCAGAAGCAAGATTACTGTAGCGAGGAACATTAGAATTCACCATCATAGTTTGTTTAATGCAAAGCACAGAATGCAGTTGTTCTCGGGTTAGAGGTTGCGGACGGAATGGTAAAAACAACATTCAAACAACTGGAAAAGCGATTCAACTCCGTTTACATGGCATCCGATTTCTATCTGAGCATTTGGACCTGTTGGAACACAGAGCTACAACGAGTGCAGGTAAACCAGTGTCAATTTTGCGTGTTAAAGCCGAAAAACATTTTCGCCCTTCCTGCGGCCTTCTTGGTAGTTTGCAGCTGTAGTTTGTTTAGTACTTGTTTAGACTGCTTCATGATTTTCGCACCGAATCGTCATGAATGTGTGACAGTTGTTATAAATGCTTCTGCTCCATTTCACTGTGTTTTATTTTGTCCAGTGTCTTGATATTTTGAAGTGGAAAGGCTTCCTGATAAAACCTACCGTTTGTTCAATTTTAATGATCGACGTGACGATCGATGAAAGAAATTAATTGTAAACACAACGCTCAATGCTTAAATTTCTAATTTCTTTTTCTGCACAGTTTCTTCAAACAATTTTGACTTGTGTTAGACGACGCTGTTAGTGACGCTGTTGGAATTTCTGCTTAATTCAAATTCGCTGCCAAGTGATTTTTCTTGTCTATATTTCTCGCCGGGTTGCGGGCGAGGAAAAAACTTCCAGCTCACTTTGTTCATTTTGTTGTTGAGTGTTCATTGTCCATATTTGGTCACAGCAGGTATATGAGCTGATAGCCTGGCTCCGTTCAGCCAATCAGAATGGTAGAAATCCAATATACCTAGTCCAGTTTTTAATAATACTTGTTATAAACTCTTTCGCTTACCAGTGCAGCCTTTTGTAACGCGTGTTTTCATACGACTGTTCAAACTCAAAGACCATGTTCCTTAGGTACGGTGGAAGGTCGAGCGTGCCATCAGCAGCGATGTTGATGTACAGCGCCTGACGAGATGTGACGTGAAAATTCTCATCTGGTGTCTCGTATTCATGCACGTCAGTGACAATGATTCTTTCAATCCAGTCCGGCGATGAAATGGCGTAAGGAGTGACAGAACAGTGTACACCTGGAAATGAAGCCACAATGGTTCTTGATTAACAGCTGACAGCTAAGTCCCTGTTGCCTTGAACATCTGTGAGCGGCCGACCAGAAATCCCAAGAAGAGGGTAGTAAATAGTTAGGGCAGAGGAGATGAGAGAAGGCGTGTGAGATTCGTGCCGATAGACTGAGGTGAAGGAACACTAGACTACGTAGTTGAGAAGTACCACTGAGTGCATTGCTACGCAACCTTCAATTTCGTGCCCTTGTGTTCGAATCAGGTGCATGGGACGCACGATCAGTCCCCAGAAATAGGAAACAAATGTGACCTCACAAGACTAGTAAATCGTGCACGCTGAACCTTTTTCTCGCAGTTTTCTTTAAACATTTTCACTGCTCTGTACGTTGTTTTCTACAAGGGACCCACCCTTAAGCGAAAAGAAAGAAAAAAGAATCTCATATTCGGGGTCTTGAACGGTTGACTGTCTAACAAATACCTTTTTATGACTGAAGGTAAAGGTTTAGGGTAGTTGACATTGCTATGTATTTGGATATTCACGTTAACGTTATCGGTGTTTTACGGTTTCACGGCTTTCCATCCAAATGGTGAACGTGTGCTACCGATTAGATTTCCTTACAAACTTTTGTGTGAGTTCCTTAATTTAATCAGTGTCAAAAATAAGTGAAGCTTCGATTGGTACCGATTAGCCTAATTTGTCAATGCTTCAGTTTTCTCCTTTTGGAGTAAGGTTTACCACGACTTTCATTATCTCTACAAAACATGAAATGTTGTAGTTACAAGAGGGGATCAAAGTCTCTCTCTTGATAGTGAAAGTCAGTGATAATCAGTCCGACTTAGCTCATGTACAAAGAAAGTCTACAACACCACGAAGTAACCTATGTGACAAGAATGTTCAAAAATAACATTCTGTAGACAGAATGAGCTGTCGAAATAACAGACTGAAGATTGTTTGACGTCTTGTAATAAATAAGCCTGAGAAAACAGCCATCGTCTCGCGAGGTCGCCACTTGAGCCCTCGCAAAACGACGTCTGAGTAACGAGCGCTGAAAATTCATACTGATGACGCGTCGCTACCCAGATCTAGGTAGTGCTTTTGATTGGTTGAAACGAAATTCCCTCGCGACTCAACCAATCAGAAGCACTACCTAGATCTGGGTAGTGACGCGTCATCAGTATGGAATTTCTGCGCTCGTTACCTAGACGAACTTTGTGAGGGCTCAAGTTTCGACCTAGCGAAACGTCGGCTGTTTTCTCCGGCTAGTAATAAATCCTCTTGTCGATGGATGTCTGCCAAATTTTTGGTCCATTTAGGCCTAATTCCACTGAGCAATTGAATACATTGAATTCCGTCACACTTACTTTCTTCATTGTTGGAATTTGGCGAAATCCTCCTCTTTATTCTGATAAAATAAATCGTAGTGAAAGCTGCTCCAAGAACAAGTGTACCGGTAAGCACAGCAGCGACAACTATGGTTGCAGTTCCTGTAACGCGGAAAGACAACAAAAGTCAGTCGATTTTGTATTGATTGTAGGCATCTGAATGTTTGCAAATACGCATTAATTAAGAATATTGGGATACCTGTTGCACTGCCCGATAGCTTGTCAGTGTTGTGCAGTTTTTGGCCGTTGACGTGGTCTGAGAATTAAACACAACAATTTTAATTAAATTTGGTGACGCAGCAGCAATTCCTTTTGCGTATGCCCATACATCTCCTGTTGAGAAGAAAAACACGACTTCGCTACAGCGTCTCTAATCGTGTTGTCGTTGTTTTGCTGCTTGGGTGATCAGTATTTTTCCGAAATACATCCGGATTTAACTATTTTTGGGAAATGACGAACGCTTCGTTACAAGTCGAATTTCATGCTACGGTAGTGTTACGCAAGAAAGTTACGAAAGTTACGGTGGTTTTATGTAGAGTGCCCCATACCTTGGATTCACTCATCCACGCATCCTTTTGAAAAGTTTGTGTAGAAAAGTTCTCTGATAACTGATGTGAACTTCAGTTTACCTTTGAGAGTCTTTGCAAAGTAGTTTGTACTGATGGCGCCGTCACCCTTCGCTGTAAACGCAAGAATCTGGAAACTGTAATTCGTATTGGGTCGCAATCCACCGATCTTTAAACGAGTTTCTTCCGTCGAAGCTAGTGTGATGTTAGAACTTGACGTATCGTTGACGTCACTGTAAATTGCCTTGTACCCAAGCAACTCTCCGTTTGTATATTCTGGGGGAACTGGCCTCCAGTCTAGTTGCACCGCATCTGCTCCCAGGCTAATTGCTGATACGTCCGTTGGAGGGTGGTCTGGTACTATGAAAGAGGAGAGTAGTTATCTAACACCAAAAAAACGCTAACACCGATTAAGACGTTGGGAATTGTTCGGCAAATGAAAAGAAAGCCTCAATTCAAAGGGGGATACAGGAAAACTACAAGAGTTTAATGTAAATATGGACTAAACCATGTCGCACAAAAACGTGCGTGCTTTATGACATCCTTTTTTCTGCTTAGTGTCATTGTTTACACATTTTGAAGGAAACGAAACAAGAACGCTTGTGGGGGCAGTGCCATACACTGAAATAAGAAAGTATCGAGGCAGAGTAAAACTTAAGGTCGAGAACGATCACCAAATTAAAAGGCTAGCAATTTAGCAATTGCATCAACGAGTCTCAAGCGACTGACTGCTTCCCAACGAATTCAGTGAATCATTGACAAAGGATTTTAGCCTCGCTTTGAAAGCGAGGAACATTACACCGGAACATCTTCTTCGACTGTCTAATTAATTCCAAACGTTGCGTACTCTGGCCCTCGTCTCTGAAAAACTTTCCTTACCATCCTCATCCGTTCGAACAGTTAAAGTCCGACTTGGTCCTTTTCCTCGCCGAGTCAGCGCACACACACTGATCACATACTTGGAGTATTTACTTAGACCACTTAACGTGAGAGATCTTGATGCTGTGAAATTAGTCGTCGGATTCCTTCGTCCCTGCTTTCCTTGATCTGGTTTTATTTCCACAAAGTATCCAAGTATTTTTCCATTACGTTCTCTAGCGGGAACTTGGCCCCACTGCACGTAAAGACGAGTAGAACTTAGATTCCAAGCATTGAGACTTTCAGGTGGAGCACTGGGCGCTGTAAGAGAAAAAACGCAATTATATTTACTAGAATACACAACAACCCCCCGCGATAGTTTCTATCTGCTCTTGATACTGGATCCGTTTAATGTGCCGTTTCTGTTTAAACACGAATGTGGCGTTTCGTCGTTCGTCTTGATACACACACAAGCACTCAGTCAGTCAGTCAGTCAATCAAACAGACCGACAGACAGACAGACAGACAGACAGACAGGTAGTTGCACAGTCATCTATTCAGTTAGTCAATCAGATAGTCAGTCAGGCAGTTAATCAATCCTCTGTACAAGTTAACCTTGCATAAATTCCATAGTCTCTAACCATTTACTGACATACCGTCTTCATCAGTTAAAATCACCAGTTCTTCACTCCAAGTACCGTTTCCAAAGTTGTTGTAAGCTCTCACCCAGTAGCCATATTGCATGAACTTTTCAAGTCCTTTGAACTCCCAGTTACGATCTTTAGCTTCCAAAGCCATGAAAAATCCGTTCGACGAATTGAGTTTACTACAAACCACGTGGAACCCAAGAAGTATTCCATTTACAAAGGGTTTTGGAACATCTCCCCAAAAGATTCTAATGCTTGTTGAGCTCGTCTTTTGACCTCGGAAATCGGCTGGTGGACGTGCAGGGGCTGTCGGATAAAGAAATGCAATTTTATGTTATGTTCTGTTATTTCTATGAAAAGGTGAAGACTTATGTGTGTATGAACTTAATTCACATGAACTAATGAACTTCTGCAGTTGCTTTGTAGCAAAAACAAAAATATCGGTGATCTCTTATCACTTCAATTTGACCGCTCAAATAAAGGTAGATTTATAAGACAAGCTAGCGATTCGCTTTTTCCTGCGGTCGTCTTTTGTTTTCATTTTTCTTTCAATAAAAATCCAAAAAAAAATCACTTCTTGAAATTAAAATACTCTTTCATAAAAGGTCTATGCAGCTTTTGTTGAATTCTACGAAATTTGGAAAACATAATGATTTAACGAGAAGTTAAAACTATGAACATAAATTTGATAATCAACAGATGGACATCAAAACAGTCCGGAAACAACCCCATAAAAGCAAAAACTTATTTCTTAAGTAATTTTGTCATGTATTCAAGAAAGTTGCGATGGCACTTCAATCAGTTCTTACGTTGTTTGGCACATTTAGGAACATCACAGTACTCCCATCGCACGGTCATATTTGTGGTAAAACACCACGGCCCATTCAAACTGAGTCCCCCGGGATTTCGACAGAAATTGCTGCTATTTCGGATCTCTTCGTAAATCCCTTCACTTATGTTGTGTTTATGGGGACATTGTGAATTCCACATCTGGCAAGTGTAACCAGAAACTGTGGTGCTGGCGTTGCCTCGGTAACCACGTCCATCTCCATAGAAACAGTCTGTAGCAAGAGAGTGAATTAAGTGGTAAGGGAGGGCGCCACAAGATTGACAAGGCTTTTAGCTGGTTTGTCATTTATAGAGAGAAATCCTTGATGAACAGCTGCAATAAACCAAACCGAGCCTATCACATCTAGCCAACCACAGCAGATCGAAAAAATCCAGTTAATTAAATGAACCTCAAAAGTAAAACATGCAACCAATGCCAGGGGAGAGAAATTGTAGTAACACGATTTCTAAATAACGTAAGCGCTATTATTCCAAAAATAAATAAAATATTATGAGATTTTTAAAGCCTTCAAACCTTTTAGTTACGTCCTGTTCAATTGGTTGTCAAAGCTGCAACATTAACAAGTTATGAAGGATTTTTTGTCCAATTCGGACTGAACAAGAACTAACTAGTTTCTCAAACGCAGCAAATTACATTCGCTGAGCTGGTGCAATTTTGTTTTAGCCTTTGACATTTTTTTCAACGAGTTCATATATACCATATTGCACAAGACATTACAAATACACTGAAAGACTTGAAATCTATCTTACCTTCACTCTCCAGGACGTTAAGTTTTTCTAATCGAAAATAAAATGAAAGGAAAAAACTATAAGTATGTGGTTCGTAAAGACAAATTTATATTGCATCTTATAATACGTCTTGTTAAAAAAAGGACTTAGTTCAATTCTGTCGAAAATATCTTTCAGCTTTGTATGTACAAAAGGATTAAAGTGCAGAGCTACAGCTAATTCCGATCTCATTCTCGTGGGTTCGCATCGGACGTATCTGAAATGCGAAGTTCTAAGAACTTTCTTCATTCATTCATTCCTTCCTTCCTTCCTTCACTCATTCATTCATTCATTCATCCATCCATCCATCCATCCATCCATCCATCCATCCATCCATCCATCCATCCATCCATCCATTCATTCATTCATTCATTCATTCATTCATTCATTCATTCATTCATTCATTCATTCATTCATTCATTCATTCATTCATTCATTCATTCATTCATTTATTCTTAAATCCCATATCTCATATCCCCGTCCTTCTAAACTGACCTCTTATCTTGTCAGGAAAGTAGCAATTCCTCGATTCATTCCGAAATGGCAGAGTTGTACAGTTAATGATATCCCAAGAGAATGGCCAATCGGGAAATTGTAGTCGCTTTCGATTGAAATCTAACACCATCTTGTATTCTCGATCACAAAATTTAAAGAGTAACTCTTCGCATGCTTCTCTGCACACTGGCTGAGGTCCAGAGGAGATGTAGCAGCGTTTGAAGTAGTCGTGACAGTATATATCGTCGACTCGTTCCAGACAGCTTTTCCGCACCTCAAAAGAACTGACTTTGGTTCCCTTCTGCCCTTCCGTTAAATTCTGTCGCATCCGTCGAAGAAATTCCTTGGCCATATTTTGGACCAGATACGTGGTCATTTCGTAGCGGCGTAACTTCCTTTCGTTTAAGGCCAGCTCGTTTTTGTCCCTTCCGTAGACTGGTAGATAACCGATGATATCTTTGCAGTAACCGCCTTTTGAAAATAGGAGACCGTATGGTTCGCATAGTGATCCGTTAACCACAGATAGTTTCGTCGTAGCAACGGGCAAACATCTAGAATAATGAACAGTGATTTCACAACAATTTAAAACTACTAGCCTCGAAGAAAATACTTTATTTGGCACACATTTTGCCAGTCAGTATTCATCAAGATACGATATACGACTGCTCATGCAGTAATAAAACTTCACGACTAACATACTAAACAGATGGAATACATCTTTTGGCTTATTGCAGAAGGTTTTCACGGTTTTTGTGATTTGCGCTTTGAGGCACGGGAAAGGTTTAATTGGGGGCCACATTAGAAAAAATTTCAGTCTAAATGGCAACCATTGAATTTCGCCAAGCATCGCCCTTTCAAAAACAGAGAATCGTTTTTCTTGGTAGCCAAAATTCCTAAATTGAAGTATGTATCATCAATAGTCAGGGAGACTTACCCATTTGTTTTATTCTTGTTGATAACTGTCGTGTTTTCGGCGTCTAAGTGGAAAACACAAATTCATAAAGATCTTTAGTCACTATATCAGTAAAGTGGTCGCGCAAGTATCTTCAAACTGAGCAGAAATAGATTGAATGGCCTCAGCAGCAATCGGTACCATTACGGACTTAAGACAAGTGGAGCTTTAATTTTGTTTATTGGTTTATAAATCTGGCAGTAATTCAGAGTTTGCCTAGCTGTTAGTAGTTCTTGACATCCTCGTTCCCAGTCGTCCTCGGGAAAATATCAAACGTGACGTCACCGGAAGAGCTCGGCGGGAAAATTCGTCTAGGACGCGTCGCGCTTTCTCGCTTGGTTCCAAGCCCCCTCCTCAGTCACTTGACAGCCCATTAAGGGCTGGGGACGAGGCTGGTTTCCTCACTGAAAATTTGACCATTCCAGCTTCGTTTCTAAATTTGGAACTGGTATTTGAAGAGGTATTACTGAGGTAACACTAAACTGTTTACCACGAGATCGACTTCTGGCGCGACTTTCTGTTGTTCATTTGATTGAAAACATTTGATAATGGCCTCACAGATGTGATACTAATATGAAAGCAATATAATTACTTTCCCTAGATAAGCATAAAAACAAGACGTATTCGGCTCAACTAAAACACGGAAGTAACTGACAAAGTGCGAACTACAATTTTAGATCTACTTTACAACATATTGTTGGGCACTATTCTATATATCCCTGAGACATATTGAAAAAACAAAATTCTCTTCGCATATAGCCATGATCAGCATAGAGATTCATAGCTTAAATATAAACTTCATAGATTTCTTTATTTAGTCACCCTTTTCTGATTGAAAACAATGTATTGCTCTAACATATTAGGCGCGCTGGTTTAGTGAATAGTCGTGTCGTCGTGTCGTTTTCGTAAAACTTCGCTACCTTCTTCCTCCCTAATATATAAATGGATATCTAGAAGATTAGGGAGTGTAATTTGCCATAGGCTATCATCTCTAACCACAACATTCCGCGTTGTTTCATGTATTAAACAACCGGAGATATTTAGCGCTGGCATGGAGCTAGTTTGGGTCACTAGTAAAACAGAACGCTGCGGTTGTCTCATAATATGTTTTGTGTGAGATATAAGGGAGGCACTTTGGATGTGGTCACTGATTGTTTGGTTACACAGTCAGCGAGCAGGATCTTTCACTACTCTGAGAAGGCCTGAAAAAAAGTCTGGTTTAAAATGGTAGGCACAGCGGGTGTCTGTGAATACGAATCGGTTCATGACGTTCCTACACCAACCAACAACAAGTGGCAATAGTCAATCCAGGAGACAGTGAACTGGTAAAGACAGGAATAAAGATCTCAAAAAAAACTAGATACGAAAAATTTAAGAGCTTGACACAATGATTTAAACGCGCTGACCGGTTTGGCTGACGTAAAATAAAGGTAGTTAGTAGTTCTTCAAATGCCCTGACTTTGCAAATTAAGAGAATACAATATGAATGCAAGACTTGTTTCAACGATAAAAGTGTTTTACGCATTTAAAATCGTATCCAGAACTAATTTTGAATTTTCTAGGCGCAGTTGAGATAAAACAATAACGTGCACGCTGTGAGAGCAAATAATTCCAGAGCAGAAATCAAACCTGCGATGGTGACGAGGTGAAAACCAATGACTAGAACAAGCGTCAAGATCGTCTGTGAAATCATGGCGCTTAAAAATCCACCACTTTACGTGCTGCAATATTCCAGCCGTTTTGGTGTTAAACTAGTAAGGCGGCTTCCTAGAGACTGAGACACTGGACAAGTTCCCTGATTGTAATGGATTGGTGTTGTTTGTTTTTCACAGCGGTCACATGAGTGTGCATATTTTGCAAGCTACGTAAAGAGAAATTTGCGACTGGCACCGTCAGTTGAATCGAAAGTTGCTAAGATCACAGAACGTGACTTCATTAAATTCTTAAACAATACCAATCGAACTTGACCTTTGTCGTCCCCGGAGTACGTCAGCACAGTTTGTAAAAAGGGCCTTTTTCCTAGATCGGTCGTAAATAAATTACCTAGTACGCTTCAGTTATACACTTGTACACTATCTACTGTCTTACCAAATACCAGATAACATGCCAAGTTACAACTTACAGTTTTCACAGAGGGGAGAACGAGAAGGTCTAGATTTTACTTCCTAAGTAAAGAACAAGCTGGGCTGGGTAGCTGTGGCCCAAAAGCAAATCAAATCTTTTAAGCAAAAAGAAAGGATTGGTTAAGGTATGTATTGAAATGTGCTCCAAAAGACAAATGTGAAGTCTCCCTTATTGAGATGATATTTAAACATCATGATACAGGAAACATCGCAATACTACGTATAGTTCTATATAAATAGACTAAAAACTAGCATAAAACTTGTTCTATTAACAAATTTCGTAACCGTTTTCTGGTGTTGGGAGAATTTGGACAGCCATGAGTCCAAAAGGAAAAAACTTAGCGTTTACCCTATAAAACCTGACAATGGCAAAGCATTTGATCAAGGGCACCTAACCTATCCGTTTCAGTGGAATATCTTTTCGGTAGGCATTCATCGCTTCAGAAATTTGGAAGTAATTTTTCATCTACGACAATCCCTTCTCAACATATTACGTGACCCGTATTATTATGACTCTTCAGTGATCGTATTAATTGCAGTATCCACTATTTAAACAATAGAGTTCTTCTGTCGAAGGCACTATCGTACGCGTTTGAAAGGCTACCCGAGGAAATTTGATGTTCACAACAAATATTAGTCGTTCGAGGGCTTATATGAAGTTTGAACATCAAATTTCCGAGGGAACCTATCACACATAGGGCCTGAGACAGAAGGACTCTATTGTTTTTATTGTACAACGCTCAATTTTGAGTGAAAATTGCCAAAAACGGGCACTATGCGCTGATAGGCGCCCGCTGAGGAGAGACACTCGAGTGATGTGATCGATTTCGACCAATGGGAGCAAGCCAAAATTTAGCGTTGTACTATAAATAAACATGTGTTTCATTTGGTAGCCGGTTTGGCCACTAAACACCCACAGGATATGAAAGATGGTAAACGGTATAAACAACTGCAGACGATATTTGGTCCTTGAAAATGATGACTGAAACATTTGTTCTTCTTCCAAGATTGCGGTGGATTGCAGCTTTTTATGGGCTTTTATGGGCTCAGTGTTTGAACTTTGTTTGAAGAATAGCCATTCAAATGAAACCAACGCTTTTCAAGTGGCGCCATTTTACTTTAATTGAATATGCAGCGCAACTGGGCCAATATGAAATTGATTCTCGTTTGATTTAAAGTAAACACTATACATCACTGGCTTACCGATGAGCTGGCTAGCTCTAGATAAAAAAAAAAATTCAAAAAGTTCAAATGAAGGTATTCGGGTATCCTAACCTTTTAAAGCCAAGAGCAAAGCACAGCCAGAATTGATTTTTTAGAACCTTAAGGTGGCTAGACCCGGTTTTTTACTAACCATACTCTCTTTGAACATGAAATACAAAGATGCCTCAAACGAAACAGGAATTCGAGTTATACCTATTGTAGGGTATAGATTGAAGTTTAAGAAAGTGGGTTTTTGCGAGATCGACGTATCCAAAGCAGCACGCTGACGTCATTGCTATTTTTACTTTTCCTTAATTTGTGAGAAATCCAGACATTCGTTTTTAAAGACATAACTGATTAAAGTTTTTACCTGCTGCTAACAAACGAATGGAATGTTGCTTCCAATTTCGTTCACATTATTGGCAATCGGATGAAGCGATTTCTTTCATCTATTCCTGCAGGTTAGCTGAAATCTCTAGAAACAATTTGAGGCCAAAGTTTTCTTCCCACGGTCAGGATAAATGTTAGTTTGAGGAATGCGAAAAGAATTGTTTATGATTCGTTTGTTAACAGCAACTAAAAATTTCAATCAATTATTTCTCGAAAACGCTTTCATAAAAAATGTTTTAAATCGGTACAACTGAAGACAATCATGTGAACTACAAGTCCTATAAATAGCCTCAAAAACGAATGTCTGGATTTCTTACAAATTAAGGAAAAGTATAAAGATAGCAATGACGTCACTGTGTTGCTATGGATACGTCGTTCTCGGAAAAAAAACCCACTTTTTTAAGACCTCAATCTATATCTTACAAATAGGTATAACTCGATTTCCTGTTTTGTTTGAGGCATCTTTGTATTTCATGTTCAAAGAGAGTAGGAATGGTTGGTGAAAAACCGGGTCTAGCCACTTTAAAAGAGTGTGAAAGCATATTGGTTCAACTATTACATCGAAGATTTTTGTTTCCTTGAATTCTTTCTGGAACCTATGGAAATTTGAATTTGCTCGTAATTTATCTGCCAGCAACGTCGGCGACAAATGGTGTTCCGAACACGGCTTTCAGCCATGAATTAAGTTTTCGTAAATGAAAATTAAACCTTTATTTACGTATCTCCGCGTTCCCTGGTTATCCCCAGAAATTTTGTTTCTCTAAACAAAAGCTACCATCCATTGATCGGTAGGATTTTGCAATTTATATGGGAATAAGTAAATATTCCACAATACATGTAGGTGTTTATTTACAAATTTGCACCTAAATTGACACTCAGATCGTTTCATAGTGTATTCAACAAAAGGAAGTAGTTTAAAAAAGCAATAGGAAATTTGCACGATGGCGTCTTTTGACTGCAACGACCATAATCCTTCAGTTTGTTCTTTTCAGATGCAAATTAGGGTCACTGTTATCTAGACCTCACTGGTGCTACAAAATATTAATAAGAAAGAACAAGCGAAATGAATTCTGGTAGTAGTAGTCAAATGACGCTATCGTGCAAATGTCCCATTACCTAAAGACAAGTGGATGACATCTAAGGACATTCTCTTTAAGAAAACTGCTCGGGTTCGTTGAAGTTTGACATCTAAATTAGGGTACATCTAAGTATACATATGTGCAGTGTATTAAAGATTGACTTCGTTGGGAAAGTTGATAAAAAGTTGGTCAATATTATCTTAGATAGTATACCTCTATGCTCTTGTGAAAAAAGAAGAGCGTCAGTTCTGTTTTACTAAAGACATGACATTGACAGGTTATAGATGTTAGGCATACAATTTATGCAAAATTATCTCAAAAACATTTGAACTTCCAAGACTGTCACAACAAAATGTAATATTCGTTTGTTATTGGTAGTCTGATGAGAATCAAGATGTTTTAAGAGCCCTGTACATATCGGCCCTTTAATTTAGCTAAGAATGCGGAAGAGCCAATTTAGCGCTTTTTTCTTCGACATAAGGTGTGCTCTCCGTCTGGCTTCACTTAGAGTATAGATATTGTGATTCAGATCCAAACGGGGTATGGAAAATCATGTATTTCTGAAATAGAGTTTAGTGTTTTTTGTGACATCTGTGGGCTACACATTCCTAAGAGGATCTTTGCGGGGGGGGAGGGGATAGTTTCTCCTGCGTCGTATTATGCAAATCATCTTCCAAAAATAGTTGCTTGAAACCTGATAACTCTTGTAAACGACAAGAGCTCGTTGTTTCAATAAGGGAAAGAGATTATTAGTCATCTTTTGATTGAGATGATTCAGTACGCTCATTATTCACCGCTGTGCTGTGATCATTCGAGCGGTGAAGAATAAGCTAATATAATCATGGCTCGCTTGGGATCTATCTTGACTCTGGTATATGTCCTCCTTGCGTTATCTATACCGAGCGCTACCAAGGCGGCAAAACAAAGCTCCAGCAACTCTGGAGTTCCACGCGCGGATTCCAAATGCCACAACATGTACACTTATAACAGTTTCTACGCAGGAGCGAGCAAGGAGATTAAAGCCCTTCTTCGCGAAGTAAAGAACGAACTCAGCGAGATGAGGGAGGAAATTAAATCTTTGAAAGGAAACAATACAATTGGTATGTAATTAAAACAAATTTTACTTTAAAATTGGAAACATTATACTGTTGAATCTTCCCAATTTAGCTAAAATCATTCAATTTGTAGTAAGGAAATACTGATTTCTTCATTTTGTCCAGTAACTCGGAATGCGACTTAGTGTTTGAACATTTCGCGGGTTTTCAGGAATAACTAAATCCAATGATAATCAAAAAGAGGAAACATGAAAAACAATTACAATTTGGACGCCATTATCGTAATTTTTCGCAGAGTAAACATTCACTTTCTATCTACAGTCTACAAGAATTGCGCTGACCTCTTACTCAGCTGGCAAGCGAACCAGCGGTGGTACACGATTAATCCCGACAATGGCGTCGCGTTTGAAGTGTTCTGCGACCAAAAATCGGCGGTGGGAGTGGACAGTGCAGTCCAGAAGAGACTGGACGGCTCGGTTGATTTCAACTGCGGCTGGGACGACTACAAACAAGGCTTCGGAAATCTATATGGCGAGTTCTGGTTTGGACAAGATTGACCGTCTGACCAAAGAAAGAAGCAGGCTTCGCGTGGATTTTGAAGATACGACCGGAAAAACAGCTTACGCCGAGTACGACTTCTTCGGTGTTTCCAGTGAGAGAGGCAAGTATAAGCTGAGTCTTAGGACATACTCGGGTAGGTGTTATAACCAGTGGCTTCGATTTGAGAGCAGAAATGTGCGAGGAATGGAACAATGGAGACACCACAAGTCGTTGTAGTCATATAAACACACTAAAATTCTCGTAATATGTGAGCTGACAGCCTAGAAACTGGAACCAATTATATGCTAATAAAACAATTTTTCTAGCTTTCTGATTGGTTCACCGCACAGCCTTCAGCAGGTAACCTTGCTTTTTGCCTTAAATAAATAATAAAATAATAAATTTATATTGCGCATGTTCCACTTGAATATCGTCACATGCGCTTCACACATAACTATTAAAACATGGAAGTTGGATGGCACGCCAAAATATGCAAAAAAAGTGCAACGATTACCTAAGTTGAGAGTTTTTTGAAACAATTATTCCACTCTCACTTGTTGTATATGAGGTGATTCAGTAATCAAGGCTCGTCCCCAGAGCTGCGATCCTTTTCGTCGGCGCCACGTATCGAGAGCTCTGGCAGGAAGTTCGCGAATCACGGACTTCCGGCTTTCTGCGCAGCCTCAGAAATTTGAAACAATAACGGTTACCATCGTTTACAAAATGGGCAGCTATTGCGCTTGCACGTTATCCTGGCTCCCACCAGAGCTCTCGATCCGTGGCGCTCGCCAAAAGGATCGCAGCTCTGGGAACGAGAATGGGTGAATATAATCACCTTGTATCTGATGCGCATGCGTGGAGTAATTGACAATTATCCCCTGCGCGCCCAATCTCGTTCCCAGAGGCTGCATTCCTTTTGGTCAGCACCAAGGATGCAAGACCTCTGGGATAATCAATGTCAAAATGCTGACGAATCGAAATCTGATTGGCTACTAAAATTTAACAGAAGTCTACGAGTAAGAAGTTTCAAAACAGGAAACGAAAATGTCTTGCGATGATTTTGCTGGACGTTTTCGATCACGTCAGAGACGGACAGTGGGAAAGAAATCAGAAAATGGGCTGTACACACTCCCAAAGAATCGCTTAATGCAGTCAAATTCACATTCATGTTAGACAAGACATAAAAAGGGAACAAGTGTCGGTCGTATGATTAAAACGAAAAAGGCGCCAAAACCTTGTGATACGGTTCTTGCGAAAAGCTGAATAAATACCCGCTTTAAGATAAACTACGGTCGAAGGAGCACAATTTTGGAATAAGTATGTGTAATCAAATGGTGACGAGTGAAATTGGGAAATAATTTCACGCGCATTTTGTCAAAATTCTAATAATTTCCCGAGCCTATAGGCGAGGGAAATTATTAAAATTTTGACAAAACGCAAGTGAAATTATTTCCTAATTTCACGAGTATACCATTTGATTACCTATTAATATCATGGGTGACAAATTACACTCACAATCGTGGGGTTTTGACTTGTTTATCGCATCGAGAACTCCTTGAGCATTGAAACGGTTTAACGGCTAAAGTTCACATTTTTCTGAGTGAAATAATGAAAAAATCTTGTGACAAGTTTTTACCACGCTTTGACGATTTCGTGTTTTTTGTAACCGACAGCAAAATACACCAGACTCTGAATTTTTACTTGAAAAGTACCAAAGCAAATCGCTTGGCAAAGGTTATCCGCGTTTTATCCGGCAAATTCACTGAATCGTGCACTACGTTGCTCCATCGAGCAACAGAAGGCTTCACAAATACATTCAAAATACGCACAGCAAACTTGTTTTAACGAAAGTAAACTTCGGAAGCAAATTTGTATTTAAAAACTGACCTTTATTCCATTCGAAGAAGTGCGCAAATCCACTGAATTACTTCTCTGAGTTCGCGGTCAATCACTCGATCGCTGCGACTGGCTCGCCGTTCAAAAATTTTCGCTGTCACACTATCAAAAATAATCTCTTCTTTTTAACTCGCAGGTAATTTCTGAGAAGTTCAGTCAATTAAAAGTCAAAATTTACAGATTACCAATTGTGTCCTCAATGAATATTTCCAGAATTGCTGTAGTTCTGCACAAAACATCTTCATCATTAACCTCAACGCCACCTTGGCCCTGAGCTATAGACCCGTTGCCATGGCAATTTTGTAATTTCACATGTGAAATTATAAATTAACGCTGAAATTTCGCGCCAAAATTAAGGAGTAATTTGTCACCCATGATATTATTCCTGTAATTTCCAGCTCTAAGGTATGGTTCATGGACAATGGTGGCTTGAAAATTGTTCTCAACATTGTCTAAAGCGGATGGAAGCTCACAGTCTTTCCAGTGTAGTCGTAGAAGTTAAAATAAGCTGCTTTGTGTTAAAAATCCGTTCACTGAGCGGAGCCATGTGCGAGTTTGATGGAACAGAAGACAGGATTTAAGCTTAATATTTTGTTGAACTGGAGCAGATAATCTCACTGTAGCTGAAAAGTGAATGGTGGATTGGCTTCTTGAATTACGTGGTGCAGAAACTGGTGCAGCGGCCGGACAGAATGACAAAAACAACGAGAACAGCGATCCTGTTTATTTTTGCAAGACATCGTATCTGTCGTTTTTGTAAGCTTTGAAAGTTTGCAGCTGGCAGGACTAGTAAACCTC
Source organism: Siderastrea siderea (assembly GCA_964030785.1). NCBI lineage: Eukaryota > Metazoa > Cnidaria > Anthozoa > Scleractinia > Rhizangiidae > Siderastrea > Siderastrea siderea. The sequence goes on from OZ034969.1 coordinate 34,603,840, forward strand.
TTTGAATGTAGGTAAAAGGTCTTTCTTTAGTCTTAACTTGTTTCCACTATCAACTTTCATTGTCTTTGTAAGAAATCGTCCATCCTTGATTGTGATAGATTTTAAGCTGTACTAAAAAGTGGCTGTTCAGTTTGCCTTGATTTACTGAGTTGAATTATTTATAGACCTGTGATACTCGTTAATAAATTGTACCTAAGTCACTTTTTGTGTTTATTCTATGTAATGTTTTAGTATTTCGGCAAACGAGCTTTCCGTACAAAACCTATACCGTTGTAAAATATTTACCGACGTAGTGGTGGAGAAAACACAACACCAGCACAGTTCGTGAAAGGAGAACACAACACAAAGCCAGCTCGGGTACGTTTCATAAGAAATGACCTCTCTACTTTGTCCAAGACCGTTTAATAGCAACAGTACAGTTGATTTGCTTTGTGTCTTAATAAATAAGCAGTCGGACTCTGTAAAGAAGGTAATCTCATTTTTACGCGTATATAAGCTTAAGCTTACCACGCGCTAAAAACAAGGTCATGTTTTGAAAGGTTGATTTCTTGCTCAGTTAGACTTTTCAAATTAGTAAGCTTACAAAACACAAAAAGGTTCTACACACTATTTGACTGCTAAATGAACCTCGTCCATGACTATCGTTTTTTTTTTCTTTCTTGATGTCGCTAAAAATTTGTTAATTAATTTTGTAAAGGGCCGTAAGATGTGAAATAAAATTTGGGGCGGCACTTCAAACTCTTCGACAATGGCTAGGTTTTCAGTACCCTTGAGAATTTTCATGTTTGATATTTATTCGTCTATCAAAAAGTTTAATGAGGATACGACTACAATAATTTTCGATTCACCACTTTTGCTAAAAAACACACACACATTCAGTCACAAACGCATGGAGGTAGCCCGTCACTGAGAGATCTTCCATATTCAGCTGGCAGTACACAAATGGTATCTTTACCCTCAACAACAACAGTCTTCAGCGCCTCATATTGGTGTTCTTTTCATTAGAGGTCGGGTGTCTTTTCTGAATTGAACTTTCTAACGTGAAGTGAACAAATTTAAACAAATTCATAGAAACCGGTGCGGCCATCTTCGCGAGTCTGCGAGCGAGGATTATTTTCATTTTCTCTCGAGTCTCGCGTGAATGTCAAAGGCGCCAAAACCAAGGGGACGTCCTAATATTTCGCGCCTTTTTTGTCTTTACACGACTCATAACGCATGCTCAGTTCAAAATCTGCCGCCCATGCGCTTTAAAAAACCGGAAGCCGCAAAAGTGCCATCCGGTTTTTGATTATCCCAGAGTCCGTGGCATTTCGACGGTAGACCTGCACGGTTCCAAAGCTCTAATTTCATTGGTCCCTATAACCTGCACCGTCTATTGTTATCAGGGTTAGGGCTATTATTTCGTTCTTTACCTATTGTCCTCCTCGACCAATCCTAGACCTCGTCTGGAAGCGGTGCGGGTCCTCCCCATTTCGATCCCGCTGACCGGAAATGCGCGTGGGCTCTGGGGACGAGATTGCTGCGCGCCTGGTTAATACTTCTTTTCTTGTGGAATTTTGCAGGAAATGCTGGTGATTCGCTTTCCTATCACCGCGGCAGGCCCTTCTCTACTAAAGATCAAGACAACGATATCCACGCTCACAGCTGCGCCACGGCTCACAAAGGAGGCTGGTGGTACGGAAAATGCGCCTCTTCCAGTCTAAACGGCTTCTATTATCATGGCTCTACTGGTAAAAGAGGCGATGGTGCTTACTGGGCCACCTGGAAGGGATATGACTATTCGGCCAAACGAGCTGAGATGAAAATCCGTCACGTTAACGTCTAAATCTGCGAAGAAGGGTACAGATTTTTGCCGGTTTTGTCTAAAATGGAGGAAGATTTTCGGAAGGTTTTATCCCAAACAGGGTAGAGTTGTTTGGCTGATTTTGGTATAAAATAGCATATAGATTTTTACTGTTTTCATGATCTAAAACAGTTTGAGTTAGGCCTGGGAAAGGGGATTGAAGACTTGATTTCAAACAGATTTTGTTTTGTTTCCGAATGGAAAAAAAAAAACTCGTCACTAAATAACATTTTCCTAATAAGTAACTTTGACTTTTCTGAGTAATTCATTTTATTGTATGCGTTATCAGAATATAAAAAGGGTGTTGGAAATACACGTGGTATAGTATATATGCTGGTATATTATATGGTCTTGCTTCTAATTTATTTGTCACAAAAGCCTAAGCGACTGATTATTGACATCACTCACTTTTGATTCTACCAAGCGTCGTGAAAAAACCATTGTAGTTTGTTGTCAGTACAAGTAATGAAATGGTTGACCCAAGCTAAGGGGTCCCCCTCCTCTGAAGATGTGGAAATGCATGCGCAATTCTTCACTTTGCTATCTCAGCGGAAACTAGCAATTACAAAAAAAGCAAAGAAAAACAAACAAACAAAGTCGTTTTGTCATTTAATTCAGTTTTGCCTTCCCGAAATCATGCAGGACTTGGAGATTTTATCGCACCCTGTGGTACAAATAATCAAGCACCACCCCAATTTTTACAATAAAAGGTAGAAAGACCAAGAAAATTGATAATCAAGTGTTATCTTTGAACATTTCTTGTCAACTCACCAACCGTTCACATAAACTGAAAGGATTCTTGTGATTTTATTTCCCTATAATCGACTCTCTTGCGATCTATTGCACAAAAAGATGAAAATTTAAAGAACTATTTTTAGCGACACTTTAGGAAAACAGAAAAATTAAGATCCAGTCTTGTTCACGTACACACCACCAGGGCAGCCCAACTATTGATGTGTCTTTGGCCACGTCTCATGCTTTGCTCTTCTTGCAAAAATTCTGACTTGATATCTTCATTTTGGTGTTCTATTAAAGAGAATTTCGTGTGTGAGCGAGAAGGTTTAATGATGCTGATTTCACTCGATATCTTCACTTGTTTAAATATCAAGACAATTCATCTGTGGTGATCATTTCCTATAATCTCATGACCTGCATGTGTTATAATACATTGATATGATAAGGAGTCATTTGATGCTAAGCACTGTTGGGACTTCACGGGTTAATCATACTAAAAGTACTGATAGCACAGTTTCGACAAGACGCCAGCAAAACCCCGGTGACATAGCTCCTTTACCTCTCTTGAGCGTGACATAGCTCCTTTAATTGTCTTGAGCCCTTTAAAGATCATGTAATAAGTGCCTTTGGCCACGGATGGTCAAGATGGAAACGGATTGCAACTTGAAAAAAAACGGGCCGCTTTTTTTTCAAGTTTTTCCCTGCTGTCTAGCAAAAACCATTATTAACTGATTACATTTCATTCTCCTTTAAGAATTCACTTTATTTATACTTGGAGTTCTCAGAAAACCATTTTGTAGATAAGAAAATGCTCTTAGTTTTCATTTAAGCAGAATTTTGACCCCCAAGACACAAAAATACCTGTGACATAGCCCCTTTAAGGTATGGAAGTAGTAACTTAAATAGGCTCCTTTTCTGATATACTTTATTGCTCTCACGTATAACTTCAGTGTTAAATAATCTGCTATCTGTTATAAGTCATCTTTCCACAAACCTCACTTGATGTTACTGTACATTCGTTTCTACTGTTTCTTATCATATTTACGTGACTATAGCATTCAAAATCACATTATTTCCCAATTTTATCCCTCAAAAACTAAACACGAACATTACAAACTGCAGCAAACATACATAGAAGTGATTTACCGTCAACTTGTTTTACAACGTGCACCCCAGGGACCAAGATTTGTTGTCTGTAATAGACAGCTCGTGTTAGCGGAAGTTATTTTAGTACATTTTTCTTTGCTTTGCTTGATTTCAAATGTTGTTCATAGTAACCGAGTTTCGGCAAGACAGGAGTTCATAGTATTTCTTACAAAACACATCCCACTATATAAAAAGGAAAGGTAAAATTGTCTCTCAAATCAAAACTACCCAACTGGATTTTATAGGCCAAGTTAACGCAGATCACCCCTAACCTTTAATTCAAAAACCTACTCCTAAATTAACTTATATGGCTGCACGTTTTGTCGTGATCTGTGTCACTGTTAATCGTTACGTGGTTGCAAACAGATAAAGGAGCCCCTTGGCAAAGGAGACTACTTCACTACCGCCAAGTTTCGATTCGCCATAAACACGGTCCACAAATGTTATCGGGACCTGAAAAAACAAACAAACAAAACAACAAATCCTTTAGCAGTGAAAAGCATAAGAACACGATTAACGAAGGTAGTGGCTAATGTGCAATCCAGTCCGGTAAGCAGACATACAAGGGAATAACAAAATCAGACGGCAGCTTTTTTGTCTTATCACGAATATGATTAAAGACCGAATTGAATGACACCAACCTGTCCTATTGGAAGGCGCACAATAACGCGTACTGCCCAGTTAACGCAGGCATGACGCGTACAAATATAGGATTCTGGTACCCAATCAGTTTCGAGAATTTTGTTATACACGTAGTTATGATAAATGGAACAAAATTTAAGCATTGCCTTTCATCTCTACAATACAGGGCATATGCCTAACTGAAAACATCTACGCGGCGTATTAAGTTAAGGCAATTTTTCTTAGAAACCTTACCGGCAGCTTTCACAAAAAGAAGGCTGGGTGGAAAAAACAGTGACAGTAAGGGGGAAGGGGGTGAAGGCAGTAAATTCACTATCCTTCCTTGCCAATCTGATGGAACCTTCACATGGCATACTGAAGTTAAGAATCTAGGCCTTTGTCAAGGCAGCCGCAAGAACAGCTATCTGCTTGAGTTAATAGATGGTAGTTTGCCAGTTCATGTTTCCCAAGTATTGTGATTTACACATCCCCACTTTTATTTGCCAAGACAAAGTTTGCAAACTTTGGTTTGCTGAGTAGGGACACCTTAAGAAAGAATGCCTGCGCATGTGCACGTAGCTCAATTTCTTGCCAACAGTTTGCCATTTGGAACTTGACTTGATTTCAACACGAATTCAACACGGACATGCCAACTTGTACTCCCAACACAAAATTGAAAACTTTCAGTTTGGCATGTAAAGGTGGTGCTATAAGAACAAAAGACCCTTATATTCAGGTCACTCACCTCCCCTATTGTGTAACCACACTGTCTTGCTCGCACAATCATCTCCATTTGGAAAATAAACCCTTTTGACACACAGGAGTCTACCAGATGTTCAAGAACTTCTTTCTTGTACAGTCTAATTAAGCAAAAATAATTTGTTATAACAACACTTAATCAGCATCTAAATATATACGTAAGTTGTAATTAACATTGAGCTCGAAGGGATAAAGCATCAAAATGATGAACACTAAACAGTTAGTGGAACAGGAGTGTCATTGACAAAACTGGTAAAAAAAACCGTGGATATTTGCAGTAGTGTAGCAGGGTGAAAGCTTCAAAAGTAAGCCTAAATTATCTGGAGCTTAGCTTTAACGTTTATTCAACTCAAACATGCCAAGGGAACTGTACTGCTTATGGTGTTACTGTCATCATCATCATCATCATCATCATCATCATCATCATCATCATCATCATCATCATCATCATCGTCATCGTCATCATCATCATCACCATCATCATCATCATCATCATCATCATCATCATCAGCAACATCTACTAAGGATATAGCTACCTTGTTTTTCTAGCCTATTATGGTTATTTAGGGAAGCTAGTACTTCCCATAAGTAAGTGTAAATGATTGTGCATACAGTATATGTGATCCATGCAAGAAATGAGACAGTGTGAATAAAGTTGTTGTTGAAATTATGAATATATGAAATTCATATATTTGAACTGCGGAATGAAGAAATAAGTAAGTAACTGCGAGGATCTTCTTTACTTAAAGTTGTTGTTGTTATTATTATTATGTCAATGCTGAGATATCATTTACGTGAGTTTTGTTTCTCAATCTCCAGTGCAATTTAACAATGCCAGGTTGTCCTGATTTTAATATCAATTAATTTTCATAGTCAGCCAATCCATTGGTTTACCTGAAACTGCCAGTCAGGTCAGATGCCCCGGGCCTGAGAAGAATCTGTGTCAGATAATTTGCTCCACGACTAGTGAAAACAAAAGGAAAGACAGTCTGAGTAAAACAACAGCATAAAACATGTATCATGCTCACATGTGGAGGCACGCTGGTCAAGTGACTGACTGGGTGAAGTACGGGAAAGGGGGAATATGGAAAATAAAATTACAAAAAAAAAGACTACCTAGGCAGTTCCTAAGGAAGCAACTGCAATGAACAAAACATTCCTTGCAGTGTTGAATGCAATTAGCCTTTGCGTAGCCATACCCCCCTCCTCACCAAGGAGAAAACAGGAAAGGGGTTCTTTCCTTCCCATTTTCTCCTTGGGTGGGGGGGAGGGGGGGTATGGCTACGCATAGGCTAGAATGCATTGATATACCTGACCGTTTACTTCTATTACAAATTTGTATATTTTTAATTTATTAATATTATTACAACTAATATTATAATTATATAATTTTTAGTTAGTCAAAGGCTCATCGGCAAAAGCTGTCACTTGTCACCCTCCTAAAATAAAGTCTATCTCTATATCTAATTATCTGTCCCTCTACTGTGCACATCAGAGTAAAGAACAAAATTTAAAAGATTGAAAAAAGGTCATGAATATATGTAGTACATGTACATGGAAAATTATACCTAATCAACTTTCTTCTCAAATCCCAGCCAAATACTCCTCCATCACCAATGTATCTTGTGCCTGACACAACATCAAAGTTACCTTCTTTCTGTTTCCTTTTAAAACCAATAAAGAGGTACATAAGATGATAAAGAGAATAAAATCAGTGAATAAAATAAACTGCACAAATAGACCTTTACATGACAAAATCTTCCATCTTGGAAATGGGGCAAACACAACAAAAAATAGAGTGTTTGCATGAGATGAAAGAACTGAAATCGCTTGCCAAATAAATTCAGTAACATTTGCAAACTGAGAAAATTATGAATATTTGGAGACTTTTAGAAGTTATCTTAAGTAAAGACATCAGTTAAAGTAAATATTTGTCACAGCAAACTAAACACATTTGTCAGTAGATTTTCCCCAAAGACCAATTTGACCAATTTTATAGGCAAAGAAAAAATACTGTTACATGCTTTCTAGCTAATCCATGTCCCCCTGGTTAAATATTGTAGCAATAAATACTTTATTTCATGTCAGAACTTAATGAAAACAAGCAAACACAAACCTGATAAATTCTGGGATAAACTTTGGCTGTTATAACATAATAAAAAAGACAATTTTCAGTTAAATTTAAATCAAACTACAAGAAGTACTGGGTCATGCTAAACACAAAGTGCTCTGAGTTGTCACATACAATATCACAAGAATTAAACAGTCTGTTGGAGGATTATTCTGTTTGCTATGTTTCAAAACTGTCAGAACAATTTATTTACCAATTTCTGCAGTTGAAATCAACTTGACTTACACGCTAAAATGAACTGCACTTAGGAACCACGAGGACAGTGTGGTTCTAGTAAAATATCCATACCCAGCCCAAGGAAGGTAATCATTGGAAATTCCAAGTGAAGCCTGGGGGAGTCTCAAAAGCCAAAAATTTTTAAAGGATCCTAGTCACCCACAGTGCTTTGCATGCATCAAGTGAGAAATCTGCCATTTTCTATGCCATCTAAAATCAGGATTTTTTCACAGTGAATTGAAATCTGGCTACATCCACACCAATACGGCCAGCTTGGGCCTTCATTTACTTTCTTGGCCTTAAAAAATTAATAGCAGTTACATGTGGCTGTTTATTTTGTGGTTGTTTGCTATTTTTCTCGTGAAATGTGAGAGACAACGCCAGGACTCTAAGTGGTTTATGCTCTCCTTCGCATGGCAGCACCAAAACAGTCAAGCTTAGGAAAGAAATCAGTATTGAACGACCTTCTTGGTTACCGCACTAGTCAAGCAAAAGATATCCAATAGATTGAAATAATGGTCAAGCTTATTCGCTGACATTTTACTTCATTATGGAGCGCGTCTTCAGGTTCTTCACGTGCTGAAATGTTTTGGTCTTTAAATGTGACGACGGGACTCGCTCTGCAGTGCTGGTAGTGACGCTAAAGCGAAAGCTTCAAAGCCTTTGATGCCTAAGAACAACACTTTGACTTTTTCCATAAGCTATAAATCCCTGGAATTGCAGAAAAGGAGGAGAAAGAATGGTTTGCGAACAGAAACTTTGTAAATCAGATCTGTTAGCCGCAGTCGACACCTTAGCCAGCTGCAGTACATTTTGTTTTCATGGCAATTTATGTATTTTGAAAATTGAAATGAATATCCATCCCGTGCGAGGATAACAAAGAAATAAAAGCTATTGATAAAAGAGTTTCTTCTATTTGAAAGGAATGTGAAATGTTCTCGCTTTATCTAGCACTAATTAAAACTAAATGCGGTTCAGGGCGATGATCACAGCGGCGTGATCGAGTGAGTTTTGGAAACATTTATGCCCTCGGTGCATTCGCCTTTTGTGTTTTGTGGCAATGGAAAAGTCAAGAATACCCAACTGAACAAGATTCCAAACCTTTATGATTCTAGATTCGCTTGTAAATCATATTCCGCGAGCGCTCGCTGAATATAGTTCGCTTTCGGGTAGCCGGTGGACTGGGAGGCTGGCCGGCTTACGAACACAAACATTCTTTGAGTCCTTGGTTTTTAGACAGCCGCCAAAATGCGCTGAAAATAATCGAAAGCCCTTTTACTGGCACTAAAATCAAAACCAAGCGAAGAAATTTCAGCTTCAGGCTACAATTTATATTTTTACCAGTTGAACTGATGACGTTTTGTCACGTTCGACAAGTAATTTGATCGCAAATTTCAGATCAAAACAATAACAAAGGTGCACCTGACTAGGATCCTTTAAAGGAAAGTATGAAGCTAAATTGGAATTTCCAGTGGGGTAGGGAAAGTCGAAATCAAAAGCCTTCCATGAGGTTGGGTATGGATATTTTCTGGGACAACAATACAAGAATTACCGTAACATAAAAATAATAAAAAAAATAAAAATATTATCAAGAAGACAACCTTCAGTATGAAGATTACCTGGTGCCAGTAAACCGATCACGGCAAAGGCTCAAGGTGAATATAGACAAATCACGAGTCAAGCCTCACTAAGGTGTATAATTATAATCGTGATATTTAATTTATATCGTGCAAATATCAGCACGTGCATATGATCAGAATTTTGACCCAGGTCCAAAGGTTGTCTACTTTAACATGAGATGGACTCTTATACAATAACATGCAAGCTAAGCTGTTAAAACTTACATGATGAGACAAATCTGCATCCATAATTATAATAAAATTTCCCCTTGCATGTTGCATCCCATGAACGTAGGCAGTACCTGTAACGAAAGTCTTTTTTTTTAGCCCTAAAGCATATGTGTATGACTTACAAGTGCATGCGTAACAGGGCGTTTAGCCAAGGGGCGCATAGCTAGCATTTAAAAAAACAACAACAACATTGCAAAAATGATTTAACAGGCAGTGTGGCCAAGTGGTAAGGGCGCTGGACTTGAAATCCGGAGGTCCTGGGTTCAAGTCCTGCTCTGACTGCTAGCTGGAGTTGTTTCACAACCAACCCATCTGCTGATATTCAACAAACAAACGCAGGTTCCTGTTGCATGTTACTCACCTAATCCAAGCTTTCTTGGTCTTGGTCTAAGTCGCTGGTGGAAAAATAGTGAGACAAGTTATTGAGCCCTCCCAATCCAAATAACAGCCCTCCCAATCCAAAAGTGCAATTTCCTTTTAAAGGAGGCATTCAAAATATAATATTCTTGGTCTGTATGCTATGCCATTGCCACCACATTGGAGATCAGCTGCTTCCTAGCTGTTTTTGCTAGTAAAGTCTCCAATATGGCCAACACACAATCATAGAGATTGGCTGGCTGCTTTTAAAGAAATATGTTTTTGATGGCTTTTTCACTAGTTAGAAAAATGAATGTATATAACGGGGATTAAATGAGCGGAACTCATTTGGGGGCTCATTTGGCTCAAGTCTGTCTTTCAAAAGAGCAGCAAACAAGCCAAACAAGTCAGCTCATTTGGTATACTGCTTGAAAATGCCCATGGAATCTTTACAAGTGAGGCCGACTCTGTTTTTGAATTCCATCAAATGCAAAACTATTAGCAAGAAATACAAAAATTAACGCTAGTCGAGGTATCTATGTATCTAAAAACTCGTCAAGACAAAATGAGATCGAGAAAGACGAGGATGATTCATGGAAACTTAACCGCCATTCAATAACTTACAATTATATCAGTTCCATATATATCCTCTAGCTGTTTTGCTGCCTCTTGTGTACCGTCTGGACTTCCATCGTCGATTATTATTATCTCATAATCATACCCACTATATTGAACAACAATCACAGAACGAAAGTCAATTTCAAAACATGCTCAATGAGACCATCAGAAACAAGCTAAAAGTACAAAAAGGCACACTTGATTGCTAGTGCAGGAAAAAGAAAGTTTTTTACCTTTCTGAAAAAGCTTTCGCAATCAGCCAAACGATAAGAGGAAGATTTTCTCTTTCATTATAAGTTGGCAACAAAATGGAGAATTTGTCCTTCTTATCCGCCATGTTGAATTTTTGACGTGGCAAGCAACGCCGCTGACCAGTTGCCCCAAGATCGCCGTCAAATTTCTGTAGGCACGCAATGCCTGCGCAGTTTAGTACAATCATGAACTCTCGTTTTGCGGGCACCTCGGTTAACAAAATGTCCCAATTGAAAATTCTCTGGAGAAATAAATGTTTCAGACTTTTGACTAAACAAACTACCACTGTTCATAACTCTTCATTATAATAGACAATTTCTTCGGCCCTGACGACAAAATTTTATTGTTCTAATTCTCGTAATAGCTGACATGGAACGTGCGAACAAAACTCAGAATTGAAATCATGACTTTGTCCCTTATTTTGTCATCGTCTTTGTCGCTTTTCCATTTACACTTCTTCGCGGAGGCCATCAATTGACAGTCCTCCTTTTTCCTTTCTCGCAAGTGCACGTTTGCAGTCTCTCTGCCATGAAGTTCGTAAAGACCCCCCCCCCCCCCACTTCCCTATAATATTTTCTCCTGCCGTACTGCGTAAATCTAATAAAATAACTGGAATTTCCAGCTTTGTGGCTAGCTCTGTTTAAGAACGATGACTGATAGTTCTCAAAACACCCATAAGTCCCATTGCATTTCTGGTTGCAAATACAGCCAAAGTAAACGTACATGCGCGTAGTTCCCCTGCTTTAAAACATTTTCAGGAATTTTTTCTCCCAGCTCGCTTTGTGGTCTGAATGCGAATTAAACCTGCTGCCAACCTCAGGGCCGTAGCTAGCATGAGGCAAGACGAGGCACTTGCCTCGTCTAGGTATTATGCCAAAACAAAAAAACCTGTTCAAAAAAATTATCTCTAAAAAGCATTTGCCATTGAGGGATAATTAATCCAACTAAGATGTGCGAAAAAGGCTTTAAAAAGGCTCAAGTGGTTTGCATTCCCGCTATCAGCTTCATTCAGGACGTAAGAGTGACAGGCTGTGACTACAGGCAGCTGATCCAAAGAGTCAAAACTTTTAGAGAATCATTGCCCACGTTTTCTTGAGCTACTTCGTAACACTTTTTGGCTTAAATTGCCCCCCCCCCCCCAAAAAAAAAAACAACAAAAAAACAAAACAATTAACTGGAAGATAATTTACCCTCGGTATTCTGTCTTGGAAAAAATACAATTCGACACAGACAGGGTTTTCATAAATCATCAATTCATAATTTAAAATAAAAGAATACAAAGCCAGTGCTAGTCAGGACGTTCACTTTTGTGATGGCTACTAAAAGAACCGTTTTTCTGGCTCGAAAGTTTTTCACCGGGCGGAGTTTCCGTAAAAGGTCTTTCTCTAGAACATCAATGCTGGTTACTAGTGATATGACGTTTTCTCTCAAGCCTCAGTGGAGTTCTACAGTTCGAAGCTGCAACTGAATTTGATAATCTTGAAGCAGCACGGTTTTTGCATGAGTTACCAGACATTGCTAACGAGGGAGCTGGAAGACGGGGGTGGGGGTGTATAACAGCAATGCGAAATTCGAGATAGCCATCTACTTGGTGGTTACCCCGGTAGCAGAGGGTTTTTTTTTAAATCTTGCCGCTTCTTTTTCGTATTTTTTTTACGACTGTCTTTACCGTTGTTGTTTTCTTCCACCGCGAGAAAAATCTCTGCCACGATACGATTCCTTTCCCTGTTGAACATGCTCTGTCGTTACCTCCAAATTTTTGGTGGTTTGTCGTGGAACATGATCTTAACACGTGGACAGATCACGCGGGTGAAACGTGATCACGTGAACAACCATGAATTTTTTTGTACTGAACGTGTTTTTGGAGTTCGGTTTAGAAACCCGTTCGCTTGCTAGATATCTGTACTTTTGATGGAGCATTAAAAGAGAGAGAGAAATTCAAGACATTGATCAACCGGTCACCATTGAACAGACCTGAAGTGACGCAAGAAAATCGAAAGTTTTTTGCTGCCAAAAGTAAATATATTGTTTATTTGAATAACATTTTTGGCTGAAAAAGCTTTCTGTCGATTATTCTGCGTGGTTTTAGTGATAAGCAATGCTTTGTCAACGCGGTCTAATTTGCATAAGCGGGTAGAAATTTGATGCACCAAAAACACGCTAATGTTGTCTACACGGTTCTCGCTTTCAGTGCTTTGTCTCTGGTGTCGATTACACATCTCGAGACGGAACGGCGGCTGATTTTTATTCTCACGTTTAGATCCGAAATCGATGGGCTATACTTCTTCATTCGTTTAATTCGAGGGCTAAAACAGCTCCGTTACTATGCTTTTTCGCCCGACTGCTCATACGTTTTCGCAGTTCACCCAAAATATTTGCTGCTGATTATACCTTCTTTAATGAACTGTCAATTTTGTGCTTGCATTGACGGCAAATGCGTTGTGATTCACTGGATCGAAGATCGTGTCCTAACACCTTTGTCAGTCCCTTACATGAGCGAACGTTGAAATATACCGCGACTTTCTCAGAGCTCTTCGGATGTGATTCCAAGTCACAGATCAGACAGTAATCGGAAGGATTTATAATTCTTGCAAGCACTCTCAAAACTTTTGTCGGGTTTCGGGTGACTTTAAAGGAGCTACGTCACGGATAACGCATCTTGAAAAAATTGGCAAGTTTTTCAAGTTTGTCATTCGTAATCCTTCTTAATCTCCTTCAGTCTTAACCATCCTTGTTTAGTTTTGGTTCATTATTACTTCTTCGGTGTTTTTCTACCTTAGAAAACTATTATTTTGAGGTTTCCTTCAATGAGAAAATAATTTTGTGAGATCAGAAAAATGAACGAAAACGTCGTGACATAGTTCCTTTAAACATTTTGTGGGAAATTTTTTGGGCGAAAAACGATGCATCACATTGATCACAAGAATCCACCATTGCTGTTCACTGTATGAAAAACCCCGCGAAAAAACTTTTTCCGCGCTGTGTAGTTTGATTGACAGGCGGGTTTTCATTTGGCCAATCACAGACAAGACACGTGTTTTAAGTTAGTCGTTTCCATAGTAACGACAAACCATGCTCAACAGGGAATGGAATCGTATCGTGGCAGAGGCTTTTCTCGCAGTGGAAGAAAAAAACAACGGTAAAGACAGCCACAAAAGACCACGAAAAAGAAGCGGCAAGATAAACAACCTCTGCTAGCAAGGTACCTGGTGCCAGTATTACATGCCCTAATAGTGGGTATAAAAAATGTTAAAAGCACTAAAAAAATCTGCCGATTTACACTTGGATTGGATTGGATTTTGAAGAAAAATCTGACGAAAAAATGCTGAAAATAGCATTTCAGAGGGAATAGATTTAAAAATTTTCCTGGGGAGCATGCCCCAGACCCCACAAGAAGCTCGCGCCTTTCAGGGCGCTTGCGACACTTGCCTCGTCTGTTCTGAAAGTCTGGCTACGGCCTTGAACCTGCTGTAAAAACCTGCGTGGTTGGTTATAGACTTACCACGGTAATGTGGTCTGCTTTTGGGCTCAGTTACGAATACTTTTTGACGTACTCAATATTAGTGGGACGAATATGTTTTAAGCACTTCTCAACTACATACAAACACATCTTGAATATAACAAAAGCTGTATAGACAATATGTGTTTATCGATAGAACAGATGAACGGCAAGAACAGCCCGTATTCCTGTGTGAGTTGAACATGATCAGCTTAAGAACAGTGTACAACTTTACTGGAGGGACCGAGTGTGTAAATAAGTGACAGTTTTGCACTCTGTAATATTCTGCACAAGATTAAACAGGGTTGTAAAACACAGATTACCTCTCCCCGGTTACCGGTTCTTGTTTTCATAGTATTTCGTGGTATTTTGTTGTTGCTGCAACAACAACAACGTTCTCACGATATTGCAGTTGTGGTTGTCATTTCGGCAAATTATTGTACCTCCGCGTTCACACGCACATGTGATGGCAGACTGATCGCAAAAATTTAAAAAGACGGAGGCTACGACAAGAGAGAATAGTAAATCACAGTGGTCGGTTAAGAGGTTCCTCTCTTGTTTTCCAACCTTTGGGTGACCTTTGGTGTTCAAGCGTACGTTCTCGAAAGCCTCGAAAGCTTTCGGGCCGATTTCAGGTAATTTTGGGAACGACAATTCACACTGTGTGTTGTAAACAAAGAATTTTCCAAAGATTAAACTTTGCTATAAATTAAACATTTCTTATCAGCTTTGTAGAATGCCGAGTTGTTCATGTTTTTACTCGATTATGGCTCGTAGTTTTAACTTTTTACAAGTGACCTTTCTGGGCCGCAAAGTTTCCGGGGCTTTCGAGAAGCGGTTCCTAAGACATAAAAAGGGTCACATACGTGTATACCAAGAAAATGCATGTTACTGGTTGAATTCGACGACATTTGCTGTCGCTTATCCTTATTATCGAGGGTGTCACCCGGTCAAATCTAGCTGAATCTCATCGTGTCTCATCTATTTACGTACACCTCAAAAACCTTATCGAGCGGCACAGCAGTTCACATCTGAATAAATAATTTCATCAAATATTCTAACAAGCGCATTTTGCCTCTTTGTGCCACCGGTTTCTCAGAATCAATATTTACTACCCTAAGTAAGGCCGCCTACGAAGGGAAAGGCGGCTACACGCAGACTGATATGTGCTGATTTAGAGCTTAAAAAATGAAGAGATTTCTAAAGCCTCGTTTCCATGTAGTACGATTCATACGGACTTAGGCTTTTTAATAATGGCAGGTTTCTAATGTTGCGATTTTGTCCGCGTCTTTTTATTTTATGTTATTTTATTTACAAATGTGGACTCATTCCCAATTAGCCTAATCAGGCTGAATGAATCGTACGTAGCGTGCATTGAGCTCGTACGTCGCTCCGGAACTTTTAGCACAAATTGCTCCGGAAGCCAAGAGTTTCATTGTGACAATGAAATGCATTTTATTTGAAAAACACATTCTACTTGTTTTTAACAAAGCTGAATTTTTTCACGTCCAATAAAATAATTGGAATAAGATGCGATTTGTGTCCGGCTACAAGAAACTCAGGCTTCGTCAAAATCGTAAATTTTATTCATATTTTCTTCAATAGTTGATAGAAATAACGCAGGAATCAACACTATATCAAGGAAGAAGTAAATTATGATAATATCGAACTCTGAAAAAGTCAAAGAAGTGAGTCAGGCTTCCAAACTTGTAAATAATGTAATATATTTAACTGACTTTAACACTTAATTTAAAACAAAAGCCGGGCTTTTTGTTGAATTCACATCTTTAATAAATAAAATTCTCTATCTCACAAACACCTTGAACTTCACAATTATATAACTTTCTTGAGTTCATATTAAAAACCGTCACTATTATAGTTTTTAAGATTCTTGTTTCAGTTTAGCGTTCAAGACTATTCCACTGACATAAACAGGAAAGCAAAACTCAGAATAATGACGTAGATATCTACCATAAAGTTGTCGGTTTATCAGTCAAAGTTCAATATTGTCAGACAGATATTGAATACAGAGAAGCCAAGCATCCTTAACGTAAACACAAGGTTCTTGATCACTTGAACGCGTAACAGCAACCGTATATAGTGCTCATGTAAAAACTTAAGTTTTTAGCTGATTTTTTTTCTGTCCCGCTGTTTTGTTAGTTTTTCACACGTTTGAAAAACATCGCAGTTTTGGACATCAACAGCAGTATGTAAAAAGGCGTCATGCGTTTCCTCATATTTACCGTCCAATTTTTCGGTAGCACTTCGTTGAAGAAATCCACACAGTGTTGTATTACTCCCAGAAGTTTTCAACCTTCCGTTAAGTTCTTGCAAAGATGTATACAACACAAGCTCGAAGTATTTTCCTTCGACAGCTCCATCTGTTAAAATCCCTTTGATGATAGTCCGCCCTTCTCTCGCAAGTGCATGTCCTTGAAAGGGCTCACTAACTCTATTACCCATGTGTTGAACAATCTCGCACCTACTTGATCCAAAAAATGGAATTTTGCCGCGCTGCGGGCTTATAATCCAGTACCGCGTAGACGAGGGCGGTTGAGACTCGCAAGGCACAAGGAGAATTTTAACCGGAGTTTTGCTGTGCAAATCCAGACACGCTCCCATTGTTGTATTCAAATCGCTGTAGTCCTTTGTGTTGTTTTGCTTTCTTCTTCGGCGCTTTTGACAAGTAGTATCGGTTATCGCCCGGAAAAAACTTTTCATAATGCCACCTGCCAGCAGACGAGTTTTTCACGCGGTAAGTGCCTGTTACCTGAAGCTGTTCCGTACCAAAATCGGCTTTCCTGTTGAAGAGAGGAAGAACTGAATTAAATACAGTTTCAGATCTTTTAGATAAACTCTTATTATAATTATAATTTTGAGTGTTACGAGTTTTCCAGTCTAATATTAATCCGCGATCACGTTCACGATGCAGAAACTTCGAGAAAGTCAGACAATGGAGGAATAATGTGCGTAAAAACCTCTTACAGCAATCGATTTCTACAGGTTTAAAACATGACGGTATTGGTTTTGTGTACAACTACCCTTTATTTTGTTGCCTAAACATTTAACTAAAGTTGCTCGAATAAAAATAGCAGCCATTTTGATGAAAACTTCTTATAACGATCGAGTAGATTCTTAGAATCTCAGAACAGTTTCTAGAGGCAAAATACAGGAAACAAATAAATTATTTGTTGATTTGAAATGAATTTAGCCTTGAGAGCCCTCAAAGCAGGGATGCTCTTCATAAAAGAAATTTCAGCTGACAAATTGCAGTATAGTTGTAGTCAGTCGCAAGGCGACATTTCGGACACTGGTGCACTGAATTTCGAAATTTGTCATCAAAGTTCTTTAAATTTTAGTGTCTCGTTTAGAGTGGCTATTTCTGAATAAATTCATCAATGAACTACCTGACAGACTCTCGTCCTCAAAATATAGATCGAATCTCTCTTGAAACAACAAAGTGCCGATAAAATTAATTCAAAAAACATCTCACTTACTCTTTAGGATCTCTCAACCGATTGTATTTCTTCCATCCACTTATTGCTACGCATAAACCGACGCGGCTAAGTCCTCCAGCCATACACAATTTGAACCTTGGAAATTTGAATATAACTACTTTCTAGTTCTACCATCTGTCACTGTTAGTTCTGCATCTTAAGCATTTTTTAATGCAAATGAACCTTTGTAGAGTCTTAGCCGGAACTGACTCATGTACTGAAGACAATTGAGTTATGGCTAAAGTGCAAATCAATCAGTGAACGCGTGTCTGGGCGGAAACGCGCTTTTATCTTCACGACAGAACTAGCGAAACTCTATCTTTTCCGGCCAAATACGCACTTTTTTGTCTTCAAAATGCTAAATGAACTACACAAATGACAGATTTCTGAAAGCCAAACTAAATTAGAGTAAATAGTTTCTTGCAGCGGGAAGTGCAAAACTATTATATGTACGTACGTGTACAAAAAAAGATTAATGGACGGTAGCAATTAATTTGCAAATGTCACTCAGTAGTTTTTATTACGTTAATTTTTGTAAGCATAAGAATATTAAATTGTTTTTTAAAAGAATGTTTCAAGGACAATTTTTAGATCTTTACAACATTTAAGGACAATCAGCACATTGTATTTTTTTACTGGTCCCTAGCGAGGAAAGATTTCGTTTCAGCTTTCGTCATGACGTAGTTTTGTGGGCCCCATTTGCGTAAGATGTGCTGAACCTATAAATTTTCACTCATTTTCCCCAGAATTGATTACCAATATTGTCTTATTTTTTTTTCTTAACAATGCAGATAATATAATCTGTTTTGATAATTTGCGTACGCGTCACCTAGTTTGAAAAAAAGGTATTTCAAACAGAGGTTTGCATATTTAGTTACGCATTTCCATTCAAATCAGTTGCATTTAACACCAGTTCCAGTGAAGGCTCAAAGTAATTCACCAACACCAAAATCACATGAGATGTCTCGGTAGGTCAGAGACACGTAAGAAAGGCCGAAATCACTCTTACTCACTTACTGACTGATGCATGTACGCAAACTGAAATGTATTCGAGACCGATCACACGTCCGTCCCAGGAACATGTCGTAGCGCAATTTTGTCGACATAACGTGTCTCATGAAGCAAAACCTGTTGATCGAACTTCGTTGATGTCCAGAACTTCGTTGGTGGGGGGTACTCCCCTACAAAACCCTATACGGATAGATGTGCCCCCCAACGGGGTCGGGATTTTTGGACTGCTGATCTAGAGCAAGGTAGCCATATCCCAAACGTTTTCTAGAACGAGGAGTAATACGGCAAGTGCATGGAAGCTTCAAAATGTCAGCAGCGATTTTAAATTATTCATAGAGAATTTGCTGAGAAAATGTTTTGTTGGATCGATCATTCATATCGCGAGCTAACTGTCAAACAGCCGGGAAATGACTTTACTAACAGGGGATATTGAAACTTAGTGTTATCTAGAACAGGGGGTCCACATTTAGGGTCCTGGGCCCTACACACCACCCTACTCGAGCACCCCCGGGAGGAGCTTGTGTATTGAACGTGCTGCGTTTGTCACTGATTCATCTCGTTACGACCAGCTTAATCCCTGCTACACGAAATTATCAGTATTATTTGCAAATCAAGGTGTAGATCGATATGACCTACCCGTGAATACTACTCAGCTGTATCTCTGCAGTAGAACTGCAAGAAACGAGTATGACCCTGCAGCTCACCTAAAAAGCACGGGCTTGTACGTTTTTGTCCTTTTTTTCTACCTAAAGTAAAACATTGAAAAGCGAAAAATTCCCAGATTTGAGTTTGGAAAATACTAAAAACGAACACTACTTAACACACCTCCAACAGCCTTCATTTGTATGGTCATACACGTAGCACTAGAGAGTCAGCTATCCGATGGCTTATAATCTGAGTACCAAGTCACCTTGAGGAAAGCTACTTTTCGCCGAGAGCAGAGCGCTCACTACCTTAAAAACAAGGTGTAATTTCACCTTTTATTATTGTGTTTGAATGAATGAATGAATGAATGAATGAATGAATGAATGAATGAATGAATGAATGAATGAATGAATAATGAATGAATAACTTTATTTAAGTGTCAGGGTGGGTATTTAGCTTGTGACAGCTAACTGGGGACACTCTACTACTTAAAATAAATTAAAATTTACAATATACATTGGTCAGATTGAGAGAATTAACGTAATATATCGATATAGTCTTTTTTTTTTTGTATACCATTGCATTCATATAAACTACTGGTTTTATTTTTGTAATTCCAAGAGCGTTATCAATTCAAGCCATGAATGTAAAGTTAACTGTGGTTAACTGTGAAGCCACGTGGAAACTTTGGGCAAGACAAAAAAAGAAGAAAAAGAAAAATAGACCTATATACTGTATTGCAGCCTCATGATCATCATCTGCAGGCACATGACCCGTTTTTAAAAGTTGTTTTCGCAATTAGGGTCAGGTTTCAAGTCAGGTCACGTCCGCCGGTACAATAAACACATTTCCCTCCGCAATATAAAAACGTGACCGATTTGTTTTGTTTTTAGTAGTTGTCTATATAGGACCTTCGTGTAAGCTGCCAGGAATGTTTGGACATCCCTTGGCAGAGATATACATGTAAAGACATATACAGCTTCCCCTTCATATAAACTCGAATCTAAGTTCTAGCACTGACTTCCGCGGGGCGTTAATTTGAGAAACTGGTTACCATTTTTCGCGATAAAAACCTATTTCATTATTAGATCTGAATGAGAAAATCAGTCAGGTTAATTCACAAAAAACTACTTCTATTTGTATCCAATGTTGGTTTTCGTACTGGTTATATGCGAGTTGGTTCTATGGACGTGTGAGAATTTTTATTCACATCTGGCCCCAGTTGTTCAAAAGTTGGATAGCGCTATCCACCGGATAAATCACTATCCAGTGGATAAGCATTAGGGAAACCAATTGCGTTATCCAGTGGACAGAGATTTATCCGGTGGATAGCGCTATCCAACTTTTGAACAACTGGGGCCTGTAGGCTAATGAGTCAGCTTATATCCTTTCAATTCCGAAACTCACAGATCGATGACCTATATTTTATAACGTAAACAATACGTGCCTTTGCTCAAAGTACATCACAATAAGTAGCTCGGCTCTTAATTTTCATCATTAAAATAGGCGCAATGTCAATTCGAAATTCGAAAACACTTTGAAAGTTGTGAAAATACAAGAAATGGCTTTCATTATCAAGACCGCAGTAAACAAAATTATCACATCAACGGTTTGTTAGCTGATTTCCGCCGATCTTCTTAGTTGCTGGGCCGACTAGTATATGGGTTTATCTACGGTACGATAAAATCTTGTGTATGACGAAAAATCAGTTGGTTTGCCGATAGGACTAAATGATTTCATACAAGCGAAATGAGGGAATTCGGCGTTATAACAGTTTTGATATATGTAGATACAGGTCAGATAAAGGAAATTCTTCAGCATGCATAATGAGATATGACGATACCCAAATTCTGACACAGAAATATGAAATCTTAACTTAGATTTACTGTCTAGGTCGTACATCAACGTAAGAACAACTACAATATGTCAACTCTTAACTTGTTTTGTAACTGAAGATGAATTCTTACCAGGGTTTAGTCGCAGCAAACACCACACAGTCGTCTCGGATTTTGTTTGGGATTCTTAGCAATCTTTTGTTTAGCTTCAAATCGGAACAATCTTATCCCTTTGCCCAAACTGAACACACTTACCACTGTAACCTCAGATTTGATTGGGCGAGCACTTGTAAGATGGTTTATCTTATAAAATCCTCTCTGATCGAAGTTCACGAACTCATTTTCCTTTGCTTTCAGCGATCTAATGACTAAGTGCTATTACGCAGCACGCAGTAGAGAAGAAAAGAAATTTGATTCTTCTCGGAACAGGTGTGTATTCTGATTTCCTGCGGTTTGGGTATTCAATTAACCATTTTATTTCAAAGAATGCCCAAAAACATCACTCTGAAGAAGAAAGAAAATCCCAAATTTAGTACTGCAGAGTAAACAGCACTAAAATAGCTTTCATTTAAATCTCTTCCATCACTTCAGGAATTTATGAACAAATTCAAGACTTACAATATAACCGAGACATGTGAATCACGCTTTGGTCATGGCTCTCTGGCTCAACTTGACCTAAGCAAGAAAACTCACGGATGGGGTTAACTAACTGTTAAAAGAAAGGCTCTGTTTCTGATAGTCTTCTATTGTACTGCTTCTTCCAGTCGCTTTCGATCAGCCAGATTCACGCGAATTGCTAGATGATGCTTTATCAGGTGTGAGGAACTAAGAAGAAAGGAAGTACGTCAGTCAAAATTTGAGAAGCTGGGCATTGAAAAATAAACGTTTTTGAGTGCCATCCAACCAATTGTGGCACACCACTGCATACCGTGCCTGTGCGGTTTTGTTGGTGTGTCAAAGTTGATGACAGGAAAGCTTAAAATGTTGACAAATATCTACTGATCATTGCTATTTATCGATCGGAACAAAAGAGGTTGATTATCTCAAAACGGACAATTACCTCCTCTTACAAAGCCGGAAGCTAGAATAGCAATGTCCTGAAAAGTTTGTCTTGACAGGAAAGCGGTAAAAACCTAATTAAAAGGATTTTTATTTACGCCAAAGCTAGCAGCTGACATATAAACTTCTTGATTTGAGAGGGAAACGGAATGAGATAGGACAGGGATCCTAAAAGCAACTGAAGCACCTTAAGGGAATAATAAAGCTTTCGCGCCAAACATATCGGCGTTTCACTGAAATTTGAAACTTAGAGAAACAAAATAGCCGAATATTTTCTGACGCAGTAAAAGAAACGGTCGTGTGTGGCCAGTGTCTATACACAGAACTTGGTCGGAACTTGGAACTTAGTCATCATCGTTTTGCTTTCAAGAGCATGCTCATTTCCATGCCGTATACCGGGAGGGGGAAATATCAAAAGTGGCAGGGAAACTCTCCGTGGACAAGATAAACAGCTGTCAATAAAACAAGCACAAGTGCGTAATTCCAACTTCCGAGATCTGAGATTGCAGTTTACACGGCTGGGCACGACCAAACCAACCAAACCACAAGCCGTAAATTTCCTGTTACGAAATATTTGATTCCAGCGTAAGCTGACTGATACAAACCCGTTTCCTACTCAGCGTCCGGTAGTCTCCCTCGCGGCCGTTTTTAGTGTCGTTGTGGAGGAGCGATGCGTGTCGATACTTAAAACGGCTGCGAGGGAGACTAAGCGTCCGGGGACTGTACTCTCTATATAATGATATGGAATGCGTAACATTTCCATAAAAATTAGTAAAGCAAAAGGTAAGAGTATGGACCCCATGGCGGAGCCTCCCAGCACCAAACTTACACCCCTCCCCGCCGGTGTCAGTGTGCTGGCTCTAACTATGAGGAATGATAGTCACAATTGTTTTCCAAACACTGACGGCTAAGCCAAATGAATATAAAACCATGTAAACAAATGAAAAATTACCTAATTAGACCATAGCTTCCTGTTCGGTTCCACTCCGTTACAAACTTGTTGTAAAACGACATGACATCTGCAGTGGCTACTGGAGGGACCGCTCTCCGTGAAACAAAACATGCGATGCAGGATCAACTAGAAATTTCCAACGATTCCTTTGGTGTAATTTTACACGTGTTTGCTAAGTCATTTTGCTCACCGTCGATTTGCCCTGAACCGTAAACCTGAGGTTGTTTCGCCCCGCATTTCAAAACGACTGAACTTCTATATTCCCCTCGAACATTTGCCTGTCCCTGGTGTAGCCGGACACAAGGTCTTTTTCCCATTCCGCGTGTAGTCATGCACATGATGTAGTATCTAGCCTGCGTACAGCCGACCACTCTCCTCCAGAAAATCTTGAAGAGAAGGGGGTACTCAGATATTGTGGCGAAGGAGAGGTGCTAAGACTCTTTGGGGGTTTGAAAATGGAGATTTCGGCTCTTTTTGTGGGTTAGATATTTTCTGGTAAGCTGATCTTGGATCAGGATAGGATATTTTTAGTGTGGGCAAAAAGCGGAGCGTACGTACGGATTCTCAGTTGCACACTAAAAGAAGAAAGGTGGATGCATAAATTTCTCTGACTCTTTAATTTTTTTTATTTTTATCTTATGTGGATAAAATGTGGATAAAAAGGACTTTTGAAGGTTACGTTCTAAGACGTTAAACTTTTTTTTTTTGGAGGGGGGGGGGGCAGTTTTAATCTAATGGGGCTCGTTCAAGGTTAGAATGTTATGGTGATCGTGCTTTTTTCTGCATGTTTGTGCTCCTAAACTGTGCAACAAACTTCCTGAGCACATAAAATGTAGATCAAATCCGTCTGCGTACTTTTAAGAGCAGTCTGAAAACTTACCTTTTTAAGTGCTATTTTTATCTATAGTTTTGTTTTATTATTTACCACAGTGAAGCGCCTTAGAGCTTCAGGATAAGGCGCTATAGAAATGTTCATTATTATTATTATTATTATTATTATTATTATTATTATTATTATTATTATTATTATTATTATTATTATTATTATTATTATTATTACCGCCACCACCCTACGGGAGAGCAGGCGGCTGTAGGGTCGCTGTAAGCAAGCCGAGTATCCGCGAAGCAAGCGATAATTCTGACGCTTGTGATTTGTCCTAAGCCCTCTTCAACCGAACTTTGAGGAAAAAAAAGAAAAGAAAAAGAAATCTTACTGACCCGTAATCCAAGCAGCTTTTAATTCAGTTCCGGCCCGATACGTATAAGAGATTTGCCGTGGGCACACTGCAGCATTGATTCTATTTCCTAGTCCGTTCTTCTTAAAAGTCACTTTTGAAAACTTCACTTTGATTTGGGCACTTAGCTTTTTGAGTCTAGGGGTCGTATTTCAATAGAAAAAGGATCGAAAACGGGTGAGTCTCCACCGCCCAACGTCCCCTTTCGTCCTTTTCTGCTTGCGCCGTTATTATGCCAGCCAGCGGATATTCCTTGCAAGTTACCCACAAAGCGTTGCGACTCACGCTACATCCGGGAGCTTGTACAAACTTCGTCCTTTCTCGCCGATTCCAAAATGGTGAGTCCACGTGTGACAACATAGCGAAATATTCGACGAAATTACCCTGCTGAATAATGTCTAACTGTGCTCATATTTTCTGGATGAATCCTTCAGGTGTACAAGCGTTTTGTGGAAATTGGCCGTGTCGCCCTGATCAACTCCGGACCCGACGAGGGGAAACTATGTGTCATCGTTGATGTGGTGGATCAAAATCGAGTAAGTAGCGTGTAAAATTATTTCTTGGCTTTTACCTGTTGAAACAAGTTATCGTGAAAACGTTTGATGCACTTAGAGTATGCTGTCGTGTAGAATTTTGAAAACAGATGTGGTTTGTTAGGTCGTTGTGGTTATAAATAATTATTAGGGTTGTAAACTGTTAAATTTTTAGGCTAGTAAGCTTATTTATTAAAAGCTTGGAAGACTGTAGTACATGTAAGATCAGATCACTTCAGTTTGTAGTAAAGGCACTAAATGACATTTTAATGCCATATCACGTACCTTATGTATCACTGGTTATTGCTGTTGAATGTGATATAAATTTAAAGTACACTGTATATTGTAAAGCCAATTTGTAGGAAGTTGCTTCTGTGTGATGTACCTAAATTGATCACACCAACTCAAGCTAAGAAAGCCCAGTTCAGACGCCCTACCTCTCGTGTAAGGGTACCAAGTCGTACGTAGTTATTAGCAGTGTTACAGTGTCCAAATCAGTTTTTTCGACAGATTTCAATTAGGCAAGGCAAAATCTCAAGGTACAGCAAACCTTGCTGCTTAATACGGCCTCAGAGCGAAACTTTATTTGGTACGGCACGTGAAAGGTATGGCATCTGAACTGGGCCTAAGCTTAATTAAGTTGACTCAGACTGCATGCTGCTATGGTAGTCCCCATTAAATGTTTCACTTCTCATCACCCTCTCTCTCTCTTGTAAAAGTGGGTCAGTTGGTCAGTTAGAAGGAAAGACAGAGAAAAGAAACATCAACAAATAAATGAATAATACATACCAAGTGAGCCTTGATTATATCTTCCTCATACTTGCGATTTTGAAACAAGCCACCATCCCTCTAAAATGTCTTCCAAGACGTTGTTATTAGGGGCTGTTTTAGATGTCAGAGTCACTTTCAAATTTGTTCTCTCTAACCAGTACGCCCAACTTCATGGCCATAAAGCACTGTGGCTGACTAGCCAGGATCCTTATGCTGAACAGAGGTTTCTTTCTTTTTTTTTAACAGGCCCTGATCGATGGACCCTGCACCAATGTCTGCCGCAAGGCCCTGAACTTCAAGCACCTTTCGCTTACCGACTTCAAGGTCAAAGTAGGTCGATCGGCCAAAACTGGCCCAGTCAAAAAGGCCTTTGAGAAGGGAGAGATCCTCGAAAAGTGGGAGAAGACTGGCTGGGCCAAGAAACTTGCCACAAGAAAGAAGCGAACAACTCTTACCGACTTTGATCGCTTCAAACTTAAGCTGGCTAAGCAGAAGGTAGGCCTTGAAATTTTTTTTTAAAACAATTGACTTTTGCAGTATTTCATGGAGTAACAAGAGGGGTAAAAATTGTTTTTTAAGTCAGCTCAAAGTTGACTAACAGAAGCCTGATAGCACAGGATACCTAAGAAACTGGCTTGGGTACTTTACGTTTCCCATGCTAAGTGGCAAATTTCTCTGCTTTAAGTTACTTAGAATGTTACCCAAGCGTTAACCTCGTCTGCTTCACAAGTGTGGTCACTTGTAGTCAAGAATTATGCTGTCTCTCAGACTATGTCATTGGCAAAATTTTTATGTGTAGAAGATGACAAACTTGTGAAATAGAAATCTGTCTGGCGGAAGACCATCCTCATAAGCATGCTGAAACTGTCTCAAAATCATGTCTAACTTTAAAAAAAAAAAAACCTGTCCTGGACTACCCAAATGTGTACTTAGGACTTCAGGACAGTTTTCTAAGACAAGGTTTTTGTCTGATTGTATAATTTTAGTCAGCAAAGTAGACAGATGAATTTGGTACGGGAGCCTTATCCCTTGCCTGATTCATTTATTTTTTTTTGATGTAGTTGACAAGTTTTCCATCTTGAGATGATTTTCAGGCCAAAGATGGTTTTCCACCTCTAATAGGCATTCAGTAACATTTCAGCTGCTCATTTCCAACAAAATCCCAGCAGTAATCAGACATAATGTCTGGACAAGTGTTTTTAAGACCTCTAAGTTAGACCTCTAAGTGTCATTTTGCAGGTGAATAAAAATCTACCTTGACCATTTTATTGTACTGACACTTTTGTCATGAAGTGTTGATAAAAACTCTAACTGTATTATTAGTGTGCATTAGTAACCGTGGATGAAATGTTTGCATAGTTATAAAAGGAAGTAATCTTTGACATTAGCAATGTCCAACCACTGTTGTTTTGTCTGAACAAAATGGCAACTTGGTGCAATAACATGTCCCTTCAAGAAAGAAAACTTATTTGCAACCTTGCAATATCTGTAATGCAATTAAACTTGCAGTCTGTGTTGTTATTGCTGCTCTTGATGAATTCATGACCACTGGTAATGAATCAAGTTTGAAAAATGTGAGTTTGTTCACAATTTTAACAGACAATTGCTAGAAGCTTATCACCAACATTAATGTTTTTAGCCATGTTTAAATGGGGAAAATAGAATGGGGAGAGAGAATTATCAGTAAGTTGATGAAATTTTGTTTTCTTTTTCCTTGACAGAAAAACCGAGTGGTCAAGGCTGAACTGAAGAAGTTGCGAAAAGAGGCCAAGCTGTAATCTTGCTGTTAAGATTCAAATAAATTTCTTTTTTGTTTGAGAGGATGCTCATTATCTTTTATTCAGGGGCTGGGCAAAAACTGCTTTGAAGTAAATTGGAGGAGTTGTAGTCTAAGAGTCCTGCAAAAAAAGTGTTGGTTATACTTTATTTAAGCAATATACCACACATTTCTATGGTTTATTGACTCAATAAACCAGGCGGGATACTGGAAGAACACGAGAAGAGATTATAAGTTACAAACCAAAGGCGAGTGTTTTACAAGCTTTTCGAGTGTTATTTCAACATCCCAAGTGGTTTTTTGAGCCAATAAACCATAGAAATATGTGCTAGTTTGCTTTTATATAATAACTACATTTTCCATGTGGTTTACTGGTGTAATAATCAATAGGTATTGACTAATCACAGCACGTGCATTATCTTCAGTTATTGTATAATAAGCTCATACAAAAGGAGGACTGTGCAATATCCATTATAGTGCACATTCTGTAAAGTTAGGATCTACAAAGAACAAGGACAAAGAGACCAAAGGATTCAGGCCAAGTTTTCATGGTTGTTGGTAATACACTGAATTGGACCAATTTGGTTCCTGTAAGTTTTTTGTAGTAGCTAGGCCTCTCATTTACCAAGAACCCTGCTATTTTTATGACCTATTCAGGAAAAGTTTTGCACCTGTAATACAGCAGGCCCAATTTTGGACCCAAACCAGTTTTGAATCTGTACTTGTACATTGTGGGTACACTTTGGTGAGGATTGGTGGACATTTGTGGCACAACTGTGCAATTGTTGAAGTTGTTCAGGTGTTGTAACTTTGTTGTTTGGAACTGTACAAATTTGCATCTGTACAGTAATTTGGATCCAAGCAAGTTTTGTACATGTACATGTAAGTAATGCAGGGATGTACACCATGCAAAATTTGGACTTAATACAAACAGAAATTGTTACCCAATTAGGTATGCTTGCTTCCATTTGGCTAGCCATGTACACTCTTGTAAACAAAGTTGATCATGACAGCCTTTACTGTGCAATGCAAAATTGCGTGACCATCTTGAATTAATATCCTCCTTGGTAAGGTCTCGGTCAAACAGATTCAACATCATCCAGCACTCTTAACCCTTTAAGCCTGATAATTACATAAAAATGCATGTTCTCCTCACTGATCTCCTTACATTTCTTATGGAACTGGTAAGGAGAAAATGTCTAAATATCAGGACATCCTTGGTGATCACGTTCTTTATTTGCATCACTTGAATGTTGGAACAAGTATTGATAATGTAAAGAGAAATTTCATTTTTGTCACTGTTAGGCTTAAAGGATTAAGAGGTTGGTTGGAATAAGCCAATTCAGTTAACCCATATTAACCAATATGAATGTTTGATGGCACCAACACATTTCAATGTCACCCAACATGCTTCAGAACAATTTAAAAGGGTGTCCAAATGCAGATTTCAACAATGTTGAACAGGGTGGTTGCCCATCTCTATGTCAAGTGAAAGCGAGGGTTCCCAGGAAATAACCTGGATTTTTTACATTTTTACCATTTTTCAAGGAATAGGGTCCTTTCGATATTCTCGAACGCGCGTCCAAGAATATCAAAAGGACCCTATTACTTCAGCTGGTTTTACTTTAATATTGTGCTCCTTTCAATTCTACCAGGTTCAAGAATGACATAGGCTCTTCACCATCACAATGTAGCTGTTTAAAAAGCATAATTAAACAAGCTAGTAACAGAAAAGCTCATACTGTTATTTGTTACTTTGCTACCAGTGTGGCAGGTGCTGAAAGGGGAAGGAAGGAGGGGGGATCCACTATATCTCCTCCCCCTGCATGCTCGCTCATGAAACTCCCTTCTTCCCCTTTCTTTCTAGTAAGAAAGGAATTGTGTGAAGGTAAATTTATTCCCAAGGGCAATTTTAACACCTGCTTACCACGTTTCTCTTTTTCCTGGACATGACCATGCTCAAGACGAGCTTTCTGGTAAGTATATATATGCGTTATTCATCATTACTTTTAAACCACTGGCAGCTGGGCAGCCAAAAGTGGCAAGATGCAAGTTCAACTAAAAAAGATTATATTTTGATATGTTTTATTGGACTAGGTATCATTGCCATGGCAACACAGCTGGTAGTAAACCAGCATTAAATAATGAGTTGATTTATTTTCAAAAAACCCAGTCGTTAGATTTTTCCATCATTTGTCTCGAGAAAACTCACAAAAATACTGGCCTATTGACACTGGTCTCGTGAAATTTTGACAGAGAGATCTTCTGTTATTTTGTGTTTTGCATTTTAACGTTTTCTGATCATGTCCTCTGTCAGATTTCAATTTTTGTTTGCAGGCGAGTTAAGCGTGTTCTGAACTATTATTCTGCCAAATTAAATCTCATGAAATTCTAACGAGTGGTTCCATAGGGGTCAGTGCATTTCCACTAAATCGTGCAGTGACAATTTTCTGGTTTACTGCGCATGTGCTGCATTTGACAGGATTCTCGGGATTCTCGATCTTTCTAGATTCATACAAACAATCAGAAAGGCAAGGTATTTTCTAATAGTATTACCTTCAATACATTGAAAAACAAACGTTTTTGACACATATCAAACTGTTTGATTGCTAAGACGGAAAAAAACACGTGCACAATCTTCATGGAACAAAATGAAATGATCGCTGTACAGGCGCCATGTTTGTTTTGATTTGTTTTTCTCAGAGCCTTGTGCGCGCGCTCATTCACGTCAGCAGTACAAATCGTGGAGCGCACGCAAACGACCAGGGCGGAAAAAGGTCTTTTCCCGCCCTGGTTCAGACACTCTGTTGATCCCTCCCCGTGGCTTGTAAGTTAGCATCACGGCGCCTGGAGGCCTTGTTTTAACCGAAACAATGCACGACATTATTACATTCTTGTTAATGGCGTGCACACCAGCTTTGGTAATGTTAAGCTGTCCCGTATTGAAAGCTCGCATGCGCGAAGACAAAATGTCCCGCGGGAGTCCCGCGGTCTCCCGCGGTCTGTCTCGCGAGAGCTTCCCTCGAGGAAATTACGTGTAAGTCCCAGTTCCCGCGCAGTCTCAAAGTGGTAAACAGTGTCACCGGCTGAACAGAAACGTTCACAGCTGTCTTCACAGCTCAGTTTTGGTCAGAAATGTGCTCCAAGTCAAATAATCTAGGAAACCAAAGAATTGACCATAACTTCAGAGAAACTCTTCTTCAAGCTCTCAACGCCCTGAGGCAAAGAAACATGCTTTGTGATGTTGTTATCACAGGACACCCAAGCATAACATTTGAATATTATTAAAAATGGCGTTTCAAAATATAAGACTTTGTATGGGATTTCGAAGCGAACATTTTGAGCAATACATAACAGCAAACTAACTGAATAAAGTTCATGAAACATTACATGGTGTTGTTTGCTATCCTTACAACGCATTTTGAGCAATTTTAGGTCCATTTACCTTACTGTGTATTAGTACATGTATAATACATTGACAAGGAAGGAGTCATTTGGCCCGATTTAGCCCCTATCACCGCTCGACACGTTTCGGAATTCGCTCGAATTTACCCACAAATATAGTTCAGGCTCCCATTCTGACTTAGCGACGTGACAAAAGGAAGACATACAAGTGATTTTCTCAAAACCAATTGCACATACCTCGTGTCCCAAAAGAATTATCCACTGCACAAAATCGTAATAGCATCTCAAAATAGGCCGCCATGGATCCGTGAGGATCCCGATAGCCCCGTTTAACCGCGGTCGGCACTGGACACCAGTCAAATCATGCCCTTATCGGGAGGGCCACGCTCGTTTTGGTCGTGTTACAATTGTAGTAACTATGACCCGGTACGGACACAAAATTGTCGCTCCAACGTAGTCTGGTTCGCGCGAGAATGGTGGAATCGCTGCTCGGGACTCCGTGACCTTATGGAGAGAATTAAGTTATCGAAAGAAATTAAAACGGTCTTGGCCGTTAGAAACTGAAAACGAGTCAAGAAAAAGAGAAAGTGAACCGTGTTTCTCCTTCCTCCTATATTTCTATTCATGCGTGGTAAATTGAACATATTTGCGTTGATGTACAAAACGTTTGTAATATAGGTCAGTCTACTGCGTTAACTTTAAATACGTACCCTGCGTGAATTGAATGTGTTCAATTTTTTGAAATCGTCGATAGGTTTTATATACCACTGAGGTATATTTTTTCGAACCGAAGTCGGCAAATTTATTTAAATTCATATCCTCACGCGCGTGAAAATGTTTTATTTTAAAATTGTTATAATTGTAAATATAATATCTATTTCTATATTTGCATGAAGCCGGTCAGGTAACCTACTTATTAAAAAAACAAGAAAATATACACCCTGAAAATGGATATAAATTCAGAAATGGGAATGATTAATTTTTGCTATCCGCTTGTAACACGCGGCGATTTTCTCACGCGAACCATTTTGTGTCCGTACCGGGTCATAGTTACTACAATTGTAACACGACCAAAACGAGCGTGGCCCTCCCGATAAGGGCATGATTTGACTGGTGTCCAGTGCCGACCGCGGTCAAACGGGGCTATCGGGATCCTCACGGATCCATGGCGGCCTATTTTGAGATGCTATTACGATTTTGTGCAGTGGATAATTCTTTTGGGACACGAGGTATGTGCAGTTGGTTTTGAGAAAATCACTTGTATGTCTTCCTTTTGTCAAGTCGCTAAGTCAGAATGGGAGCCTGAACTAGATTTGTGGGTAAATTCGAGCGAATTCCGAAACGTGTCGAGCGGTGATAGTGGCTAAATCGGGCCAAATGACTCCTTCCTTGTCAATGTATTATACACGTACTAACACAGTTAAGTAAATGGACCTAAAATTGCCCAAAATGCTTTGTAAGGATAGCAAACAACACCATGTAATGTTTCATGAACTTAATTCAGTTAGTTCGTTGTTATGTATTGCTCAAAATGTTCGCTTCGAAATCCCATACAAAGACTTATATTTTGAAACGCCATTTTTAATGATATTCAAATATTATGCTTGGGCTTCCTATGTTGTTATCAGCATAAACGGAAGCAAGTTTTCAGCCCATCGTTGCGTTTTGTCAGCTAGTAGCTCGTACTTTCATGCCCTGTTTTCCGATGATTTTCGCGAGAAAAGGAATGGCTTTGTGGAACTGGAAGAGACAGGCTTTATCGAGATGGAAAAAGTGCTACAATTTATTTACACAGGTCAGGTGGAAATCGACTTGACGAATGCACAAGATTTAGTCATGGCTGCCGATTACCTAAACATTCCAGCATTAAAACAGAATGCTTCAGCTGTTCTAGAAAAGTCGATCGATGTTTCGAATTGTCTAACACTGCAGAAATTTTCCTCAAAGTACTGCTGTGTTCAGTTACTGGAATCATGCAACTTCTACATAAATCAAAACTTCACTCAAGTGACAAAATCGGTAGCTTTCGGAGACTTGAATTACGAGTCACTGACAGAGTTACTCAGACGTGACGAGCTTAATGTCGCTCATGAAATTGACGTGTTTCTTTCAGCAATTTTCTGGGTAAAACACGATTTTCGTTCAAGACAGAAATTTCTCCCCGAGGTTCTGAAGTATGTCAGATTCCCTCTCATAGCTAAGCCGGAGTTAGTTACCATTGTAAATAGCGAGCAGTTCCTTCAACGTAACGCAATCTCTGTGAATGCGTTGCATAAAATAATTGAGTCTACGAGGCTTCAACGTATCCCACAGTTAAAGATGCCTCGAACAGGACCTCTTGAAACAGCAATAATTCTTTCAGGAGGCAAATCAGTTTCGAAGCATGGTTTGAACAGTAATTTAATGGCATTCTTGCCATTGCGTGACACTTGGGTAACGCTACCTGAGCTTCATGTCCCACGTCACAGTCATGGCGCAGCAGTCTGCCAAGGCTCTCTTTATTTGATCGGTGGAGTTAGTGGAAGCATTTCCTCTCTTCCTCACGTATGTCGCTTCTGTCCTGTTAGCAATAAATGGAATTGTGATGTCGCCAATCTGCCACATCCTGTTTCATGTAGTGCTGTGGTCTTACTTCAAAACAAGTTGTTTGTGATTGGAGGAAAGGACAGCTGTAATACCACACTGCGAAAAGCCCAATGCTACGACCCTCTGCTTAACCAGTGGGATTGCATCTCAGACATGAACTACCCACGTGACAGCCACTGTGCAACAGTGTTGAATGACTGTATCTATGTAATTAGTGGTGATAAATGCAACTTTAGAAGTTGTGAACTCTATGATTCCTCAACTAACAAATGGTTTACATTACCAGAAATGACCTTGCCACGGCAACAGCCTGCAGTGCAAGCTTTGAGGGGAAAAGTATTGGTTGCTGGTGGTTTCAGTGGTGGAAATTACAGAATGCACACCACATGTGAAATCTATGATCCAAAGAATTGTGAGTGGAGCCTTCTATCTGGACTCACTGTGCCACGTGCGGGGTGTGGCATTGCATGTATTGGTGATTATGTGTACATATTTGGTGGTGCAAATGGCCGCTCAGTTCTGAACACCCTGGACAGTGTGGAGTGTTACAATGCTACAGATGATGAATGGAAGACTGTTTCTGTCATACCTGACACTGTTGTTGCCTCGCAAGTAGCTGTTATAAGAATGCCCAGGAAATACTTACACCACTAAATACTGAATCATAAGTTTACTTTTGATGTTAAACCATGTTTTAAAAGCGCGTAGGCATAGTGAGACTTAAGCACATCACAACAGTAAGAAACATTGTATTTAAAACATATAGACATTTTTTCGCTGTCCTTATTTGAATCCTCAATCATTTGCCACACTGGATACAAGACTGGATCTACTGAGGTTATTATTCAGTTCGACATTCTGGAAAAAAGGAATGAAACCGTCGCCTTTGAAACGCTTTAATTCGATATCAACTCAGAGCTGATATAAGGTAAATTGGCCACTGTAAAGAATTTCAAAACCTCACACTTGGATAGCCTTCCACACAGTCGGCTTAGAGGAGGAGAGTAATGTGTCTTGCCTGAAAATGACTGCAAAGGAGGCTAACGCTTCGAGCATCGGACCTTCATCAGAGCTAGCTGAGGGATCATGGGCTGTTTGTAGTGTATGTAATGTATACATGTAGCCCCCTTCCATCTTATGCAAGCCCCAGTCATCTCGAATTCCCCGTTATTGCGAACTTAAACCCATTTCCGTTAATGTGCTTGCTATTTTCAGTCATTCACTATTGTCTATCCCGATCTCCCGTAAATCCTCCACCATATGCCGAACAATTTTTCCTCGCTCTTGAGAATTTCAGATAGAGGGGTTGTAATA
This sequence comes from Siderastrea siderea, assembly GCA_964030785.1. Taxonomy (NCBI): domain Eukaryota; kingdom Metazoa; phylum Cnidaria; class Anthozoa; order Scleractinia; family Rhizangiidae; genus Siderastrea; species Siderastrea siderea. Next base: position 34,638,487 of record OZ034969.1, read on the forward strand.
TGCGAAGTGTGGAAGGCAGCGGCTGTGCTTATAGCGCTATCGGTGGAGCCACGAGGACGTAAGAAATAAAAATAAACATGAATTTCTAACGGATATCCTTATTTGTTTGTGCAAAAGACCACAAAACCAAGAGACCAACGACCAGAAAACAACTGGCGTCTTGAAACAAAAGCCCCGCCGTTCTACCATATATCGAAGGTGTATCAGCGGCTCTTCGCCGTTGCCTACCGACAGCAAGTCCTCAGCGCTGTTTTCAAAGACTCCCTGAGAGTGGCAAAGTATAAATTGAAAAAACAGGAAGATCTATGCACTGGAACGGATTGAGGACTTTATCCGGTTTGAGACCATGTCATAGTTCTAGCAATTCCATTTAGCGCACTTCTTAAATTCCAAGAAGGGCCCTCTTTCTAATAAACGCCCCCTCTTTGACACACTTGGTGTTTGTTTAACAAGCGCCCCATGTATGGCATTTGTAATAAGCGCCTGTCAACTACGTAAGTACCCTTTTTTTTGGCAACTGCCTCAATAAAAGCGGACCAAAATTAACCTGTATTGTTACTCTTGTTACTGTTTTAGTTTCTCAGATGTTTACACCCTTTTATGTTTCTCAGATGTTGAACGTGCGCTGTCTCCAAAAAACATTCTCCCTTTAGCTCACAAAATAAAATACGCGCCTCGGGCGGTAAATGGAGTTGTCATGCTAAGTTAACTGACAGCGTCCCACATTTAACAGGAGTTCGACATCAATAAAGATAGTGGAATTTAAATTCCTGAAAATGGATGCTTAAGGTCAAATAACACAACAGTCAACTGCTAAGGGAACAACAGCTAGTCCGAACAACAGGGACAACCATGGTTCTACATATAGTGATACACAACCAGTCAACATGGTCAACTCTATTGCCTCAATTTAAATTAGCGGTTGAAACGTCGCGCTCCAAAACCAAACTGGCCGTATCGTTTGACATAACGATTAAGAAAGTTAGCATTTCAAAATCCGTGGTCCTTTTTAATAAAACAAAGACGTTTGATTATGACGATTCAAAGGGCATTATAGGAAGGGGGAGGTACTCCCATATGTAAACTAAATAGGTATGTTCTGCAAAATAGGGTATGGTTTTGCCCCCTTTTGGAATTGTGATCCTGGTGTGATCCTTTGATGGTTTTTTTTTCTATTAACTAAAATTGCAGTACGTAAACCATGGTTATGATGGCGTATTATAAAACTTGGCTTAGTCCAGTACATTCTATGCTGCTAAACTTTCCATGCTACAGAAAAGAAATAAAGACGACCTGATCACATGATTATTAGTGATCATTTTTCGCTTGAATATATAGGGTGTCATTTTTCGGGATGCATTTCTCTACCTTAACCCCCCCCCCACCCCCCCCCCTTCCAGCCCCGGGACCTGGGGATACGGTTTCAAGGAGAGTCGTTCCCATTCCCCAGGCCATTCGCGCGTGCAAAATGGCGGCGTTGATAGCACAATCGGCAGTTTGGTTTTTCCGCTTTCTTGACCTTCTTAAGTGACTGCTGAACTTATAGAATGATGAAACTGCTACGAGTGTGTGTGATAGGAGCCGGGGCTGCTGGATTGGCGGCCGCTAGACATCTCACAAGTCAGCTGGATGTGTTTGATGTTACTGTGTTTGAAAAAGCCTCTTGTGTCGGTGGAACATGGGCCTACAACGAAAACACGGGCACAGACGAACATGGCTATCCTATTCACTCCAGTATTTACAAAAACCTCAGGTGAGAAGTGATATGTTCCAGACGGTAATACCCCTTACTTTACGTTTACATTAGATTAACTAATTAAGCTAATTTCTGCTCCTCGTCCACCCCCGGTACGGTACCAAGGAGAAAAATTACTGTATTTATGTACCAGTCAAATCGAAGCTTTAACATCAACCCCCCGGGCAACCCCCCCGGGCATTTGAACTTTTGAAGATTGGCTTGTTCAAATTCCCTCCCCTCGGGGCAAAAAAAGCCGTTCAAATGCCCCACTAATTAGTTTTCAAATACCTCTACTCAAAGACAAATTTCGTCTTCAATCAAACACTGTTCACACTTTTCAGAGAGAGATGCGCTGTGACGACACCTTCAGACTTCTTTTCAAGACCCTTTTAAAAGAGTTATTGACTAACAAAGACGAAATTATATCTGAATACGAAAAAAACTCACAGGAGTATTACGCCAGAACAAGAGATAAATTCGGTTCAAATTCCCCACCCTTCCAAGGCAACGTTCTAATTCCCCCCTTCCCAGGCACAGTGCACAGTCAGATGCCCAGGGTATGCCCGGGGGGTCGACGTTTAAGCTTCAATTTGACCAGTACATTAGTCCTCAAATTGGTCCATTTGTTCTGCTGGTAGAGCCGTTTCCACAGCTTTTGGTTACACAGTGTATCTGATTGGCAGTAGAACGGGAGAAATAATTAATTTTCTACTTTTAAAAAATTTTTATTGTTATTTTAATATTATTGTTATTTATCTAAAATACTTTCGGTATACGGTATCTAAAATACTTTTAACACGCCAGTTTCTTTCTTGCAGCCAGAAATTGGGCATGGTGCCTGTGCCCAAATGCAAGGTCAAGACCTTGTTCTTGGGTACTTAATTAGGGATGGGTATCTTGGGTACCCAATGTCTGAACACAGCACTATTTTGTGCTGGTGCACAGGCACTGGTACTTGGGCACCAAGTGTGAACATAGCCTGACTCTGAGCTAAGTCACTAAAAACACAGTTGAACCTCTGTGCAAATTTTGCAATCATGCTCTTTGCATGTGAGATCACCAAAGAAAGATAAACATGGCGGCATTTTTCCTGGGAAAATGTTTTTGCACTGGGGCAAAAAGCATAGCAGACACCAAAAAACAGAAGTCATTCACTTTGCTAGGCTTAGTGTCAGGTCTTGCACTGTAAGTGCTGCAAACTCAAACTATATAAACAAGAAAAGCCCCAGGGGCATTAGACCCCGCCATTGTTCTCACCCCCCCCCCCCCTCCTGGGGGTGCAAAATATGTTACGGTCACTCAAGATAAAAGCCCTTGGCTGTGTAGCGAAAGACATGACGAGTATTTGTTTGGCCAAGCGAAAACCAGAGGTCTGGGGCAAGTGACCACCAAAAAAAAAAACCACGGAAAAAAAACGGTATTACTAGATCCCGTCCTGACGGCGGGGTAACTAATTTGTGGCATTAAAGACAAATAAAACTTTTCCATTTACCGACTAAAAAGGAAAGACCTTGAGAGTAACAGGCTAGTAGGAGGTATTATTTTAAACCATATATTAAAATATTAAATATTATAATGAATTTGTAGTTCCAGAAAAAATCCATACCCACCCCATTTAAGGTCATTGGAAATTCCTGGGTGGAAAGAGGTCTTAAAAGACTTTTCAAAGTGAAGTAGGAAGCTAAACTGGAATTTCTTGGGGGGAGAGGGGGGCTGGAAACAGGAAACCTTCTGTGAGGGGAGTGTGAATATTTTCTGGAATTACACAGTACATGTGTAGGCCATTCCAGAGTTGTCTTGCTGCCTCTTTTTTAAAGCAAATCTTAGTGCACAGCCTTTCACATGAAAATGAGTTTTCATTCACATGCAGATTAAACTCATTTCCAAATAAAAGGTTTTGCACCAAGCCTCACTTGAAAAGAGGCACAAGACAACTTTAAAATAGTTTATAAATTATTGTTTCCTTTTGTTTATCTGTTTTTTTTTTCAGGACAAATCTTCCCAAACAGGTGATGGCCTTTCCTGATTTTCCATTTTCTTCAGAATGGACATCTTTCTTGAGTCATCAACAAGTTCTCAAATACCTTGAAGATTACACCAGTCACTTTGACTTGTACAAAAACATTCAATTTAACTCTGTTGTCAGTAGTGTCCGTCCACTGATGGGTGAAGACAGTCGCAAGCCACAATGGAGAGTTGTTGTGACAGATGCTGATACTAAGGATTCTCAAGTTCTCATGTTTGAAGCTGTTATTGTTTGTAATGGGTAAGAAACCATCCTTAACAAAATAGTTTTTTGAGATAGAAGTTGATGTCCAACTTTCTTTCTTTACAGATAATATTCCAGAATATTGTAAATGATGTTATTACTGACCAAAGAGGAGGTAGATAATGGTGTTTATTATTCCACTGTTGTGTCATGTTACCATATAAGGGCAAGAGAATGCACAAAATATGCCAGCGTACTGAAGGAGGATGAAGCAAAAACAAAATGCAGCGGAATAATAAACCACTTATTTGGTGTTTTGGTTGATACATGTAATTCACATGGAGATTTTACTCATTGCTCACATTTTACATGTACTATGCAACTCTCAAAATATCCGCACATATTATCTATGAAAACACAGAATAAGGTGTATATTTTATTATATACGTGTAAACAACAGTGTTTTAGTGGAAAAAAGACCACTTGTAAAGTTCATGTGAAACTACATTAGGGACTCGAGAGGCATATTTTCCATATCCTCACTAGTGAGGATATGGATGACATCATTTCCCACTTTAAAACTGTTGTTTGTGCAAAAATTCTTTTGCCTATATGATAAAAAGAAAATTACACAGTGGCTTTAAGATGTAAATTTTATTTTCTTGTGGTAAAAAAACAATATTTTACTCACTTACATATTGTTTTTAACACTCAGAAATAAAATTCATATATCTTCACACTGCCTTGTAACATCCTCTATATATTTACCAAGCAGCATCATGACTGCTGCTTTGCTTGAAAGTAACCAGCATTAATTTCATCCTGTGATTGGGTAGCCAGCCAGAGTACATATGTCTTATTGTGAAAAAACACTATTCACTTGCATGGTAAATTCTAAATTAAAAGTTTATGAAGCTGATCAATAGAAAATTGAAAGAAATGAGAAATTTGGGAAGGTTACAATTGTAACTTCACCTTTCAATAAAACATGCCATCAATCATTGTATCAGGTCTTTGGAAGTTCAGAGCTGAATGGTTCAACCAAAAGTTCAAGTTTTAGTCGTGTTCTAAAATGGGGGCATTTCCATCCACTTTAGAGTCAGTTTTTGGTTTTCACAGCTGTTTATTTACTGTCATTGATGGCAGTAAAAGGGGCCATAAAGGATAAAAGTCAATCTGAGTAGCGACCTTTATCCTTTGCTTACTCAAATTATCAACGGGAAATGGGTTTTTAAAAAGGCCGTGCTAGATGAGTTGATGAATCTCAGAGTTCACATGTTATCAATTCCCAGCAGATGGGCCTATTTACGTGTAATTTTTATATGCTTTTGAAAGAACTAAAAAGAAGGGGGGACCATTTGGAGGGAGGGGCTAAATTGTAGAAGTGGGTTATACACAACACCAGCTGTATTTATTTACTTATTAGTCATTTGTTTTCCTTTTATAACGTGGAGTAAAAAGATGTCATAGGGATTCTTATACTCTAAGGTATTGTCTCAGATTTTAAGAACGTCGCTGAAACTTGGGTGCAGTTCACTGTAGGTTGTCATGTCTGTATTTTAAATAGAAACTGGACCAGTGTAGTTTTGTTATTTATACCTCAAGAGGTCTACAAGGCAGCCCAACACTGTACATAAAGTTAGGATGTGTACGTGGTGATTGGTGGCCATGTATTCTGAAATTGTTCTGTCAAATTCATTTTTCATTGCTTTCTCTTTGCAGACATTTTTTTGTTCCCCTTATGCCTCTAATTCCTGGTCTAAAGTGTTTTCCTGGACTTGTTATTCATAGCCACGATTATCGGCATCCTGAGGTCTTTCAAGGAAAGCGTGTGGTTATTCTTGGTGCTGGTTCTTCTGGACAAGACATTTGTCTTGAAGTAGCAAAATATGCAGAAATAGTCTACCTCAGCCATAAACGCACTCTACCTTGTAAACTTCCAGACAATGTAAAGGAACAAAGACCAATAACATCTGTCTCCAATGATGGAACAGTTTGCTTTGATGATGGACAACAGAAGAAAGTTGATGCCATCTTACTGTGCACTGGTTACAATTTCTCTTTTCCATTCCTGCATAATGATTGCAACATTCAGGTCAGGAACAACCGAGTGACTCATCTATACAAACATATTTTTAACACCAAGTACCCCACTCTGTCATTCATTGGACTTTGCCTCAGAATTTGTCCATTTCCACATTTTAGTCTTCAAGCTCAGTACATTGCAGCAGTCTTAAGTGGATGTAAAGAATTGCCATCTGAAGAAGAAATGAATGCTGATGAAGAAAAAGATTTCGAAGAGAAACTTGCTTCTGGGTTCAGTGAAAAGTATGCACACCTTTTGGGAGACAGGCAGTGGGAATACAACAACATCATTGCACAGTTGGCTGGTTTGGACAGATCGAGTTCAGTTTATGAGGAACTTTATAAGTATGTGGTTTACAGAAGGGCAAATTTTCTGATGGAGTACAAGAATGATCAATTTAAGCTGAGCTCTGATGGAAGGTGGACAGCTGTAGATTAATGCTTTTGTTCATGGTACAGCTTCCATTGTTCTGAATGCAACAAAATTTTTAAACAACAAGCTCAAAGTCTGTCGACTGGCAGTCAAAGTCATTCAAACCAAGAGCAGGGGGTCAAAGTGCCTTTTTTTGTTTTTGTTTTCCGTAATATGATTTATTTATTTATTTATTTATTATTTTTTAAATGCATGAAATAACATCTGCATGTTACAGGGCGGTCTGTGATTATTAATGAATACTTAATCTTCACTACAGATCTGGCGTTGTTGCTAAGGGATTTTTGTGGGTGGTATTTTGTCATATGCTGTTTTGCAGCATTTTGTACCACTAGGTTGGTGAAAGGTATGATGACGAACATCTGAATTCCAAAACTCGACATTGCGCATGTGTAGCTAGTGCCAGTCCCCAATCGTGTGTTAGAAAGAAAAATCACTAAAACTCGAAGGAAACTAGGTGAAGTTCCGATTTTTTTTCATGAATCAGAGATAATCCAGCCTTCTTTATTATCCAAAGCATGCATTTACCTTTATTACAAAGAATTGAAGAACTACAACACAAACTGTGTAAACAAAGGTGCTTATGTCGTCACAACTTTTATAATAATGTGAATTTCTAGAAATTGATGCTTCAAATTTTGCATCTTGATAATCGTTAAATGTTGGCAATGTTTTCAGTAGCCAAAACTTTATGCCATTTGAGTTTTCGCATTTTTTCTGTTCAGTCATGTGACTTGCCAAATATGGTTATTACTTGGAACAAACGTGGCCAAGCGGCTTAAATGTGGGCAAGAACGTCATGCTAGTCCACATATAAGGCACTAATAACATTACAATCCTATATGAATATATACACCAACTGATTAACGCACCTACCTCCACTAACACACACTTTCCTTCACTTGTACTCACTTTCCTTCGTTTGTACTCACTTACCTTCACATTAGTGCCTTATATGTGGGCTAGCATGACGTTCTTGCCCTATATGTGGGCTAGCATGACGTTCTGGCCTAAATGTGGAAGTAAAAGGGTTTCCAAGATATGATGGTTAGGAACTTCCCATAGCAGCAATATGTTGGTTTAGAGTCCCCCCGATCCCCCCCCCCCTTATTTTGAGGTGTTTACCCATGGGACAAAACTAAGGATCCAAATATGGTATCCCCGTGATAGAACTATAAGAAAATCGGCCCACTTGGTGCGAAATTTCGTCACCTTTGGTGACGTCGTGACTTTGTGCGCCAAGTCGAGTGAACTGAAAGAGAACGCCTGGGCACTAGTGGGATAAAAAAGGCAAATAGAGAGACTGACCTAATTTTTTTTGTACAATAAAAATGTTAAAAATGCCAATAAAAAGGTCAATGTTGTAAAGTACTAACTATTGAATTTTTTTGAAGTTAAAATTTGGAATTGATTTTTTTTAACCAGAAAGTTGACGCTAACCTGGATGGCTTAACCCTGCGAGTTCCAGACTAATAACTACCTAGTAAGTCAGATTCTGAATTTACGATTGGTAGACAGTCTTAATCCATTCCATTCCATTCCTTTAGGCGGCTACGTACTTTTAATGCACCGAAGTGCAAAACCAGTCGGTTTAAGAGATCGTTTTTGCCTGCTATGACAAATTTTTAATAAAACAAAGATACAGTTATATTATATGTCATATAGATATTTAATATTTAGATTTTTCGATACATTTTAATGTGAATATTTGCAATGTATATATATTTCTAGGATTTCCGATTCTTTTGTCTTGTATTATAATGAATTATGCAATTCAACCTTTTGGCTGTCATGTAATTATTTTTGTGTTACATTATCTATCTATCTATGTAATAAACTAGGGTAACAATTACAATAGTAACTTTTTCCCAAAAGCAAACAAAAGAAAACACACTAACTTGTCGATTTTTCTTTTAAAACTTTAACATCCATGCTACTTTGTAATGCCCTGGGTTCCCTGGGGTAAGATATACTTTCGCCCTTCAGAATCGTATCTTATCGGTGCGCTAATTGAAAAAAGGAGTGCTGTAGTATTTTACGAAGTAAGCCTCTCACTTGCTCTAGGCAAGCATAATTTTGGTTAAGAAACAAATGAGCGGAATTCTAAACTGGCATTTCTCAGAGGATCAAAGCAGTTTTCAGTTTATAGCTTATGTCTTCGAGATTGTAAGAACACTAGTCAAAAGATCTCAAAAGCTCTTTCTCCTCCAATGCTTCTGTGTTGGGTCGTAAACTCAGGAGTGCTCAACAGAGCCAATATACAAAATATCCGCTCCCCAGGCTTTTCGCTGCTGGCTGGAAAAATTTATGTTCTGGCAAGGCCCTTGCTGTTAAGGGTCCTTCAAACGGTTGCTTGATCGCGTAGTTTTTATTTAGGAAAAATCCTGGCTGGTAACGTGTGTTTTTTTCAGTGAGAGCGGTCGAGTTTTGCAATGTCTCCTGGGAAATATGTCAACAGGCTATACATGGCTGGTAAACACACCTGGCGCACACTCCGGGGATAAAAATACCTAACTGGGCGCGACGACAGGCGACGCGACGACAGGCTTACAATCCTCTGTTTGTGTGGTGAGGTGTGCATTAATAAGGGACGGTTTCGGAGGATGGTAGGCCTATGGCGCGACATGTTGCGAGTTGATTTGTTGCGTTATATCTTTCAACTTTGTTATTTGACAGCTGTCAATCGATTTGGAAGCACATGAGGAGTTTCCCTCATCTCACCCGCGAATTCAAGGTCAACACTAACCGTCTCTGGAGAAATCAAAGTTTCGCCGTTTCAGTGTATTTGTTCTGAGGGCTTTTGGCGTGCTTCTATTGTTCTATCGCAGTATTCGCGTTTCTAATTTTATTTTTTAAGGAAAGCTAAGTTTCTTTTCCTTTATCGCCAATTTACGTGGATAAGTTTGAATTATTGTTCCGAATTCGCGATCTGACTGTATGATTGATTTCTTCTCTGGTGCTGTGCGCCCGCCATTTCTTCAGGTCAAACCAAGTTCTCATTCTACCATGGGAAGAGAAGTCTACAACAAAGGTAGGAGTCATCACATCTCGCTAAAAGTCGATAATTTATTGTAGAGCAAACATTTACATGGTCGTAACTTCTTTCATGCTGTTCTGAAACCGTATGTCTGGATATACTGTAGTTTCAGGGTATGTTCTCATTCGAATCCTTTCAAAATTGGTTACCATTGCACCCTATACATTTCCTTTCGACGATATCTTTTAAACACAGGCAGATGTTAAACGTTCGGATAAGCTATCTGAATTTTAGAGGTGTTATATGGAGGGAGGAATAAACGGGTTATCTACTTTTTATGTAATAAATTACCGGCTAAAACTTCAAGGCTCTCCAGGCGGGATTTCACTCAGGATTTTGATACAAATCACATTGCGAGAATCAGACATGTACGCCTAAGAACATAAACAAGTATTTCTGGTGAAAAGGGTGCGCTAAAGGCACAGTATAACCGCTCGACAAAACAAATCTTATTCCCTGATATTTTTGCCGTAGACCCAGACTGCGGGCATATAATTATGCTAAAACTGTTGCTCACCCATCACGGAAAACGGAAAACGGAAAACGGCTAAGTGACTAAAAGCCAAAACACACCATTTCTATACTTTCCTGGCAAGAATCTGCGCAATTTCATTTTATGGGATTTCGAGAAAAGTCGCATGTTTCTCTCCGCAGGGTGTCTCGAAGACTCAGAACTCGAAAACACAGATCTCGAAAACGCAAACCCTTCAAAAACGCCATCTTCCAAAATTCGGACAGACTGAGTGATCAATATTAGCCTATACCAGGAGCATATATTAAAATATTCTTACAAGGGCTTTTTTACCGTGACAGTCATTTTTCACTGTTGTGTAATGGCTTGCAAGAGCACAGGTCCGAGAATGTTAACATTTATGAACTATCGGTCACCGAGCCTTGCTGGTTGAGTTTTGTAGAGTTTGAGATCTGCGTTGTTTCGAACCCCATCGCGCGCGTGGGACTGAGTTTCGCCACATGCGGTAAACATTACATAACATTAAAAAAATATCTGCCACAGAAACGATGTCCCTGATAAGAATATTCTTTGAAAGATTGAGTTTTCCAAGGGTCTGTTTTTTCGAGGTCTGCGTTTTCGAGACACCCCTCTCGCAAGCGAACACCTCGCCATGGCTGTTGCCGGATGTGCGACTAATAACCGCTTTTACAAGCGAGTCTATCTTTTCGTCGTGGGTCGAGGGTCGAGGGTAACATTTTCCCACAATATTTGTAATTAATGAAGAAAAATCAAACCGAATGTAACCTTTTTAAGATACGAATTGCACGTGGACATTAGATCTTTTTTTAAGTGGACGTGGCATGGTCCCGGAAAAAATATCGAATGGGGTGGGGTGGGGGGCGGGGGGGGGGGGGGCGGTGGTGTGAGATAGTGATTAGCACGTGGACGTCCCAGATCGCTTTTGAAAACCTGATTAGTTTTCCAAGAATTACATTTAGAACCCACAGAAGCCAATATTGGATCTAAATATGGTTAGATTTCCCGTGTTACTGTATCACCACGAATTGAAATAACGTAAAAAAAAAAAGCGAAGAAAAAGAACGATGTTTTTATAAGAACAAAATAAAGTGTTGACAGGCCAAACGCAGCTTATATGCTCGTGCTAATGTGTTTCCTTGACCTTATAGTTTAGCTTTCACGAGTATATCCCCTAGAGATTTTCCTTTTTGGTATGAGATTATAGGGGGTCCTTTGTATATTTCCCTTAGCAATGGTTGATTTTGAATTAAGTGCCATTTGCTCATAAGGATGTTCTTGAGATTAGGCACAGCCTGGTGGAATGTTGTAACGAAAGGCAGGCACTCTCTGTCTTTGATGAAGTGCCGACTTCCTTGCGCTGAATTTGACTTCCGACGTTATTCTTTCTACTAAACTGTAAGGGTAGTTTCTGGCACGAAGGCGTGCCTTAAATTGGTTGAGATTCTCAACGAAAGATTTCGCTGAAGAGTTTGTTCTAAGAAGTCTTAGGGCTTCACCTTTGATAAACCCTAGTGGGTGACAGGAAGAGAAGTGAGTGTACCGGAAAGTCTCTGTCGGCTTAAAATGTCTGCGGATATCAAGGATTGCTTGTTTGTTAAATCTTTCACCTTTCCAGCAAGTTTATTTCTTTATCTGAGATTTAAGCCGTAAATTTAATTGTCGGGTGGTGTCTGTTTGCTAGGACAATAAATTCTTCTATTTCCTTTTTGTCAACATTCCACAGTGAGAATATGTCATCGATGTATCTTTTCCACTTTGTGTTGCTAAACCTAATTATTTCCGTCTCAACCGCCGAGATAAAAATTTTGCAAAGGCAACTGCCATTTTTGTGCCCATTGCGGTTTTGTGGGTTTGGAGATCAGCCTTAGAATTTCTCTGAGGGAGAGGGTTGGTAGGGGGGTGTTTTCCCCGTAGAAGTTCTCATATGCTCTGCATACTGTGTTGATTCCCTCCCTTGCGGGATATTTGTGTACAGGCTGGTGACATTTAAGGAAACCAAGAATGTATTCTCCGGGAGTTTTGTCCTTTCAATGAAGTTTATAAAGTCTGTTGTATCCTTAAGGGGTGTAATCCAACTGTCAAGGAAACTCTCTTAACAGTAAAAATTTCTCGGGCAGAATCGGTCGCATTAATTTCATTTTTTTCCCGGCAGAAAATGTCGACAAGTCACAGTAGCCATCGTAGTTAAAATTTTGCAGAATGCCTTGAGTCAGTTTACTAAGAACGAGTGTTTTGACATACATATGCCATTACTCAACAAGTGATTCGCAGCGGCAAATTGCAAAACAAAGCTAGAGGAGTCGCGAGTTTTTAAAAATAGAATACCTGGTCGTGATTTCCGGTGTCGGTGATAAAACTCCTTTGTGTGTAAAACAGCATAAAATCGATATTTGCAGGCGCTTTCCCATATTGCAAGTACAGCAGTTTGTTTTGTTCGATTCGACTTTAGCACGACGTTTGAAACGAACTCTTGTCGTGCTACACGGCAATATTAAGACTTGCGCATGAATTTCGCTCAAAATGGTGTTTCTTAACCATATTTTCTATCCATTTGAAAAGCTAGCGTGAGACTAAATTTAATTTTCCCAAACTTCGCTTCATCGCGCCTTAATGATCGCGCTCTTTTCGCCAATCGTGGATTTTATTTAGCCTGTCGCGCCTACCGCGCCAGCTTGATAATCGTGTCATTTTGCCTTTCTAGCTTCTTGTGAACGCAAAGGTGCAAACGAAACATCGGTGTCATTTCGCGTTTTTTCGCGACTCGCAGGAAGGCATGTCGCAAACATCATTGCGTGTTTTCGTAAAAAGTTTCTGTCACGCAGTCAATAACAAAAGCATTTAAAAATAAACGTTATCGGCTTCTCCTTTGACATGGAATAGTCGAATAACTATATTATTTGGTGTAAAAAAGAAATATATTTCGGCATCAAATCAACATTGCAAATTAAATCATTTAGAAATTTCTTGCAACTCGATGACAGCCACTCGAATGTCAAACTTCGACCCGGTTAATATGCAAATTCGGTTTTTGCGCTTTACAAAACATTCGCTTTCAAAACCCAACTTTCGCTTCCAAAAGGAAAATCATCAACAAAAAGCTTTCCATGCCAAAACATTTCATGAAAAGAAACAATACATTTTCTTTTATAGCCTAAAATGTTCGTGCACACAAGTTTCTAAATTTTGTATACTGCATGTCTCGAAGCGCGTCTCGAAGCGCCGCGCCACCGCGCCAGCCGGCTCGTTTTCGTGGAGAAAAATAAGGAAAGAAATTAAATATCTTGCTAAATAAGTTCACATTTAACAAGTGACGAGTGCATTTTGATACTGGATAACCGCACTCCAGGTTAGGTTTGCTCTGATAGCACTTGAAGTTCATTCAAAACATTCCAAAACCGAACAAAATATCTCTCATTCTGCCTGTGAGCGGAAACGATGTAAAGAACAGTCAACAATGCTAGGATCAAGGAGCGCAGTAAAGTGTCAAAACGGCATATTTAAACTCACAAAATAATTGAGGAAAATGCGAAATGGCAGTTAATTAAATTAGAGCGCAGCACTTTAGTTGCTCTCGTTATGCTCTTTTTACGTACCTCTCATGTTTTTGGGCATCAAGGATATGTGTTAGATAACCCGGGGTATCCAATCGATGGAAACCGATGATCGAAAAACCAATCGATCAATCGATATCAATCGATAAAATTAGTTAATTGGTATCGATTGGTATCGGTCAATCGATGATCAATCGATAACCACACAAAAACCGTTCATCGATTGCTATCGATTGGCACAGCAAACTCGAACAGACGTCACGCACGCTACCTGTCCAATCATCCGCCATTTTTAGGAAGCCCTGGGGATGAAATTGGTAAAACAGTTCCGACCCAGTCTTCTCAACGCAAAGAATATACCCCACTGTACGTGTACTCGAATTACCCACTTGCCCGTTATTGCCTTTCCGTGTCATTATGTCTACGCAAGAAGTCCGATAAGAGGCTTTACTGAATATAAGGTACATCGTCAAAGGCTATCATCTTTGCCGTTTTTTGAAGTCTGTAGTATTGGCCCATGTCCGCACGTATTAAATAGTTTTCCACTTTGGATAACGTTTTCAAACTTCAAACGTTTCTGTTGTTGGTTAACGTTTTCATGGGATACGTGTGGACGGGAGGCAAGAACGGAAACAAACTTGTGAGTTGTCAATGGAAAACGGATACCTGTAGATGGGGCGTTGAAGAGAAAGAAGAGAGTATTGTTCTCATCTCAGTAACGTTCAAAGCATTAAAATGAAATGTGTTTACAATTACTGCGTAGAAAGATGTGATATTTATGCGCCGATTCCGTCAGCTTGTAGATTTTGAAACGTGACGAAATCTGCAACCAATCGATACCAATCGATATCAATTAATATATCGATTGTTATTGAAAATCGATACCAATCGATAACCACACGAATCTTCGCCATCGATTGGTCATCGATTATCAATATCAATCGATTAATTGATATCGATTGGTATTGATTGATATCGATTGTCACCGATTATCGATTTCATCGATTGGATACCCCGGGTAGATAACAATTTATGTTGACCAATGAACTGCAGATTCCTGTTTGGGTCGTATAACAGATTTTCAGTCAGTCAACCAGGAAGAAAGCAAACCCATATCCATGGCGGCACCAAGTTCTATAAAGGTGACAATAAATGAGAAAGAGGGCGCCTTACCTGGAAACCGTGTCCGAGCAGTGGGAATGTGCTTTTATAAACCTGTCAAGGATCTCGTCACTGACCGAACGAATAGACTATGCAGAAACCCAGACAATCCAAAAGACACTTCGTGCATTGAAGTGTGCGACAGACAGCATGTGAGAGCTACATTAAATAAAAGTGTTTCGAGCTTGCTTGCCTCCTATTTCGACGAAGGATCAGTCAGGGAGCCGACATGGTAAGTTTTTTTAAACTAATAAGTTCCTTAAATTTGTATTTTATGACCTTATGGAATAATCTGTGAACCACTGTTCTTCACTTTTTTTAAGCCTCCTTGAAGACGCAAAATGGAGTCGCGGAGACACCGGAAAGCCTGCAAAAGCTCACAAAGTGGCAATTTCATTTCACGTGGATCCTGCAAAGAATGAAAGATAGACCTAATTCGTTATGACTTCCGATTATACAACGTGATAGTTGGAGAAATGTGTACTGACTAGCAACGATCTAGCAACGGTCGTCTTCAAAAATTCTTACATTTTTTCATTTTCCTTGTGTATGCAAAAAAAATACCTGATGCATTTTCTAGGCGGCAAAGGATAGGAATCTGTCACAACAGTTTTTTATTTAAATTATCTACCTACATTAGAAGTTTAGAATTGTGCACTTGATTAACAACAGCACTGAACCGATCAGCAATAAAACGCCTTTCCTTGCATGTTTCTTGTGTTATGTTCGAAATTTCAAATGGAAGCTGATCTGGGATTCTCCTGACCCCAGAGATCCGTTTCAGTCAAGAACGATAAAACCTTCTTCGACGGTTTACAGAAGCTCCAGACCAAAGAGCGGAGTCGCTGTTTGAGAGTAAGGGTTGTAAAGAGGTTAGAAGACATAGGACATATCTTCCTGTGGAGGTAACTTGAACGTCACGTAGTTATGCTAACTGGTTAACAGTTATCGGTGATAGCTTAACCAGTGGAGACGTGTTTGTAATTAATTTCTTAAAAGGTTTCAAAATATCGAAATTTTGTATATCGACGGAAAACCATCCGAACTTCTTAATTTAACTGAATCCAGAAGCCATTATTTTTAAATTGGCAAGGCAAAAAAGGTGTTCGTTTCACTCGTAGAAAGCTTCCCGGGATTTTTTAACAACTTCCAAAAACTTTTACGAAAATGTTCGTTGTCTTTTAAAACCAGTTGAGAAGTGTTTGTGATTTCTTAAGATGTTCCAAAACATCGAAACTTTTTAAGTGAGCTTGTGGAGAAGTGTTTGCGATCTCGAGAGGGGTTTCAAAACATCGAAACTTGCTGGCTTAATTAGTGGAGAAGTGTTTGCGATTTCTTAAGAGGTTCCAAAACTTCGTAACTTGTTAAGTGAACTAATAAACGATGAAAACCATCCGAGTTCTTATTTTAGCTGAATCCAGAAGCGACTGACATTATTTCAAATTTGGCAAAGCAAAATAAGTATTTGTTTCACTCGTAGAAAGATTCTTGGGATTTCCCAACAACTTCCACTGAAAAAAAAAGTGTTGTTGACGGTACTACTTACAATAGTGAGGCAGAGTTTCGAAACATCGAGTCATGTTCGTTAGCTTAACCTGTTGAGAAGTGTTTGTGATTTCTTAAGAGGTTCCAAAACATCGAAGCTTTTTAAGTGAGCTTGTGGAGAAGTGTTTGCGATCTCGAGAGGGGTTTCAAAACATCGAAACTTGCTGGCTTAATTAGTGGGGAAGTGTTTGCGATTTCTTAAGAGGTTCCAAAACTTCGTAACTTGTTAAGTGAACTAATAAACGATGAAAACCATCCGAGTTCTTATTTTAGCTGAATCCAGAAGCGACTGACATTATTTCAAATTTGGCAAAGCAAAATAAGTATTTGTTTCACTCGTAGAAAGATTCTTGGGATTTCCCAACAACTTCCACTGAAAAAAAAAAGTGTTGTTGACGGTACTACTTAGTGAGGAAGAGTTTCCAAACATCGAGTCATGTTCGTTAGCTTAACCTGTTGAGAAGTGTTTGTGATTTCTTAAGATGTTCCAAAACATCGAAGCTTTTTAAGTGAGCTTGTGGAGAAGTGTTTGCGATCTCGAGAGGGGTTTCAAAACATCGAAACTTGCTGGCTTAATTAGTGGAGAAGTGTTTGCGATTTCTTAAGAGGTTCCAAAACTTCGTAACTTGTTAAGTGAACTAATAAACGATGAAAACCATCCGAGTTCTTATTTTAGCTGAATCCAGAAGCGACTGACATTATTTCAAATTTGGCAAAGCAAAATAAGTATTTGTTTCACTCGTAGAAAGATTCTTGGGATTTCCCAACAACTTCCACTGAAGAAAAAAAAGTGTTGTTGACGGTACTACTTAGTGAGGAAGAGTTTCCAAACATCGAGTCATGTTCGTTAGCTTAACCTGTTGAGAAGTGTTTGTGATTTCTTAAGAGGTTCCAAAACATCGAAGCTTTTTAAGTGAGCTTGTGGAGAAGTGTTTGCGATCTCGAGAGGGGTTTCAAAACATCGACACTTGCTGGCTTAATTAGTGGAGAAGTGTTTGCGATTTCTTAAGAGGTTCCAAAACTTCGTAACTTGTTAAGTGAACTAATAAACGATGAAAACCATCCGAGTTCTTATTTTAGCTGAATCCAGAAGCGACTGACATTATTTCAAATTTGGCAAAGCAAAATAAGTATTTGTTTCACTCGTAGAAAGATTCTTGGGATTTCCCAACAACTTCCACTGAAAAAAAAAGTGTTGTTGACGGTACTACTTACAATAGTGAGGAAGAGTTTCCAAACATCGAGTCATGTTCGTTAGCTTAACCTGTTGAGAAGTGTTTGTGATTTCTTAAGATGTTCCAAAACATCGAAGCTTTTTAAGTGAGCTTGTGGAGAAGTGTTTGCGATCTCGAGAGGGGTTTCAAAACATCGAAACTTGCTGGCTTAATTAGTGGAGAAGTGTTTGCGATTTCTTAAGAGGTTCCAAAACCTCGTAACTTGTTAAGTGAACTAATAAACGATGAAAACCAACTGAGTTCTTATTTTAGCTGAATCCAGAAGCGACTGACATTATTTCAAATTTGGCAAAGCAAAATAAGTATTTGTTTCACTCGTAGAAAGATTCTTGGGATTTCCCAACAACTTCCACTGAAAAAAAAAGTGTTGTTGACGGTACTACTTACAATAGTGAGGAAGAGTTTCCAAACATCGAGTCATGTTCGTTAGCTTAACCTGTTGAGAAGTGTTTGTGATTTCTTAAGATGTTCCAAAACATCGAAGCTTTTTAAGTGAGCTTGTGGAGAAGTGTTTGCGATCTCGAGAGGGGTTTCAAAACATCGAAACTTGCTGGCTTAATTAGTGGAGAAGTGTTTGCGATTTCTTAAGAGGTTCCAAAACCTCGTAACTTGTTAAGTGAACTAATAAACGATGAAAACCAACTGAGTTCTTATTTTAGCTGAATCCAGAAGTGACTGACATTATTTCAAATTTTGCAAAGCAAAATAAGTATTTGTTTCACTCGTAGAAAGATTCTTGGGATTTCCCAACAACTTCCACTGAAAAAAAAAGTGTTGTTGACGGTACTACTTACAATAGTGAGGAAGAGTTTCCAAACATCGAGTCATGTTCGTTAGCTTAACCTGTTGAGAAGTGTTTGTGATTTCTTAAGATGTTCCAAAACATCGAAGCTTTTTAAGTGAGCTTGTGGAGAAGTGTTTGCGATCTCGAGAGGGGTTTCAAAACATCGAAACTTGCTGGCTTAATTAGTGGAGAAGTGTTTGCGATTTCTTAAGAGGTTCCAAAACCTCGTAACTTGTTAAGTGAACTAATAAACGATGAAAACCAACTGAGTTCTTATTTTAGCTGAATCCAGAAGCGACTGACATTATTTCAAATTTTGCAAAGCAAAATAAGTATTTGTTTCACTCGTAGAAAGATTCTTGGGATTTCCCAACAACTTCCACTGAAAAAAAAAGTGTTGTTGACGGTACTACTTAGTGAGGAAGAGTTTCCAAACATCGAGTCATGTTCGTTAGCTTAACCTGTTGAGAAGTGTTTGTGATTTCTTAAGATGTTCCAAAACATCGAAACTTTTTAAGTGAGCTTGTGGAGAAGTGTTTGCGATCTCGAGAGGAGTTTCAAAACATCGAAACTTGCTGGCTTTATTAGTGGAGAAGTGTTTGCGATTTCTTAAGAGGTTCCAAAACCTCGTAACTTGTTAAGTGAACTAATAAACGATGAAAACCAACTGAGTTCTTATTTTAGCTGAATCCAGAAGCGACTGACATTATTTCAAATTTTGCAAAGCAAAATAAGTATTTGTTTCACTCGTAGAAAGATTCTTGGGATTTCCCAACAACTTCCACTGAAAAAAAAAGTGTTGTTGACGGTACTACTTAGTGAGGAAGAGTTTCCAAACATCGAGTCATGTTCGTTAGCTTAACCTGTTGAGAAGTGTTTGTGATTTCTTAAGATGTTCCAAAACATCGAAACTTTTTAAGTGAGCTTGTGGAGAAGTGTTTGCGATCTCGAGAGGGGTTTCAAAACATCGAAACTTGCTGGTTTAATTAGTGGAGAAGTGTTTGCGATTTCTTAAGAGGTTCCAAAACTTCGTAACTTGTTAAGTGAACTAATAAACGATGAAAACCATCCGAGTTCTTATTTTAGCTGAATCCAGAAGCGACTGACATTATTTCAAATTTTGCAAAGCAAAATAAGTATTTGTTTCACTCGTAGAAAGATTCTTGGGATTTCCCAACAACTTCCACTGAAAAAAAAAGTGTTGTTGACGGTACTACTTACAATAGTGAGGAAGAGTTTCCAAACATCGAGTCATGTTCGTTAGCTTAACCTGTTGAGAAGTGTTTGTGATTTCTTAAGATGTTCCAAAACATCGAAACTTGTTAGGTGAGCTTGTGGAGAAGTGTTTGCGATCTCGAGAGGGGTTTCAAAACATCGAAACTTGCTGGCTTAATTAGTCGAGAAGTGTTTGCAATTTCTTAAGAGGTTCCAAAACTTCGTAACTTGTCAAGTGAACTAATAAACGATGAAAACCATCCGAGTTCTTATTTTAGCCGAATCCAGAAGCGACTGACATTATTTCAAATTTGGCAAAGCAAAATAAGTATTTGTTTCACTCGTAGAAAGATTCTTGGGATTTCCCAACAACTTCCACTGAAAAAAAAAGTGATGTTGACGGTACTACTAGTGAGGAAGAGTTTCGATACATCGAGTCATGTTCGTTAGCTTAACCTGTTGAGAAGTGTTTGTGATTTCTTAAGAGGTTCCAAAATATCGAAACTTGTTAGGTGAGCTCGTGGAGAAGTGTTTGCGATCTCGAGAGGGGTTTCAAAACATCGAAACTTGCTGGCTTAATAAGTGGAGAAGTGTTTGTGATTTCTTGAGAAGTTCCAAAACATCGTAGCTTGTTAAGTGAGGTTATGCACACGTGTTTGCGATGTCGAGAGAGGTTTTACTGAAAACCGCTCGAAAACTCGCTGGGTTAATTAGTAGATAAGTGTTTGTGATTTCTTGAGAGATACCAAAAAATGGAAAATTGCCAAGTGAGCTCGAGTCTTGTTCGTTAGCTTAACCTGATGAGAAGTTTGTAATTTCTTAAGAGGTTCCAAAACATCGAAACTTGTTAAGTGAGCTTGTGGAGAAGTGTTTGCGATCTCGAGAGGGGTTTCAAAACATCGAAACTTGCTGGCTTAATTTGTGGAGAAGTGTTTGCGATGTCTTAAGAGGTTTCAAAACCTCGAAACTTGTTAAGTTAACTAAAAAAACCACGAAGACCATCGAGACTTATTATTTGAATCCATCCAGAAATGACTGAGATCTTGAAAAGATGTTGAAAGCGCAGAAAGGGATCTCCTTGACTCTAGAAAACTGCCCGGGATTTCTTAACTTTCAAAAATTGTTGTTTGTTGTTCTATTTAGTTAAATATCGAATAGTGTACATTGGCTTAAACTTATGAGAATTGTTTGCGATTTCGTAGGGGTTCCGAAACGTGGAATTAAGTGAGCTTGAGGAGAAATGTTGGCTTAATTGTTTAATGCTGATGATAATGGGATTTTCTTTGCCTTGCAGGTTTTGGAAGTGCAGGTTTGGACAAACCTTGTCACTGTTTTGAACTTATCGAGAGATTCAGGTAAGAAAGAGCCAATACACTGTTGTTTTGTTCTCCACCAATGAACTGTAAAGCAAGATATTCCTCATCTCGCCCTCTACGTCTACCGTTCAATTTTCTCAAGTTCTCCACTAATGAACTGTAAAGCAAGATATTCCTCATCTCGCCCTCTACGTCTACCGTGCAAGTTTCTCAAGTGCTCCACCAATGAACTCTAGAGCAAGATATTCCTCATCCCACCCTCTAAGCTTACGGTTCAAGTCTCTCAGGTGCTCCACCATTGAACTATAAAGCAATATATTCCTTATCTGCCACCGTAAAAGTTTCTCAAGTGCTCCACCACTGAACTATGAGACAAGACATTCATCATCTCGCTCCCTATGTCCACCGTCGAAGTCTCTCAAGTGCTCCACCCCTGAACTACAAAGGAAGAAGTTCCAAAACTAGCCCTTTCCGCATGCCGTTCAAGTTTGTCAAGTGCTACACTACGGAAGTATAAAGCAGGGCATTTTCGTCTTCAGTCTTAAGATGACGCCCTTGTGTGTGCAGATATTCAAAGGAACACCACGGAAACTGAATACATGACTCTGTAGGTGAATGATTCTTTTTTATTATATTATTATCAATGGTGTGCCGTTTGGTAGGGGGTAGGGAGGGGTAGGGCTGAAGACTTGGCTGTTGAAAAAAGAGGATATAGTTTTCAATTATTTCACAACTGGGAAGCCGAAGTCTCTTAAATAAACCGAAGTCCTAATCCCTGGAATGCAGTACAACGTTACTAAAACGATCTAAGCCGCTATTGTCAGCAGCTTATATACTATATATATGATGTTTTGGAGATAAAGGGTCTTTTTGGAATTAATTTAAGAATTCACAATTCGCAAATGAATTTTAAGCCCGCGAAAAAGCAAAGGTTAATTCTCCGTGGTCAAAGTATTCCTGAACTTAAAACGACCCGATACCACTTCGCGTGCCGCATCAGACAATACAAATCTCCTTATTTACGTGTGGCTTCGAATTTAACTTCTGATCTTAACTACACATAAAACGTGCTGGCTGGAATTTTAAAGAAGGCAATTTTGCTGGCAACTTTCAATTCTAAGCAAGATTTGCTTGCTGGGAAACTGCGATTCTAACAAGCGGTGGAAAATCAGACGGCAGAAAAAACAGTTTCCTTGCTGGAGACGTGAAACTATATAATAGAGCTTGCTGGCAACAAAAGTCGATACCACTCTGCTCGCTGGCGCTGAGGAACGGCTATTTTTTTCCCACGGTAGTTAATTATTAAACACAGAGTACGCGACATGCGTGGCAATGCCATCAAACATGACTTAGGAGGTTCCTATAACATTTTGTCGTTGAGCACTCCTGTAAACTTTTCCTCTTCTGTTGCCGTAGGGACACTTTCACTTTACATGAGGCAAACCGCAACGGCATTTTATTTAAAACACGTTTAGAAAGGGTTGACGAAGTCGCGCGTGGTCTAAACTAATTCAGCCATGTTTGTTTGACCATGCTTCTAAGACGTTGTGTTTGAAGTCGTTAAAAGTTTGATACTGATGATACAATCTTACAATTTACACACTTGCACTTAAATTGAACCGGACTTAAACGGGGTCTAAACTGATCGTCTAGTTTTGAGACCGTTTAAGTGATCCACCTTTATTCCTACCCCGGGAGTGCCTAGAATTTCAGATGGATGTAACTGCTCTGTCCGAAATTAAATTTATAGGCCACTGAATAAACCAGCGCGATTTCGTCATGAAGTTTGTTGAAAGGTGGTACATCGCATCGTTAGCTGGCAGTCAACGGAACAACGTTTGTTTAATGTAGTTAAGTTTGCCAGAAGCAGGCTTTGTCCTCCCGACCGTAGCTAAAATGTTGAAGTTTCAATTTATCTGCGCTTTAATCAACGAAGAAATCCTCCCACTCGTAGATCGCTTTTTCGTCGTGTTCCTTTGCAAGGCACTCGTCGCTATGGTAGGTAGGGTCACTTTCCACTTTTTGGAGATTTACAGCACGAACGTCTTTCTTCATTTCTCTCAACTGCAACCGCAAAAATTTTGAAGATATATCAGTATTGTTTAAAGTGACTTTCGGCTGCATGTTTAGATTAAAGAAATCTCGATATAAAATTCTTACATTCCGGTCCGTTTCAATCCTGTCCGGAGGCAAATGCCGGAATAAGGACCTTAACGAGAGCATTATGTCTCGGATGATTTAGTCGGCAACCGGAAGTTTTCTCTGTATTGACGCATTTTTGTCCTCTCACTGTGGATAGCAAAATGGTAGCGTCTACTTAAGCTGATGACTCCAAAACACTTCAGAGGAGAAGCAGAGGACCTCCAGCAGTCGCCCTTGATGTAAGGGACATCAACGCTTAAGGTAGGCTCAGTCTCCAGCCGTGAGTGTCTCGATGCGCCCGCGATTTTCGCCACCTTCACGGCTGGGCGCACGGGTTTGGTTATTGTTTAGACTGACCAATCAGAGACAAGCCCCCTGAAATTTGCGGGGCAGAATGCGCGGCATAATTTAGCGAGATTTCGTCTTTGTCTTGAAATTTCACACTTTTAGGAGGACGTTTGATACCAAAAAAAAACATAAAATTTAAGCAAATGTCGTGTGGATTATCTGCATAATTATCAAAACTGTAATGACGTCACGGACATGCAACCAGACCCGTGCACCCAGCCGTGAAGGTGGCGAGAATCGCGGGCGCATCGAGACACTCACGGCTGGAAAACTGAGCCTACGCTTAAGGCAGCCCATGGACAAATTCATTCAAATGAGCAAGCTGATTGGTTCCCTTCCTATAGGCTAACAGCTCATATTCTATACGAGTAGAGAAGAGTTGTCAAGATTTATCACTGTTGAAACTTATACATTTTTCTTTTCTTGAATTGTTTAGCTATCTCTTCAGTTGGAACCTGAATTTTATTCACGATTACCTACAAATGTAACGATAACATATATCATTGAAATAATCGTATAATTACCTTGTTCTTATCTTTCTTGGCTTGTTTTTCTTGCAGCTTTTTACGCTTGTCAATCCTCTGCTGTTGTTTCACTTTCCCCTCCTCGGTTTCCTCAGTATTTTGCTCCATAGATGACTCAATCTGTATCTTGGCAAAGTCCCGAGCGGCTGCAATTCTGTCTCAGCTTCGTGAGACTCTTTTACCTGCTTCTCTTCGCTTCCCCATTTCTTCATTCCTCTTTATCTCAGCAGCAGCCTGCTTAGCAGCAATTTTCTGCTTTGTTGCTTGGGCGGACACCTCCGCGGGGTGCAGTCTCCTTACGCCAGCCCTGCTGCGCGCGCACTCCCGGATGCGCTCCAATTCCTTCAACTTCCTTTCTTCAACTGCACGCATTTTCTCCCTGACTTCTAGTAAAGTGAGTTCGGATGCCACCTTTCCACGTTTTCTCAAGCATGGAGGAACTCTCGCAGACGGACAGACTACCTTCTCGTTACCGACTGGAATGTCAAAGGTTACGGCAGTTTTTATCTTTTCTGGAAAAGTGGAATTATTTGAGCTAAGAGGCAGGGCAGCCATGGTGTTGGAGCTTGAGGATGCTCCGTATCCCTGAAATGCGAGTATTTCACGTGCACTATCCAACAGCATCTTCTCTTGGTTGATATATCTATGGACCACAGGAAGCCTAACTTTCTTGTCGCTTACGGAGGGTACAAAGGGTAAAACTGGTTTGTCTGGTACACGAATGGCGGCTTCTATGTCGTCTTGCGACGAAGAATCAGATTCACTTGTACCTGAGCTCTCACTCGAAAATGACTCCAAGAACTGAACGCTAGACTCGCTATCACGAGCTCCATCGATCCAAAAACCCCTGTCTTCGTGACATGCCGTGTCTTCATTAGCGAGCTTGATTCGACTTTTAACTTTTCTCGGCTCGGGAAAGAGCAACGTTGCTGGATCGACCCTGTTACTTGGTTTCTTCAACTTTGACAAAAGTGATCCGCACATCTTTCCAAATTAAACTTGATGAAATGCATAAAAAATCTTCGTTAAAAATGCTGTTATAGACTTTCCGTATGAAATCTTTCCGATGCGTACAAATCGTGTCTATCCTAACTCGAAAAATAAACTTGGCGTTACCTTGGATTCTTTTGTTACGTGTTTGTGCGCGCTCATCGATATTCTATTCTAGAATGCTGCTTGAACTCAAACTTATTTTGCAATGAGAACATTCGAATAAAAGGCATTCGAGCGTTATTTTTTAATATTTATAATATTCTTTAAATGAATTTGTGTTCGATGCCTATTCCAAAATATATTACTATTTTTTTTTCTTAACATAAGATACAAACAGTATGTCACAATTTCTGAACTGGCCAGAATGGTTGCAATAGAAAGAATGCGCAAGGACGAGAGCTCTGTTAGAATAGTAATTGAAAGTAATGAGGCTGATGGGTGCCAGGAAAGAAAGTCTTCTGATTTCCGCTGACCTAAATTGCAGAGTCTATAAGACAGATGCGTCGCGAAGTGAAACAGCTGAAATAAAGAAAAAATCCTTGGCAATAATTCTTCGGACACCTCACCAAATCGCCCCCCCCCCCCTCCCAAAAAAAAAATAGAATTGTATCACCGTCATATAGTAGCACTCCAAATAAGTTTGTTTGTCGAATAATTTTAATCTTTATCCACTCCTTTCCCGGTCCATTGCAGGCAGCGGTACTCATCAACCCCCTTCTCCCTCCCTTGGTCCATGTTGACAGAGGTGGTTAATTTTCAGGTTGTAAACGAAGCGTGAGGGAGAGGGAGGTGTGTGTCCTATTCCCTACGGCTATCTGCATCTTTCAAAATATCAGAGACTTGACAGAGTCAAGTTTTAGCAATACTATTTTCCTGCTGTTCTTATCTTAAATCGCCGCTAAATTTGTAGAATGATAAAACGACTGCGAGTGTGCTTCAAGAAGCGTGGCTATCCTGATTCTGTTGTCAACACGGCTCAACACCGTGCTCAACAGATTGAGCGACAGTCAGCACTGTAAACGTCACAGAAGGAAAAGAACGAGAGAATTCTATTTACACTCACTTACCACATCCACATAACCTCACAGCCAAAAACATAATTTTAAAGAACTTTACGTTACTCCAAAATGACAATGAAACGGAAAGAATCTTTTCACAGCCTCCATTGATTTCATTCAAACGCGAAAAAAACATAGGGAACTTTCTAGTTAGAAGTGTACTTAAATCTGATGATCAACCGGGTACTTTTAAATGCGCGCGGAAGCGATGCAACACTTGTCCTTTCATTCACAATGCGGACAAAATAACAGGAACCAAGAGATCGATTAAGATCACCGATCGCTTTACATGCACCCCCGCAAATGTTATCTATTGCATAATATGCACTTTATGCAAAATGATATACATTGTTGAAACAGGGAGGAGACTAGGCGACCGTTTCCGCGAGCACCTACGAGATGTTGAAAGAAATGACAAGGACGCATCCAAACCAGTCGCCCGACATTTCAATCTCTCTAATCATTATAGCCAACACATGACGTTCTGTGGCCTTTCTTTACACCAGGGTAACACGGAAAGCCGTAAAAATCTAGAAGACAAATTCATTTTTCAAATCGGCACACTTAATCCCCAGGGTATCAACGAACGCTTTTCATTCAACTAACTTATTGATTTCTTGTTTTTCACGTTGTCATGTTCCCACCAATAGCGTAGCTCCACCACTCCCCATATAAACGAAGTGCAACCCACAATTCCTTGATTCGCTCTGGTGAGGAGCTGACGCTCGAAACGTCAGCTTTCAATCTCTTTACAGTGGCCAATCTACCTTATCAACTCAGTTGATAAATCCAAAATTTTGTGTTTCACGTCCCCACCGACGCAGCACCACAGTTTCTTTAGAAACTAACCCCCTTCCTCAATAAAGTTGTCGACTAAAAGTCAAGATGAATCGCGCCCTCTAAAAGGATGATAATGCTCTAATCCACACAGATTTCGCGATAAGTTCAAGTGGTTATAAGCTTAGTAATTTTACCTGCAGGGTGAATGCGTGTTTATTCAACCTCGTTCCCAGGGTCTCTCTCTCCCCGCCCCCAAGAGCGCTCTTGGGGGCGGGGAGAGAGAGACCCTGGGAACGAGGTTGGTGTTTATTGTCATCAAAAAAGGAACAAGGCTTCGGATATTTTCTTTCGATTAAAATTAACAGCGACATCCAGTAAAAATCAAGCAAATCCCAATATCGCGGCAGTGGTTGAAAAATCGATTTCTTTCGCATTTTGGTAAAGCTAGAAACCTGATGTGGTTCGTTTTCCCCAGAAGCTCTTTATTTTTGAAAAAAAAAAGCAAGGAAATCGATTCTCGGGTTCGGGAGATTAAATTCAGAGGAAATTAATCTTGAAAATCAGTACTATAAACTTATCTGTTAATAAGAAGTGTCTCTCTTTTTCTCCGTGCTTTAGTTTACCAGCGCGATGCAAGTTTATAGTACTGACTTTCAAGATTGCTTTCCTGTGATTTTGACCTCCCGAACCCGAGAATCGATTTCCTCGTTTATTTTCGAAAATAAAGTGCTTCTGGGGAAAACGAACCACATCAGGTTTCTAGCTTTACCAATACCAATTTATGTGCAAAATATGAAAGAAATCGATTTTTCGACTTCTGCCGCCGAATGCTCGATGTTTGCTGAAAGTCGCTCTTGAACTTATAAACTGTGTGCATACATATTATTGGGAAGTTTTCCCCTGTAGTACTGCCGCGAAAAATAGTTTTAACAGGAGAACCTTCTACTGAAGGCAAGGAACAGAATATCGTTCCAAAATATTAGATAGAAACACTATTTTTCATTTTTGCATATGCTCTCTTGATTAACTACTTCAGCAATTGAATTGAGTCATGCATCGCAGTCCCTCAAAGAGGGCTTTCGATCAAATAAAGTGCATTGTCTTTTGTGTCAGTAAGCATATAGTGATGCAGCTGAACTTTCTCGATAATATCGGCGTGTGATATTGTTAAGGGGCCATTCTGGTTGATTTATTTTGTTGGAAAAGGAGGTGAATTGAGAATAAAGAAAGAAATGGGTATAGAAACTCCTGCATTGTGGCCTTTGAAAAGGTGTTAACGAGCGAATATCTTGTCCATAAAGCCAACTGATAAGTTAATAACAATTTTACCCGCAAGGTGAATGCGTGTTTATTATTTCAATGTTTTTTATTATGTGTATCATCTGATTTATTTAGCAAATTAGTGACACAACTGAAATTTCTCTATGATATCAATGTGTGATCATGATATTGTTACGGCTTAATGCATCTTAGCTCTTTTATAGTCAAAATATAACACATTATAATGTCAGTCTCTTAAAATTAAAAAAAACCTTTTATTCTGTAATAGAAATGATTTAAATTTTTACAGCAATTCCATGAATATTGTATACACTCGATTGAAAAAACGTTGTTATGTGAAAACTATAAACCTTAGCAGGTGAGACCCAAAGGCTTTTTTGGGAAGTGTTCGTACAATTCAACTGCATTTGCATAACGAGCGCATGGTTGTTTTCATACCCGGGTTTTCATACAGTACTGGAACAACACGGAATTTCCTTATTTCCGAAAAGCTTTCCAGTCAAAATTGTATTACTTCATGAACGGATGCAATTAAATTTTTACAGCAATTCTGTGGAACTAAACAGCTCTTATTCATCACGCAGGAGACAACGCCTTTTGCTTAAACCAACTCACGTTAAATAACCAAGAGCAGTGATGATGCTTGTCTTGTTCAGTCTGCGAGACGACGCTTGCAATATTTAGTCATATCTTTCGATATTAGAACTTGTTGCATTTTTCCGTGTGGCAATGGCTCGCGAGACATAAGCTATAAGTAAAACAGAAGAGGTCAGTTAGATTGCTGTTCCCATATTTGATATGCACGATAACTCTGATGTTATGTCTTTGCTTTATCAGCTACTTTAATTAAGTCATGCTTCGAAGCCCGCTAAAAGAGAGCTGTCGATCGAACAGAGAGAGCACCGATCGAACCATGGTATTTCGGATAGCCTCTGTTATACACAACTCTGGAAGGCTGGGGTGCAGTGACATGTCTCCTCAAGAGAGCAGTCGATTGAAAGTCCTGCATCGTGGCCATTAAAAGGTGTTTATAACTAGCGAACTATTTCCTTCGAACAGTTCAAGTGATGATGTTAATAGTATCTTCACCCGCAGGGTGACTGCGTGTTTCCTAATTATCAAAAATGTACAAATGTTAGCCAATTTATAAGTATTATAAATTAAAGTTAATAGCCCTTTTCACAGTTAGATTTTCTCATTTGCATTACAATATACGTGAACGTGGATGTGAGGCAATTTTGGGCAAAAAGTGCAAAATTGCCCGAAATTGCCTTAAATGTAATGAAAATGAGAAAAGGTAACCGTGAAAAGAGCTATGGGACAACCATGAGGTTAATTTCCAGCATTTTTGTACCAGTATTGTGCTATGTTATCCGGCAGGACAAGACCTGTCAATCAACATGCCCAAAGATCATTCCGCTTTCACGTGCAAACATCACGAGATTTATATCGGACCAATGGCATTAATATTTCGCTGCTCACGTGAACTTCAGCACCTTCAATCTACCAATGCTCATTTCAGTCTTCCATTCTCTTAATCATTTTAGCTTTAATTTCACTCCAACTACAGCCCACCATTTAGTAGGGTTCGAAGCCTGAATAGCAAAACAAAATGGATTTATACTTTCTTTAATCTAGTTATAAGGTTCTGTATTGAGCTTCAGTGAGAAACTTATACCCGGCCAAGGAATAATAAATGAGCAAAATAAATCCATTGCAGTAAAAGAAAATAACGCTGCACTGACCGGGAATCGAACCCGGGACTCCCGCGTGGCAGGCGAGAATTCTACCACTGAACCATCAGTGCTACTGTCTACAGTCATACCTCGAAAAACCTAAGTCCGACGCTTTCACCCTTTTTCGCCTCGGCTTTTGTTGGAGTCCACCCCTTCCATAACTTCCAAAGTACTAGAGCTTTGATAACGCCACTTTGACGTAAATAGGTCCACAACTCGAGATGAAGACGTACATGACGTCAGATTTGCGTCATCATTTCAAACAACGGCCATCTTGGATTTCTTTCAGTTCTTTCCAAAGCCTCCGAAAACCACCAAACTTGGCCAAAAACTAATTATAACCAAAAAAAGAACACTTAAATGATCTTTAATGTAAACTTTATCGCGAGGAAGTTGTAAGGTTTTAATATAAAAAAACGAAAATGCAAAAAAAAATGCCTGTTAGAAAAAGGTTGCCATGACAACAACAAATTTTATGAACAAAGGCATATCATACCAATTTTTTCCAGATGACTTTTAGGAAAAGTCTGCTTGCATTTTAAAAACGTCCAAAGTCAGCGTGGGCACTTTGTGCCCAACAATAAAAGGATCCAAAATGTCAAAACTGACCGACCTTTTTTTGGTTCTTCACATTAAATAACACCCCGTGTAAGGAGCTGTTTACTTGATTAAGGTACGACGTCCATACCGTTACGAATTCTCGGTTCGTTGCAGTTGGCTCTGTATTCATTCACTTCGCAGACTAGTTGGACATAGAGCTACTGCAACTAGAGTTTTTGTAGTAGGGTTCCAAACAAAGGGTCGATGAGAGTTTCTCTATTGCAGTTTTAGTGCTATGCCTTGAGCTCCAGTGAGAAACTCATACTAAGGAATAATAAATGAAAATAAATCCATTGGTTGTAAAATAAAATGAAAGCTGCACTGGCCGGGAATCGAACCCGGGCCTCCCGCGTGGCAGGCGAGAATTCTACCACTGAACCACCAGTGCTTTGCTGTTTTCTGGCGGAGGAGGTCTGCCGTATGTAACACTGCTGTCATAACAAAGAACAATATAGCTTAGTTTGAAGTTGATTCTCGAAGATAGTCCAAAGCTTCCGTTTTCATAACGTTAACCCTTTTTAGCCTGGGCTTTTTTAAGCACCCCCTCCTTAACTACAAAAGTACTAAAGCAATAATACCTCCATCACTCTCGAGCTGCATTACATTATACGTGAACGTGGATGTGAGGCAATTTCGGGCAAAAAGTGCAAAATTGCCCGAAATTGCCTTAAATGTAATGAAAATGAGATAAGGTAACCGTGAAAAGAGCTATGGGACAACCATGAGGTTAATTTTCCAGCATTTTTGTACCAGTAATGTGCTATGTTATCCGGCAGGACAAGACCTGTCAATCAACATGCCCAAAGATCATTCCGCTTTCACGTGCAAACATCACGAGATTTATATCGGACAAATGGCATTTCGCTGCTCACGTGAACTTCAGCACCTTCAATCTACCAATGCTCATTTCAGTCTTCCATTCTCTTAATCATTTTCGCTTTAGTTTCACTCCAACTACAGCCCACCATTTAGTAGGGTTCGAAGCCTGAATAGCAAAACAAAGTCGATTTATACTTTCTTTAATCTAGTTATAAGGTTCTGTATTGAGCTTCAGTGAGAAACTCATACCCGGCCAAGGAATAATAAATGAGCAAAATCAATCCATTGCAGTAAAAGAAAACAACGCTGCACTGACCGGGAATCGAACCCGGGCCTCCCGCGTGGCATGCGAGAATTCTACCACTGAACCATCAGTGCTACTGTCTACAGTCATACCTCGAACAAACTAAGTCCTACGCTTTCACCTTTTTTCGCCTCGGGTTTTTTTGGAGTCTGACTCCTTCCGTAACTTCCAAAGTACTAGAGTTTTGATAACGCCACTTTGACTTAAATAGGTCCACAACTCGAGATGAAGACATACATGACGTCAGATTTGCGTCATCATTTCAAACAGCGGCCATCTTGGATTTCTTTCAGTTCTTTCCAAAGCCTCCGAAAACCACCAAACTTGGCCAAAAAAAGAACACTTAAATGATCTTTAATGTAAACTTTATCGCGAGGAAGTTGTAAGGTTTTTTCCTTATAAAAAAACAAAAATGCAAAAAAATGCCTGTTAGAGAAAGGTTGCCATGACAACAACAAATTTTATGAACAAAGGCATATCATACCAATTTTTTCCAGATGACTTTTAGGAAAAGTCACAGAGTCTGCTTGCATTTTAAAAACGTCCAAAGTCAGCGTGGGCACTTTGTGCCCAACAATAAAAGGATCCAAAATGTCAAAAACTGACCGACCTTTTTTTGGTTCTTCACAGTAAATAACACCCCGTTTAAGGAGCTGTTTACTTGATTAAGGTACGACGTCCATACCGTTACGAATTCTACTCGGTTCGTTGCTGTTGGCTCTGTATTCATTCACTTCGCAGACTAGTTGGACATAGAGCTACTGCAACTAGAGTTTTTGTAGTAGGGTTCCAAACATAAGATCGATGAGAGTTTCTCTATTGCAGTTTTAGTGCTATGCATTGAGCTCCAGTGAGAAACTCATACTAAGGAATAGTAAATGAAAATAAATCCATTGCTTGTAAAATAAAATGAAAGCTGCACTGGCCGGGAATCGAACCCGGGCCTCCCGCGTGGCAGGCGAGAATTCTACCACTGAACCACCAGTGCTTTGCTGTTTTCTGGCCGAGGAGGTCTGCCGTATGTAACACTGCTGTCATAACAAAGAACAATATAGCTTAGTTTGAAGTTGATTCTCGAAGATAGTCCAAAGCTTACGTTTTCATAACGTTAACCCTTTTTAGCCTGGGCTTTTTTAAGTACCCCCTCCTTAACTACAAAAGTACTAAGGCAATAATACCTCCATCACTCTCGAGCTGCATTACATTATACGTGAACGTGGATGTGAGGCAATTTCGAGCAAAAAGTGCAAAATTGCCCGAAATTGCCTCACAATGTAATGAAAATGAGAAAAGGTAACCGTGAAAAGAGCTATGGGACAACCATGAGGTTAATTTTCCAGCATTTTTGTACCAGTAATGTGCTATGTTATCCGGCAGGACAAGACCTGTCAAACAACATGCCCAAAGATCATTCCACATTCACGTGCAAACGTCACGAGATTTATATCGGACAAATGGCATTTCGCTGCTCACGTGAACTTGAGCACCCTCAATCTACCAATGCTCATTTCAGTCTTCCACTCTCTTAATCATTTTAGCTATAATCTCACTCCAACTACAGCCCACCATTTAGTAGGGTTCGAAGCCTGAATAGCAAAACAAAATCGATTTATACTTTTTAAAATCTAGTTATAAGGTTCTGTATTGAACTTCAGTGAGAAATTTATACCCGGCCAAGGAATAATAAATGAGCAAAATAAATCCATTGCAGTAAAAGAAAACAACGCTGCACTGACCGGGAATCGAACCCGGGCCTCCCGCGTGGCAGGCGAGAATTCTACCACTGAACCATCAGTGCTACTGTCTACAGTTACTCCTCGAACAAACTAAGTCCTACGCTTTCACCCTTTTTCGCCTCGGCTTTTGTTGGAGTCCACCCCTTCCATAACTTCCAAAGTACTAGAGCTTTGATAACGCCACTTTGACGTAAATAGGTCCACAACTCGAGATGAAGACGTACATGACGACAGATTTGCGTAATCATTTCAAACAGCGGCCATCTTGGATTTCTTTCAGTTCTTTCCAAAGCCTCCGAAAACCACCAGACTTGGCCAAAAAAAGAACACTTAAATGATCTTTAATGTAAACTTTATCGCGAGGAAGTTGTAAGGTTCTTTTAATAAAAAAACGAAAATGCGAAAAAATGCCTGTTAGAAAAAGGTTGCCATGACAACAACAAATTTTATGAACAAAGGCATATCATACCAATTTTTTCCAGATGACTTTTAGGAAAAGTCTGCTTGCATTTTAAAAACGTCCAAAGTCAGCGTGGGCACTTTGTGCCCAACAATAAAAGGATCCAAAATGTCAAAAACTGACCGACCTTTTTTTGGTTCTTCACATTAAATAACACCCCGTGTAAGGAGCTGTTTACTTGATTAAGGTACGACGTCCATACCGTTACGAATTCTACTCGGTTCGTTGCTGTTGGCTCTGTATTCATTCACTTCGCAGACTAGTTGGACATAGAGCTACTGCAACTAGAGTTTTTGTAGTAGGATTCCAAACAAAGGGTCGATGAGAGTTTCTCTATTGCAGTTTTAGTGCTATGCCTTGAGCTCCAGTGAGAAACTCATACTAAGGAATAATAAATGAAAATAAATCCATTGGTTGTAAAATAAAATTAAAGCTGCACTGGCCGGGAATCGAACCCGGGCCTCCCGCGTGGCAGGCGAGAACTCTACCACTGAACCACCAGTGCTTTCCTTTTTTTTGGCCGAGGAGGTCTGCCGTATGTAACACTGCTGTCATAACAAAGAACAATATAGCTTAGTTTGAAGTTGATTCTCGAAGATAGTCCAAAGCTTACGTTTTCATAACGTTAACCCTTTTTAGCCTGGGCTTTTTTAAGTACCCCCTACTTAATTACAAAAGTACTAAGGCAATAATACCTCCATCACTCTCGAGCTGCATTACATTATACGTGAACGTGGATGTGAGGCAATTTCGGGCAAAAAGTGCAAAATTGCCCGAAATTGCCTCACAATGTAATGAAAATGAGAAAAGGTAACCGTGAAAAGAGCTATGGGACAACCATGAGGTTACTTTTCCAGCATTTTTGTACCAGTAATGTGCTATGTTATCCGGCAGGACAAGACCTGTCAATCAACATGCCCAAAGATCATTCCGCTTTCACGTGCAAACATCACGAGATTTATATCGGACCAATGGCATTAATATTCGCTGCTCACGTGAACTTGAGCACCTTCAATCTACCAATGCTCATTTCAGTCTTCCATTCTCTTAATCATTTTAGCTTTAATTTCACTCCAACTACAGCCCACCATTTAATAGGGTTAGAAGCCTGAATAGCAAAACAAAATGGATTTATACTTTCTTTAATCTAGTTATAAGGTTCTGTATTGAGCTTCAGTGAGAAACTTATACCCGGCCAAGGAATACTAAATGAGCAAAGTAAATCCATTGCAGTAAAAGAAAACAACGCTGCACTGACCGGGAATCGAACCCGGGCCTCCCGCGTGGCAGGCGAGAATTCTACCACTGAACCATCAGTGCTACTGTCTACAGTCATACCTCGAACAAACTAAGTCCGACGCTTTCACCTTTTTTCGCCTCGGCTTTTTCTGGAGTCCACCCCTTCCATAACTTCCAAAGGACTAGAGCTTTGATAACGCCACTTTGACGTAAATAGGTCCACAACTCGAGATGAAGACGTACATGACGTCAGATTTGTGTCATCATTTCAAACAACGGCCATCTTGGATTTCTTTCAGTTCTTTCCAAAGCCTCCGAAAACCACCAAACTTGGCCAAAAACTAATTATAACCAAAAAAAGAACACTTAAATGATCTTTAATGTAAACTTTATCGCGAGGAAGTTGTAAGGTTTTATTATAAAAAAACGAAAATGCAAAAAAAAATGCCTGTTAGAAAAAGGTTGCCATGACAACAACAAATTTTATGAACAAAGGCATATCATACCAATTTTTTCCAGATGACTTTTAGGAAAAGTCTGCTTGCATTTTAAAAACGTCCAAAGTCAGCGTAGGCACTTTGTGCCCAACAATAAAAGGATCCAAAATGTCAAAAACTGACCGACCTTTTTTTGGTTCTTCACATTAAATAACACCCCGTGTAAGGAGCTGTTTACTTGATTAAGGTACGACATCCATACCGTTACGAATTCTACTCGGTTCGTTGCTGTTGGCTCTGTATTCATTCACTTCGCAGACTGGTTGGACATAGAGCTACTGCAACTAGAGTTTTTGTAGTAGGGTTCCAAACATAAGATCGATGAGAGTTTCTCTATTGCAGTTTTAGTGCTATGCCTTGAGCTCCAGTGAGAAACTCATACTAAGGAATAATAAATGAAAATAAACCCATTGGTTGTAAAATAAAATGAACGCTGCACTGGCCGGGAATCGAACCCGGGCCTCCCGCGTGGCAGGCGAGAATTCTACCACTGAACCACCAGTGCTTTGCTGTTTTCTGGCCGAGGAGGTCTGCCGTATGTAACACTGGTGTCATAACAAAGAACAATATAGCTTAGTTTGAAGTTGATTCTCGAAGATAGTCCAAAGCTAACGTTTTCATAACGTTAACCCTTTTTTGGCTGGGCTTTTTTAAGTACCCCCTCCTTAACTACAAAAGTACTAAAGCAATAATACCTCCATCACTCTCGAGCTGCATTACATTATACGTGAACGTGGATGTGAGGCAATTTCGGGCAAAAAGTGCAAAATTGCCCGAAATTGCCTTAAATGTAATGAAAATGAGAAAAGGTAACCGTGAAAAGAGCTATGGGACAACCATGAGGTTAATTTTCCAGCATTTTTGTACCAGTAATGTGCTATGTTATCCGGCAGGACAAGACCTGTCAATCAACATGCCCAAAGATCATTCCGCTTTCACGTGCAAACATCACGAGATTTATATCGGACCAATGGCATTTCGCTGCTCACGTGAACTTGAGCACCTTCAATCTACCAATGCTCATTTCAGTCTTCCATTCTCTTAGTCATTTTAGCTTTAGTTTCACTCCAACTACAGCCCACCATTTAGTAGGGTTCGAAGCCTGAATAGCAAAACAAAATCGATTTATACTTTCTTTAATCTAGTTATAAGGTTCTGTATTGAGCTTCAGTGAGAAACTCATACCCGGCCAAGGAATAATAAATGAGCAAAATCAATCCATTGCAGTAAAAGAAAACAACGCTGCACTGACCGGGAATCGAACCCGGGCCTCCCGCGTGACAGGCGAGAATTCTACCACTGAACCATCAGTGCTACTGTCTACAGTCATACCTCGAACAAACTAAGTCCTACGCTTTCACCTTTTTTCGCCTCGGGTTTTTTTGGAGTCTGACCCCTTCCGTAACTTCCAAAGTACTAGAGTTTTGATAACGCCACTTTGACTTAAATAGGTCCACAACTCGAGATGAAGACATACATGACGTCAGATTTGCGTCATCATTTCAAACAGCGGCCATCTTGGATTTCTTTCAGTTCTTTCCAAAGCCTCCGAAAACCACCACACTTGGCCAAAAAAAGAACACTTAAATGATCTTTAATGTAAACTTTATCGCGAGGAAGTTGTAAGGTTTTTTTTTAATAAAAATACGAAAATGCAAAAAAATGCCTGTTAGAAAAAGGTTGCCATGACAACAACAAATTTTATGAACAAAGGCATATCATACCAATTTTTTCCAGATGACTTTTAGGAAAAGTCACAGAGTCTGCTTGCATTTTAAAAACGTCCAAAGTCAGCGTGGGCACTTTGTGCCCAACAATAAAAGGATCCAAAATGTCAAAAACTGACCGACCTTTGTTTGGTTCTTCACAGTAAATAACACCCCGTTTAAGGAGCTGTTTACTTGATTAAGGTACGACGTCCATACCGTTACGAATTCTACTCGGTTCGTTGCTGTTGGCTCTGTATTCATTCACTTCGCAGACTGGTTGGACATAGAGCTACTGCAACTAGAGTTTTTGTAGTAGGGTTCCAAACATAAGATCGATGAGAGTTTCTCTATTGCAGTTTTAGTGCTATTCACACTGCATACATTAAAGCAACGCATATAAGATTAGTGCACATGAATAAATTATCACTTTGGCTCAACTGCCGTACGGTGCGGATCGTTCTTTTCCGTTCCTCGTGTTCCCTTCCTTTCTCATTTAATGGCGGACATACAGTATCCTGCAGGACAAGGAGCCCCTGCTCAAGCCGCTCCACCGGTTGCCCAAGGAATTCAGCCAGCCGACGAACTAGCAGCTCAAGCGGCCGGTGGTCAAGTAGCTCAAGTAGTTCAACAAGTTGTTGGACAGGACGCTTTGCCGGCGGCCGAACACGTGGCTCAGGAAATTCAACAAGCCGCGGCTCAAGTACCTCAACAAGCTGTGGGACAAGCTCAACCCGGAGAGTTGGAGGTAGAATATGTTTACTTTTGTCGTTTATGGGTCCTTTTTTTTATAAATTACGAGCAGGGACAAGGGCGGCAACCCTTTATTTGTCTTCTTCTTTGCTTGTGTTCGGCTTTCCCGCTTATTCATTGCTCGCGCTTTAGTCATTTTTTTTTTGTTTGTTGTTATTAAGCTTATCGGTAATTCGAGTGTATTTCGGATCTTGGCGGGTTTTTTATGGGTGACTATATGTTGTTAACGTCGGTAGCGTGTATATTTTCTCGTGGATATGAGAATGTTTGTTATCGGCTCGGTTATTATTCTTTTGTTGTGTTGTTGTTATTGCTGTTCAAAACTGTTAGCGGCGGCGTACCGCTGGTAGTTGTTTGACGTTTCTATAGAAAGTTGAAAATTTACCAAAGCAAAACAATAGCTGTAAGATGGTGTCAAACTTCACCTTTGAGTGACAAAATGTATATGTATTATAAAGGCAATGGGGTGAGTGTTCACCAGGAACAGTTAAAATGGGTGAGAGTTCACCACGGAAAAGTGCAATGGAGTGAGAGTTCACCATAGTAAAGATAAAGAGCAATGGGTGAGAGTTCACCATAAAAATAAAAATAAAAAAATTGAGCAATGGGGGTGAGAGTTCACCATAGTAAAGATAAAGAGCAATGGGTGAGAGTTCACCATGAAAAGAGCAATGGGGTGAGAGTTCACCATAGTAAAAATAAAGAGCAATCGGTGAGAGTTCACCATAAAACAAAAAAATTGAGCAATGGGGGTGAGAGTTCACCATAGTAAAGATAAAGAGCAATGGGTGAGAGTTCACCGTAGAAAAAAAAAATTTTGAGCAATGGGGGTGAGGGTTCACCATAGTAAAGATAAAGAGCAATGGGTGAGAGGTCACCATGAGAAAACAGTAATGGAGTGAGAGTTCACCATAAAAAGAGATGCGAGTTCACTATGTACAGGCAATAGGTAATAGTTCCCCAGGGTAACAAGAAAAGCAACGGGGTGAGAGTTCACCACAGAATGGCACGGTTTGCTTTATTTTGGGGTTGTTAAGGACCTGTGAGGGTGATGTTGTACATTAAGTCAATTTTCCCCTTCTTTTTTTTTTATTATTCTAGACTCTAAAGAAAAACTTTGCTGTCCTCCAAAAGTCTCTTGATGAACTGACAAGGCTCTCAGTGGCTGCCGTAATAAGGAAGATGTTGGACTATGCAGCACGGCCGCTCTCTGAGTTCAATAAGTTTGAGGCGATAGACATCCTAGAAACCCTCCAGAATACATCCCGCGATAATCAGGATGAGAAACGTGAATTTTACCGTTTGGTGTACCAGACAGCTAGAGGAAAAGTGGACCTTCCAAAAGAGCACTTCCGGGCTCTGATTCTACGCCTTCTAGGGGATAAAGATCACACTAAAGTGTATGAAGCTGTCGCAAAGGTGGAAAAAGCGATGGGCACAGGGGGCCCATGGTCTGGTTCGTCTCACCGTGGGCGCAGTAGTGATGTTCCGTACAGGGGGCGTGGCATGAGAAGTAGTGCCCCAGTCCAATGCTATTTTTGTGGAAAGTTCGGCCACATTATGGCAAGGTGTTACGCGAGAAGAGATATGCAGCAAAAGCCCCCGGCGACCCGTGGTCGCGCTAGGGACAATAAGCAATAGAGAATCTGGAATTGAATAGAAGCAAGGCGTGTTTTTTCCTTTTGTTCCACAAATACGTATATATTCTTTTCTTGATTGTAACAAGTACAATTAAATGGATCTTGGAGTTGATTGTTGTTTGATTTAATCCGATGCGAGGCGTTGTGTCAAGTTAATAAAGTTTTACATGAGGGTTTTCAAGTGAGCAACTAAACATCACAGAGGAGTGAAATAAATATATGCTTCTATACCTACTTAAACCCAATACCCCTCTTTTCTCCCTTTTTTTCTTGGGATTTGCCCTTGGTGCGAATATCCCTTCCTTTTCACTTTCCGGTATTTTACTTCGACTGTACTCTGGTCACAGAGAGTTGAGAGTTTTGAAAACGGGGTATCTCAACACCCTCCCGGTCATACTGGGTCAAAGCTGTCCTCTCTCTGCTGACTTGTACGGGGTCTTTGTACATGTAAATAAGATTCCTTTTTTTTTTCCTTTCCTTTTTTCCCTTTAGGCGATATTCTGGTCATGGGAAAAAGATGATAACTTTGACAACCTTATCAGTAATGCTGATGTTTGCGCAGGTGTGATACAGTGGGTAGACATAAGGGGAAACCCCGTATCGGTCAGCAGTGAGTGGACAGGAAATGACCGGTTGGGGCAGAAAGCCCGTCTAGTTGAAAAGGGAGAGGTCGTTGGGCACGTAGATGAGCTACTGTTCCGAGATCCTGATCATTTTATGGCAGGGGAGCTCCACAAACATGCAGCTAATTGGGCAGAAATCGCAAAATTAGCTCCTTCTTTACAACAGGAAGAGGTGTTGTCGTGGATTGGGAATAAGGTGTCAATATTCCCATATTTCAGCCATTTTAAAGGAACGTTTAAGGGGGAGCGTTACGATTCTGATCAGCCACCCCACAGGTTGTTTAAGAATAACGTATCGTGCAAACAGTTCGGAGAATTTGTTAGAACAACGCTACTAAGTCGCCTGAAATCCGGTGCGATTTCTCTGGTGGGCAAGGTTGGTCAAGTAAGTCCACCTCATATCGTTTTACCGTTAACAGTTGAGCCTACGAAGCCGAGACTGTGTCACGATGCGCGATATTTAAACCTGTGGATGCTGGAGAAGCCTTTCTCGTTGGACAAAGTGACCGACTTACCCCGGTATGTCTTCAAGGATTCCTATCAGACAGTCCTAGACGACAAGTCAGGATATGACCACCTCTTGCTTTCTGAAGAAAGCCGCACGTATTTTGGTATCCAGTGGGGCGGTTGGTTTTTTACCTATAATACACTACCATTTGGTTGGAAAATCTCACCCTATGTATATCACTCGACGGGCCTTATGGCGTCAAATTTTCTACGCTCCTTAGGTGTTCTGTGTCTCTTGAATATCGATGATAGACATAATGGCCAGCTCCAGGTGTCGCTTGACAAGGGACAATATGACACTTTAGATTCTATTGATGAGCGCAACCTCGCGGCTGCTAAATCAGCAGTGTTTCTCGTAGCATTTCATTTGGTACGCTTAGGGTATTTCCTTGCTTTATCAAAGTCAATTTTAATTCCTCAGAAGATGGTCCCTTATCTCGGTTTCTTGATAGACTCCGGTAGCGAAGTTTTCCGCCTGATCCCAGAGAAGAAGCGCAAGTTTGTAGGGCTCATCCGGGAAACGTTAAGCTCACGTTATGTATCGGTCAAGACGCTCCAGAGATTGGTGGGTAAATGTGTCTCCTTCTCCCTTGCGGTTCCGGCGGCCCGTCTGTTCACCAGGGAGATGTCAGCGGCAATTTCTATCGGTATGCGCACGTTGAAACCAATTGCGGTCCAGGGTGCTCTGCGCGATGAAATTGCCCATTGGCTTTTTCTAGAAGAGTGGGACGACCCCTTCCTTGGCGTGAAGAGAGACATCTTCAGATTGAGTTAGCTACGGATGCCTCCCAAACTGGATGGGGAGGGGTCATTTCCACACCTGTGAAGCAGGAAACATCTGATTATTGGTCAAAGGATGAGATGATGTTGGACATTGCGACTAGGGAGGCCATTGCTGTGAATAAGGTCTTACATGCATTTAAGGACCTTGTCAAGGATTGTCGCGTCGATGTAATGATTGACAACCTGGCGGTCATGTATGCATGGAATAATCAAGGAGGTAAAGGTCGTGACTTGAACAATGCTATAAGGGCTTTGTTCTTTACTACTATGGATCTGAACATCCTACTGCACATGTTGTACGTTCCGTCTCAAGAAAATCCAGCGGATGCCCCTTCTCGCAGATTGTCATCTTTAGACTATACACTCACATCGGAGATCTGGAATGAAGTACAACTGAGGTTCGGTGGTGGACAGGGCCACACGTGTGATCTGATGGTCCTCGATTCCAACGCCATGCTTGATAGGCTGGGGCGTCCTCTCCCCCATTTCACGCCATTTCCTTCGCCTGGTTCGATAGGTGTGAACTTGTTAGCGCAAGATTTGACTCAGTTTTCGACAGTGATGCAGCGTCCGTATGTTTTTCCGCCAAATGTTTTAGTCGGCCCAGTCTTGCGCTTCCTTCAGTCCTATAGGCAACCATGCACAGTTGTGGTCCTGGATACATACCCGAGAAAGTACTGGTGGCCTCTTTTACAACGGTTTTCTAGAAAAGCGCAGAAGCTGGCAGGTGCAGGTGATTCTCAAGCCTTGTTATCACCCTCTAAGAAAGGTTGGAGTGGAGAA